>OY776299.1:32584660-33017852 GCA_963675345.1 Trididemnum clinides | reverse complement strand
GATAACGTAGACTATGATACCGCTCCTCCTTTTTCTGCATCCCTCCTTTTTTTCACTACCACCGTTGCTTTCATTAAAAGTAGTATTATCTCGACCACACACTCCCTACTGGCGCTGCTACCAAGAATTTTCAAAATAATCTGACGGTTTAGCAAAACCAATTTTCTTTTTAATCACTATCTAGTAGCTATTAATATTAATAAAACCTACAAAAAAACTATCAACGTCGTATTTAATTACAAAAATTTTATACAATTTAGAATATTTTTACATCTACATGTGTAAAACATTAATAATTCGCTTTATTTCAGTTGGTTTTCACACATTTGACGCTTTGCTGCGTCGTTGTCACGTGATACTCGCGCTGAAAATCAGACATAACCGTTACATATTCAGTCTTTATTTGATGTTTCAATCAAATTTTGTTACGTCACCTCAAAAAAGTGTAGTGTAGACACAAAAACGAAGACCACCAAATGTTTTCAAGTACAGATATTTATGTAACATCAAAAACTAGTGATCTTTTGTGACAATTGACTGCAACAAAAACAGTAGATTTATAACTTAAAATAATGTAAAAAATGCTTACTAGTTGAAAAGTATTAGGCTACTCGTTTTGTTTTGCACTCAAAAATAGCATTGTCAAGACTACGGTGTGATAACTGACGCCTTAGAATTGAAAAAAAAACTTGAAATTTTGTTTTACAGTAATACATTACATGGTAATAGTTGTTAAATTTAGTGTTTGATGCAAGCTTAGGTATAAATGTAATAGAATTTTTCATAATTTTAATATTGTATGTTCTATGTGAATCTGATTTTTGGTGAAGTCGAAAATTTTAATGCACGACTTAATCATAAGTTTGCCTTTAATGTATCTAAAAGTTAATATAAATCTTAAAGATTATTAGTTCAATATGTGACGAGAGTAATTACATGAAAATTTTAACTAATGGACATAAGCGGACTGTAAGTTTATAAAAATTTTTGAAATTAAATGCTAACCGTTGCAAGTGTGATGAACACAGTGAGGAAATTGAAATTATTTGGTAAATCTTAAGTTTAGACTTTTTGCCGTATAATAAGATATTTTATAAAAGACGTTTGGTGAAACATGTAAAAATTTTTTAGCTTTGCTGATAAACCTACACATTTTATATATTAATTGCATATAATTGAGTTTGAAATTGAAACGCGATGAATAGTGGAATTCTGAAAATATTTGGTGTTTTGATTAAAGTCGTGCTTAGTGATAGGAGCGTTTACAAAGATTTTTACTCGTAATCACATTCAAATAAGGTCACAAATAGTATCTTTGATTGAAAAGAACGTATACTATACAGAATTTTAAAGAATCATCCTAAACGAGTCATTTTTGTTACATCTTTGTAAGTGGCGAAGCAGGTAAATCTGATAACAATGATTAGCTTCGGTTTTTTAAACGTTTTTTAAATGTAAAGTGTACAAAGGTTTAATTGCATCGAAATGACAAAAATTGTGAGTTCAATCTTTGGTGAGGGTAAACAGATAAAAGCTTTTAAAGTGTTTAATAGAATTTGCACTAATTTTGTTATGTAAATCCTTATCAAGATATATGAATTGTAAGTTTATTACCTACTGGAATATAATAGAGCTAAAATTTGACGCAATTGACTGGATTAGTTCGAAAGATCAGAACTGTTTAGGTTTAAAGTTAGGTATAGCCATGTTAGAAATCATGAATTTAGTGTTTGTGAGAATGCTTTGATGAAACTTTAACTATCTGATGTATATAAAAAGTAAGGTTTGTTTTATAAATATGTAAGTAATAGCAGCATAAAAACACAAGTATGGTGTTTACTCAGTAAAAGATTTCAAAGTTTGTGAAAAATTTTTTTTTGAAAATAAGAGGTGGTTAGTTCAGATTTTGTTTATAGGTAGCATTTGTGAGTCAACACTTGGTAAAAAAATTAGGGTAAAGTTCGGAAAATATCTTGTACGTTTATATCATTACGTTTGAACTAGGTCTAGAGGTAATAAAAATTTTGATTGCACAGCGATAAATTGTTATTTTTCAAATAATTGACAGTTTTTGTTTTAAAATCAACTAAGATAAAACGCTAAAAGTGCAACGTCTAGTAAGAAAGTTAGGTAGAATTTGACAAAAATAAGCAGGCACGTCAAAAGCATGCAGGTCATATCGGTAATTAATGTCCTAGTTTGTTGAAAAAGAGAGCTGAAAGTCGCTGAGTTCCGTCAGACTTGGTTTGCTTCAGAGTTAAAGATTGTGGCTGAAGCTCTTAAAAACAGTTAAGAGAACGCATAGAAACAAGTTCAGAGACCTTTTCGTTTATTAATTTTTGCTTTGTAGCCGCCAATACACGAGTGTTGAAGTTGTCTTAATGCATCATGAAAAAGATCGTTAGTTAAAACTTCTATTGATCACTTATAATTGAAAATTTTTGTTTAATAACGTTGCCAACCATACTATCGTGAGCTTAGGATTATGCAATAAAAATTAAAGGCGACTTAACAACAAAGTTGAGGTTCATTTTGTTTTGTGAATGCATATAACCGGTAGTGTGAGGGTTGAAAATGGTGTACAGGCAATTTTTTTGCTTTGTAAACGCATTTAGGTTTTGTAAAGCTTTGAAAGTGTTGGCAAGTTTTTAATTTGTGGTGTTTTAGGTCACCATAAAAGAGTTAAAAATTGGATGTTTAGTTAAAATTGAAGGGTCGCAGTAGTTCATAAGTATTTGTAATTGCTAGCAAACGCTCTGAAAAAACTATGAGTGCGGTTCTTATTTCTTGAAAAGTTGATAAAATATTTGAAAAACTCGTGTTTTTTCACTAATAAAATTCATAACAGATGTAGATTTTGTAAAAACGTGAGAGTTGAAACTGTAAGTTCACAAATAAACAGACTAAAACCGTTCAAGTTCTGACTTGGTAATTTTATATACAAAAAGTTTGATGAGTTTTTAAAATTTTGATCTAAATAATTTCTAACAATCTAGATCTGATGAGTTTTCATAAAATGATAATGCACAGGACTACAGAACGACAGTAAAATTACATGACATCAAATTTAGAAAACGGATAGTATTTGGAATCAATCATTTCAGATAACTGTGGAAGTGAGATTTCAGTTGGATAGTGTGGGCGGGGAAAAATATTCCTGCAGAAATACGAAGATATCGGCTAAAACAAACGGTAAAGTTTTCAAATCCGCGGTTAGGTTGTGATGTTTGGAGCAGCACTGAAAACTCAAAAGTATGTGATGGAAGTCTAATAAGCTCAAAATGTTAAGGTTTTTATTAAAAGCAGCTAAAAGTTGCATAACGGGGAAAAAATTGGTGGTAAAGCGAGATTCGTTTTCAGTGATGTCGGCTCTGACGTATGATATTAAGTTTTATCAGCTTAAAAATAATGTTTGATTTGTCAGCACTTAAACGTTTAGGATTAATACGTTACATTGTGTTAAGTTAAATTATATCAATCTAGTTGCTGTAACAATATTAAAAAAACGAGATTTCACAACTTTAAAGCTATTTCAACTCAAAAAGATGTCAAATATACGTTTCCTCAAAACATCTTTTCAGGAATTGGAAAGGTAACGGCAATTGTTTTGTGTATATACGACCGTGAGAGCACCAGTATGTGCTACATTTCCTTCGTTGGATCGCTGTATGCATCGTTCAAATTGGTGATAACACGGGCTACTGCGTACTTATCGGTCACGTGTGTCTTACGCATTCACGACGTCTCGGCTTCAAACGAGTTACCGTGTTTCCCCGATAATAAGACAGGGCTTATATTAATTTTTACTCCAAAATATGGCACTAGGGCTTATTTTCGGGGGATGTATTATTTTGATATATCAAAAAATGAAGTTACAAAGTAAAAATTACGAGATTTTAAATAAACAGAAATTACGAAAAAAGATCTACATTTACTTGCCATTAACATGTTTTTTATTCAGAAACTCATTAACAACAATTTATTCAAGAACAATCATATCATCATCCTCTGGAATGTCTTGCAAGTCATCAGTTTCCAAAATTGCAGCGGAGTTTTCGCCTTTCGTCTTTCTGCCGCTCTCAACTAGGGCTTATTTTAAGGGTAGGGCTTACATTAAAATCATCCTCAAAAATCACGCTAGGTCTTATTTTGCGGGTAGGTCTTATTATCGGGGAAACACGGTATCCTTTGAAAACTACTCCTTTACAGCGTCAGTTAATGTATTGTAATTCAACGAAACGATCCATTCCCGTTTTCTTATCTATCACTGGTTAGCGATTTTAAGCACCATAATTCGTGACGTTTCATCTTTGTTATAGCAAAAATAAAGTTTTGCACCTGACGATGGCGAAAGACTATAAGAATTTTTCTAAGATCACAGATTTAGCAGTTGAGCGAGTGAAGTTCTAAATTTTGTGAAACCGATATTGCGAAAAGAAGATATATACCTTTAAAGACGCGTGTTAAAAACAGTATTTGAGAGAAGACGTTCGACAAGTGAAACGATGCTGGTGGATGAAATTGAAAGTACAAAAAATTGAAGAGAAGTGTTGGAATTATGTGATAACTGATAAGGAACCTGTGTCTTAATGTTAATTTGTAATGTGTCACAAAAAATGAGAAAAATTTAAACATTTAAAAATAGTAATAGTTTTGTAATACCGTACAAATATTGGAAATTCAACGCTCTGCGAATTATTTCAAGCTCCATGACAAAAGGTAAACTTAAATCTCTACCCGTTTTGCTTAAAATAGAACTGTTGATCGGTTGTGTTTCTGATAAACTACAAAATTTTTACTATAAAACGATTAAATTATACTAGTCTAGAGGATTATTATGCTTTAATTGGTAAATGATATGCCTTTCTTAGTAAGTTGAATTTGACTCTTACCTAAGATCTGTAACATTAAAGAACAAGTATTAACAGACTTGATCACACGAACCTTTGTATAATAAGTTTATACAACATCACTGTTTACAAGAGTCTTTGAGTAAAAACGCTGTCATATAGAATCGAGACTGTTTAAGTAAAACTTTTGACTTCAAAGTAGCGGCTGCTTCTTGGTCTGAAGTCGCGTTTAATAGTATTGCATGGTGGAGATCAACTCATAATAAGACGATGTTTGGACGTGAATGAAAAAAAAATGTGTTTCTATCTAAAAAGTAAATCTTTTACTATGTTTTTCGGTTTTTTATTGCTAAAGTTTTGTTGCGTGATAGGTACGGCAGATCATTTTGATGGTCTTTTTGCCGTCTCGTTGTCAGGTGATTTTTTTCCGCGTTTACACAAATTTGAAGTTTCGATTGCTTAATAAACTTCCTGAATTGAACAACCTAGTCTGCCTGAAACGCTGGCATTGCAATTACGTAATGCAGAAAGCGCATGAATAGCTAGCTAAATTGATGAATCTTTTATCATAAAAGCGTGTGAACATTTTTTGGAAACAAATATGCAACATACTTTGACCAATCTTAATCGTAAAATGTTAAAAACAGCTAGTAGTCGCCTCAAAACCGTATGCTTTGGATAATCCTAAGAGCGACGTTACATTTTGCTAACTTTTTCTCACCACTTTGCTTTAACGTCATTGGGTCACATCCCAGCAAACAATTGTATCAGAATTATGAAACCATTGCGCAATATTATCTCATATTGGATAATTCTTATGCTACCATAAACATATAAGGGTTGCACCATACCAAACAAACAACTGCATAAAAATTACGTAATTATTGTGCAATAACTTCATACACGGCAAGTCAAATACTATCATAAGATGTCAAGGTTTGCATCAAATTCTTTAAAATATTGTACATTGACAATCACACCGTGTTAGGGTTAGAACTGGAATTAGCTCCCTCAGATCTAAAGTTAACTCCCTCCGACTTCCTTTAGATAAAATTAATGTCCTTTGACCTATGGTTAGTTCCTTTAGGATTATGATTAGCTCCCTCACAAAAATTGATAGACCTAGGGCTGGCTCTCTTACATAAGGTTAGAATTAGAGTTGGGTTAGGGTTAGAGTCCCACGGTCTAGTTAAAAATTTACGTCATGATGGATTGTGGCATAGGAATGCAATCACATTCTGGCTAAAAATACAGTACGGCGAAAAAGATTCGAGCTTGGGCAAGTCTGGACAAGACAGAGACAAAGATTCCTAACCAACAGCTGAATAAAGCGTAATCTTTACACATTATATCCTAAAATTTTCGACAGACAAGCCCGGATCTATCTACACAAAAGCAAAAATCGCATCATGGTTAAAAATAGAGTACGTCATGGGTTGTGCAACTACATTCCCACGGTCTAGTTAAAAACTTACGTCACGGATTGCACAATAGGGATACAACTACATTTCCACGGTCTTGTTAAACACTTACGTCATTGAAATACAGAATCAAAAAACCAATATGTAATAACAAGTCATAAGAATGACATCAAATTTTTTGAAATGACACCATGTTGGAACTAGCCTCCTTGGATTGGTCCCTCAGACCTCCCCTACATAAAATTAATAAACCTAAGGCTACCTTCCTTAGAACTTTTCATCATGTAAGCACAATATAGAGAAAAAGATTCGAGCTTGGACAAGTCTGGACAAGACAGAGACAATATATTCTAACCAACAGGTGAATAAAACGTGATCTTTCTACATTATATCCTAAAATTTTCTATGGACAAGTCTGGACCTGCCTACACAAAAGCAAAATCGCATCAAAATAGAATACGTCATGGATTGCACAATAGGTATGCAACTACATTCCCACGGTCTTGTTAAAGCTTACGTCACGGATTGCGCAAGAGTGATACAACTACATTCCCACGGTCTTGTTAAACACGTCATTGAAATAAGGTATCACAACCTGAAAACCGTTATGTAATAACAAATCATAAGAATGACGTCAAACTTTTAAAAATAACACCGTGTTGGGGTGTACTCTTTCAGCTTAGTGTTGACTCTCTCAGATCTAGAGTTAGCTCCCTCAGACCTCCCTACATAAAATTAATAAACCTAGAGTTAGCTATCTCCAAACTCCTTCAAATAAAATCTAGGATTATCTTCCTTAGAACTATGGTTAGCTCACATAGATCTAGAGTTAGCACCCTCAGACCTAGGGTTGGCTCTCTTAGACCTAGAGTTGGCACTCTCAGACCTAGGGTTAGCTCTCTTACAAAAAATACACCTAGAGTCAGCGCCCTCAAATCTTGGCTTTCTTAGAGCTAGGGCTGGCTCACATAGACCTAGAGTTAGGACCCTCAGATCTAGGGTTAGCTCCCTTAAAACTACAGTTAGCTCTCTCACATAAAAGAGACTTAGAGTTAACACCCTCATATTTAGGATTATCTTCCTCACAAAAAGTAGACTAGCTCCCTTACATAGGATTAGGGTTAGGGTTACGATTAGGGCTAGTGTTAGGGTAAGGGTTAGGATTAGGATTAGGGCTAGGGTTAGGGTTAGGGTTAGGGCTAGGGTTTAAAAATTTCCCCACTTTAAAAATTCCCCCACTCGTGATGTCATTCCTCCGCCTAAATTGACGCCAAATGAGCCATCCTATACTACTGAGGCAGTCCGAAACATCGACTTCTCACGCTCAAGCAGAAAGGCATGGAGCACAATTAACAACCTTACTGGCAGGTCGCGACACAGCTCCCGTAACTGTCTCGTTTCAGTATACCACTCAAAGAGTTTATAGTAAACGAGATCTATTTGAAACCCTTACCTCTATGAACATAGCACGTGATCACCATAACCGTATCATACATTGATTTATTGAGTTACAAAGGCAATCTACGCGCTTTATATGCATGTTCATACGAGTGAAGTGGTTATTTCACAGTGTAATAGTATTGCAAATAATGAAAAGCCCCCCCCCCCCACAATTTGACGAGACCATCCCTGGACGCGTTTCGTCCTTTTGGACTCATCAGCAGGGCCTGTCCCGTCATGATCAAAAACCAAAATCCCATATTTGCAATAATATGAAAAATTTAGTATCAATCTATTACAAATATTTTCGCACACATCACACGCGCAGCGCATGCTATCACTTTGGTACGGGGATCCCATCCGTATCGAAGATGCAGTATACCACTCAAAGAGTTTATAGTAAACGAGATCTATTTGAAACCCTTACCTCTATGAACATAGCACGTGATCACCATAACCGTATCATACATTGATTTATTGAGTTACAAAGGCAATCTACGCGCTTTATATGCATGTTCATACGAGTGAAGTGGTTATTTCACAGTGTAATAGTATTGCAAATAATGAAAAGCCCTCCCCCCACAATTTGACGAGACCATCCCTGGACGCGTTTCGTCCTTTTGGACTCATCAGCAGGGCCTGTCCCGTCATGATCAAAAACCAAAATCCCATATTTGCAATAATATGAAAAATTTAGTATCAATCTATTACAAATATTTTCGCACACATCACACGCGCAGCGCATGCTATCACTTTGGTACGGGGATCCCATCCGTATCGAAGATGCAGTATACCACTCAAAGAGTTTATAGTAAACGAGATCTATTTGAAACCCTTACCTCTATGAACATAGCACGTGATCACCATAACCGTATCATACATTGATTTATTGAGTTACAAAGGCAATCTACGCGCTTTATATGCATGTTCATACGAGTGAAGTGGTTATTTCACAGTGTAATAGTATTGCAAATAATGAAAAGCCCCCCCCCACAATTTGACGAGACCATCCCTGGACGCGTTTCGTCCTTTTGGACTCATCAGCAGGGCCTGTCCCGTCATGATCAAAAACCAAAATCCCATATTTGCAATAATATGAAAAATTTAGTATCAATCTATTACAAATTCCTTCGCACACATCACACGCGCAGCGCATGCTATCACTTTGGTACGGGGATCCCATCCGTATCGAAGATGCAGTATACCACTCAAAGAGTTTATAGTAAACGAGATCTATTTGAAACCCTTACCTCTATGAACATAGCACGTGATCACCATAACCGTATCATACATTGATTTATTGAGTTACAAAGGCAATCTACGCGCTTTATATGCATGTTCATACGAGTGAAGTGGTTATTTCACAGTGTAATAGTATTGCAAATAATGAAAAGCCCCCCTCCCCCCCCACAATTTGACGAGACCATCCCTGGACGCGTTTCGTCCTTTTGGACTCATCAGCAGGGCCTGTCCCGTCATGATCAAAAACCAAAATCCCATATTTGCAATAATATGAAAAATTTAGTATCAATCTATTACAAATATTTTCGCACACATCACACGCGCAGCGCATGCTATCACTTTGGTACGGGGATCCCATCCGTATCGAAGATGCAGTATACCACTCAAAGAGTTTATAGTAAACGAGATCTATTTGAAACCCTTACCTCTATGAACATAGCACGTGATCACCATAACCGTATCATACATTGATTTATTGAGTTACAAAGGCAATCTACGCGCTTTATATGCATGTTCATACGAGTGAAGTGGTTATTTCACAGTGTAATAGTATTGCAAATAATGAAAAGCCCCCCCCCCACAATTTGACGAGACCATCCCTGGACGCGTTTCGTCCTTTTGGACTCATCAGCAGGGCCTGTCCCGTCATGATCAAAAACCAAAATCCCATATTTGCAATAATATGAAAAATTTAGTATCAATCTATTACAAATTCCTTCGCACACATCACACGCGCAGCGCATGCTATCACTTTGGTACGGGGATCCCATCCGTATCGAAGATGCAGTATACCACTCAAAGAGTTTATAGTAAACGAGATCTATTTGAAACCCTTACCTCTATGAACATAGCACGTGATCACCATAACCGTATCATACATTGATTTATTGAGTTACAAAGGCAATCTACGCGCTTTATATGCATGTTCATACGAGTGAAGTGGTTATTTCACAGTGTAATAGTATTGCAAATAATGAAAAGCCCCCCTCCCCCCCCACAATTTGACGAGACCATCCCTGGACGCGTTTCGTCCTTTTGGACTCATCAGCAGGGCCTGTCCCGTCATGATCAAAAACCAAAATCCCATATTTGCAATAATATGAAAAATTTAGTATCAATCTATTACAAATATTTTCGCACACATCACACGCGCAGCGCATGCTATCACTTTGGTACGGGGATCCCATCCGTATCGAAGATGCAGTATACCACTCAAAGAGTTTATAGTAAACGAGATCTATTTGAAACCCTTACCTCTATGAACATAGCACGTGATCACCATAACCGTATCATACATTGATTTATTGAGTTACAAAGGCAATCTACGCGCTTTATATGCATGTTCATACGAGTGAAGTGGTTATTTCACAGTGTAATAGTATTGCAAATAATGAAAAGCCCCCCCCCCCACAATTTGACGAGACCATCCCTGGACGCGTTTCGTCCTTTTGGACTCATCAGCAGGGCCTGTCCCGTCATGATCAAAAACCAAAATCCCATATTTGCAATAATATGAAAAATTTAGTATCAATCTATTACAAATATTTTCGCACACATCACACGCGCAGCGCATGCTATCACTTTGGTACGGGGATCCCATCCGTATCGAAGATGCAGTATACCACTCAAAGAGTTTATAGTAAACGAGATCTATTTGAAACCCTTACCTCTATGAACATAGCACGTGATCACCATAACCGTATCATACATTGATTTATTGAGTTACAAAGGCAATCTACGCGCTTTATATGCATGTTCATACGAGTGAAGTGGTTATTTCACAGTGTAATAGTATTGCAAATAATGAAAAGCCCCCCCCCCCACAATTTGACGAGACCATCCCTGGACGCGTTTCGTCCTTTTGGACTCATCAGCAGGGCCTGTCCCGTCATGATCAAAAACCAAAATCCCATATTTGCAATAATATGAAAAATTTAGTATCAATCTATTACAAATTCCTTCGCACACATCACACGCGCAGCGCATGCTATCACTTTGGTACGGGGATCCCATCCGTATCGAAGATGCAGTATACCACTCAAAGAGTTTATAGTAAACGAGATCTATTTGAAACCCTTACCTCTATGAACATAGCACGTGATCACCATAACCGTATCATACATTGATTTATTGAGTTACAAAGGCAATCTACGCGCTTTATATGCATGTTCATACGAGTGAAGTGGTTATTTCACAGTGTAATAGTATTGCAAATAATGAAAAGCCCCCCCCCCACAATTTGACGAGACCATCCCTGGACGCGTTTCGTCCTTTTGGACTCATCAGCAGGGCCTGTCCCGTCATGATCAAAAACCAAAATCCCATATTTGCAATAATATGAAAAATTTAGTATCAATCTATTACAAATTCCTTCGCACACATCACACGCGCAGCGCATGCTATCACTTTGGTACGGGGATCCCATCCGTATCGAAGATGCAGTATACCACTCAAAGAGTTTATAGTAAACGAGATCTATTTGAAACCCTTACCTCTATGAACATAGCACGTGATCACCATAACCGTATCATACATTGATTTATTGAGTTACAAAGGCAATCTACGCGCTTTATATGCATGTTCATACGAGTGAAGTGGTTATTTCACAGTGTAATAGTATTGCAAATAATGAAAAGCCCCCCCCCCCACAATTTGACGAGACCATCCCTGGACGCGTTTCGTCCTTTTGGACTCATCAGCAGGGCCTGTCCCGTCATGATCAAAAACCAAAATCCCATATTTGCAATAATATGAAAAATTTAGTATCAATCTATTACAAATTCCTTCGCACACATCACACGCGCAGCGCATGCTATCACTTTGGTACGGGGATCCCATCCGTATCGAAGATGCAGTATACCACTCAAAGAGTTTATAGTAAACGAGATCTATTTGAAACCCTTACCTCTATGAACATAGCACGTGATCACCATAACCGTATCATACATTGATTTATTGAGTTACAAAGGCAATCTACGCGCTTTATATGCATGTTCATACGAGTGAAGTGGTTATTTCACAGTGTAATAGTATTGCAAATAATGAAAAGCCCTCCCCCCACAATTTGACGAGACCATCCCTGGACGCGTTTCGTCCTTTTGGACTCATCAGCAGGGCCTGTCCCGTCATGATCAAAAACCAAAATCCCATATTTGCAATAATATGAAAAATTTAGTATCAATCTATTACAAATTCCTTCGCACACATCACACGCGCAGCGCATGCTATCACTTTGGTACGGGGATCCCATCCGTATCGAAGATGCAGTATACCACTCAAAGAGTTTATAGTAAACGAGATCTATTTGAAACCCTTACCTCTATGAACATAGCACGTGATCACCATAACCGTATCATACATTGATTTATTGAGTTACAAAGGCAATCTACGCGCTTTATATGCATGTTCATACGAGTGAAGTGGTTATTTCACAGTGTAATAGTATTGCAAATAATGAAAAGCCCCCCCCCCACAATTTGACGAGACCATCCCTGGACGCGTTTCGTCCTTTTGGACTCATCAGCAGGGCCTGTCCCGTCATGATCAAAAACCAAAATCCCATATTTGCAATAATATGAAAAATTTAGTATCAATCTATTACAAATTCCTTCGCACACATCACACGCGCAGCGCATGCTATCACTTTGGTACGGGGATCCCATCCGTATCGAAGATGCAGTATACCACTCAAAGAGTTTATAGTAAACGAGATCTATTTGAAAACCTTACCTCTATGAACATAGCACGTGATCACCATAACCGTATCATACATTGATTTATTGAGTTACAAAGGCAATCTACGCGCTTTATATGCATGTTCATACGAGTGAAGTGGTTATTTCACAGTGTAATAGTATTGCAAATAATGAAAAGCCCCCCCCCCACAATTTGACGAAACCATCCCTGGACGCGTTTCGTCCTTTTGGACTCATCAGCAGGGCCTGTCCCGTCATGATCAAAAACCAAAATCCCATATTTGCAATAATATGAAAAATTTAGTATCAATCTATTACAAATATTTTCGCACACATCACACGCGCAGCGCATGCTATCACTTTGGTACGGGGATCCCATCCGTATCGAAGATGCAGTATACCACTCAAAGAGTTTATAGTAAACGAGATCTATTTGAAACCCTTACCTCTATGAACATAGCACGTGATCACCATAACCGTATCATACATTGATTTATTGAGTTACAAAGGCAATCTACGCGCTTTATATGCATGTTCATACGAGTGAAGTGGTTATTTCACAGTGTAATAGTATTGCAAATAATGAAAAGCCCCCCCCCCACAATTTGACGAGACCATCCCTGGACGCGTTTCGTCCTTTTGGACTCATCAGCAGGGCCTGTCCCGTCATGATCAAAAACCAAAATCCCATATTTGCAATAATATGAAAAATTTAGTATCAATCTATTACAAATATTTTCGCACACATCACACGCGCAGCGCATGCTATCACTTTGGTACGGGGATCCCATCCGTATCGAAGATGCAGTATACCACTCAAAGAGTTTATAGTAAACGAGATCTATTTGAAACCCTTACCTCTATGAACATAGCACGTGATCACCATAACCGTATCATACATTGATTTATTGAGTTACAAAGGCAATCTACGCGCTTTATATGCATGTTCATACGAGTGAAGTGGTTATTTCACAGTGTAATAGTATTGCAAATAATGAAAAGCCCTCCCCCCACAATTTGACGAGACCATCCCTGGACGCGTTTCGTCCTTTTGGACTCATCAGCAGGGCCTGTCCCGTCATGATCAAAAACCAAAATCCCATATTTGCAATAATATGAAAAATTTAGTATCAATCTATTACAAATATTTTCGCACACATCACACGCGCAGCGCATGCTATCACTTTGGTACGGGGATCCCATCCGTATCGAAGATGCAGTATACCACTCAAAGAGTTTATAGTAAACGAGATCTATTTGAAACCCTTACCTCTATGAACATAGCACGTGATCACCATAACCGTATCATACATTGATTTATTGAGTTACAAAGGCAATCTACGCGCTTTATATGCATGTTCATACGAGTGAAGTGGTTATTTCACAGTGTAATAGTATTGCAAATAATGAAAAGCCCCCCCCCCACAATTTGACGAGACCATCCCTGGACGCGTTTCGTCCTTTTGGACTCATCAGCAGGGCCTGTCCCGTCATGATCAAAAACCAAAATCCCATATTTGCAATAATATGAAAAATTTAGTATCAATCTATTACAAATTCCTTCGCACACATCACACGCGCAGCGCATGCTATCACTTTGGTACGGGGATCCCATCCGTATCGAAGATGCAGTATACCACTCAAAGAGTTTATAGTAAACGAGATCTATTTGAAAACCTTACCTCTATGAACATAGCACGTGATCACCATAACCGTATCATACATTGATTTATTGAGTTACAAAGGCAATCTACGCGCTTTATATGCATGTTCATACGAGTGAAGTGGTTATTTCACAGTGTAATAGTATTGCAAATAATGAAAAGCCCCCCCCCCACAATTTGACGAGACCATCCCTGGACGCGTTTCGTCCTTTTGGACTCATCAGCAGGGCCTGTCCCGTCATGATCAAAAACCAAAATCCCATATTTGCAATAATATGAAAAATTTAGTATCAATCTATTACAAATATTTTCGCACACATCACACGCGCAGCGCATGCTATCACTTTGGTACGGGGATCCCATCCGTATCGAAGATGCAGTATACCACTCAAAGAGTTTATAGTAAACGAGATCTATTTGAAACCCTTACCTCTATGAACATAGCACGTGATCACCATAACCGTATCATACATTGATTTATTGAGTTACAAAGGCAATCTACGCGCTTTATATGCATGTTCATACGAGTGAAGTGGTTATTTCACAGTGTAATAGTATTGCAAATAATGAAAAGCCCCCCCCCCACAATTTGACGAGACCATCCCTGGACGCGTTTCGTCCTTTTGGACTCATCAGCAGGGCCTGTCCCGTCATGATCAAAAACCAAAATCCCATATTTGCAATAATATGAAAAATTTAGTATCAATCTATTACAAATATTTTCGCACACATCACACGCGCAGCGCATGCTATCACTTTGGTACGGGGATCCCATCCGTATCGAAGATGCAGTATACCACTCAAACAGTTTATAGTAAACGAGATCTATTTGAAACCCTTACCTCTATGAACATAGCACGTGATCACCATAACCGTATCATACATTGATTTATTGAGTTACAAAGGCAATCTACGCGCTTTATATGCATGTTCATACGAGTGAAGTGGTTATTTCACAGTGTAATAGTATTGCAAACAATGAAAAGCCCCCCTCCCCCCCCACAATTTGACGAGACCATCCCTGGACGCGTTTCGTCCTTTTGGACTCATCAGCAGGGCCTGTCCCGTCATGATCAAAAACCAAAATCCCATATTTGCAATAATATGAAAAATTTAGTATCAATCTATTACAAATATTTTCGCACACATCACACGCGCAGCGCATGCTATCACTTTGGTACGGGGATCCCATCCGTATCGAAGATGCAGTATACCACTCAAACAGATTATAGTAAACGAGATCTATTTGAAACCCTTACCTCTATGAACATAGCACGTGATCACCATAACTGTATCATACATTGATTTATTGAGTTACAAAGGCAATCTACGCGCTTTATATGCATGTTCATACGAGTGAAGTGGTTATTTCAGAGTGTAATAGTATTGCAAATAATGAAAAGCCCCCCCCCCCACAATTTGACGAGACCATCCCTGGACGCGTTTCGTCCTTTTGGACTCATCAGCAGGGCCTGTCCCGTCATGATCAAAAACCAAAATCCCATATTTGCAATAATATGAAAAATTTAGTATCAATCTATTACAAATTCCTTCGCACACATCACACGCGCAGCGCATGCTATCACTTTGGTACGAGGATCCCATCCCCGGATGGGATCTTTCATATTTTTCATATTATTGCAAATATGGGATTTTGGTTTTTGATCATGACGGGACAGGCCCTGCTGATGAGTCCAAAAGGACGAAACGCGTCCAGGGATGGTCTCGTCAAATTGTGGGGGGGGGGGCTTTTCATTATTTGCAATACTATTACACTGTGAAATAACCACTTCACTCGTATGAACATGCATATAAAGCGCGTAGATTGCCTTTGTAACTCAATAAATCAATGTATGATACGGTTATGGTGATCACGTGCTATGTTCATAGAGGTAAGGGTTTCAAATAGATCTCGTTTACTATAAACTCTTTGAGTGGTATACTGCATCTTCGATACGGATGGGATCCCCGTACCAAAGTGATAGCATGCGCTGCGCGTGTGATGTGTGCGAAAATATTTGTAATAGATTGATACTAAATTTTTCATATTATTGCAAATATGGGATTTTGGTTTTTGATCATGACGGGACAGGCCCTGCTGATGAGTCCAAAAGGACGAAACGCGTCCAGGGATGGTCTCGTCAAATTGTGGGGGGGGAGGGGGGCTTTTCATTATTTGCAATACTATTACACTGTGAAATAACCACTTCACTCGTATGAACATGCATATAAAGCGCGTAGATTGCCTTTGTAACTCAATAAATCAATGTATGATACGGTTATGGTGATCACGTGCTATGTTCATAGAGGTAAGGTTTTCAAATAGATCTCGTTTACTATAAACTCTTTGAGTGGTATACTGCATCTTCGATACGGATGGGATCCCCGTACCAAAGTGATAGCATGCGCTGCGCGTGTGATGTGTGCGAAGGAATTTGTAATAGATTGATACTAAATTTTTCATATTATTGCAAATATGGGATTTTGGTTTTTGATCATGACGGGACAGGCCCTGCTGATGAGTCCAAAAGGACGAAACGCGTCCAGGGATGGTCTCGTCAAATTGTGGGGGGGGGGGCTTTTCATTATTTGCAATACTATTACACTGTGAAATAACCACTTCACTCGTATGAACATGCATATAAAGCGCGTAGATTGCCTTTGTAACTCAATAAATCAATGTATGATACGGTTATGGTGATCACGTGCTATGTTCATAGAGGTAAGGGTTTCAAATAGATCTCGTTTACTATAAACTCTTTGAGTGGTATACTGCATCTTCGATACGGATGGGATCCCCGTACCAAAGTGATAGCATGCGCTGCGCGTGTGATGTGTGCGAAGGAATTTGTAATAGATTGATACTAAATTTTTCATATTATTGCAAATATGGGATTTTGGTTTTTGATCATGACGGGACAGGCCCTGCTGATGAGTCCAAAAGGACGAAACGCGTCCAGGGATGGTTTCGTCAAATTGTGGGGGGGGGCTTTTCATTATTTGCAATACTATTACACTGTGAAATAACCACTTCACTCGTATGAACATGCATATAAAGCGCGTAGATTGCCTTTGTAACTCAATAAATCAATGTCTCGTTTCAGCTAACGCCATTGCTGCTCAGCTGGTAAGAAACGGGAAATACGAGAGTGTTGACCGTGAGTCGTCTCGACTCATTTCTGAAGAAGTGTCTGACCGTTGGAGGGCTTTGATACCATCTCCAGTGGATCTCTCTGGCGACTTCTCGTCCAGAGAATTCGATGCCGCTCTCCAACATGTTAAGCCAGGGAAAGCACTGGGCCCTGACTCTATTTGTCCGGAGCTTATAATCCATGCTGGAACTGCTTTGAAGTACTGGTTTCGTGGGTTCCTCTCTTCCTGCTTGCGCCAACTCAAAATTCCCAAAGTCTGGAGAAGAGCACTTGTAGTTGCGATCCCAAAGCCAAACAAACCTGTAGAGAACCCAAAGAGCTATCGTCCCATCTCCTTGCTCTGTGTCCCCTACAAGATCCTCGAACAACTGATTTACGCTCGTATTGAACCTATTGTCGACCCCCTCCTCCTAGGCGAGCAGGATGGGTTTCGACATGGTAAATCGACAGTGGATCAAGTTGTCTTACTAACACAAAACATCGAGGATTCTTTCGAGGCAAAAAAGAAGGCCGGTGCTGTGTTTGTAGATCTGACAGGTGCATATGACACTGTCTGGCATCGTGGCCTCACCTGCAAGCTGCTGAGACTTCTCCCGGATAAACACATGGTTCGTATGATCACTTGTCCGGAATAGAAGTTTCACCCTTACTACCGGTGACAGCAAGCGAAGCAGGTTGCGACACGGCGTCCCACAGGGATCGGTCTTGGCACCCCTTCTTTTCAATATCTATGTGTACGATCTTCCTTCAACGGTCTCCAGAAGGTATGCTTATGCCGATGATCTGGCACTGTTATACTCTTCTGATGACTGGAAGGACCTGGAGGGATTCTTAAGCCAAGACATGACTACAATCTTAACATATCTCCAGATCTGGAGGCTACAGCTCAGCCACACTAAAACGGTGACGACGGCCTTTCACCTGAACAACAGAGAGGCCAAACGTGAGCTTAATGTCTACAACAATGGCAAACGCCTGCCATTTTATCCAGACCCTACCTATCTTGGAGTTAAACTGGACAGATCACTCACGTTTCGTCACCACCTTGAGGCATTGCGCAAAAAACTAACAACGCGCGTTGCACTGATGCGACGACTTGCAGGCTCAGGTTGGGGCGCTGGAGCTAAAACACTGCGTACAGCCGCCCTATCTCTGGTCTACTCTACTGCGGAGTACTGTGCACCAGTTTGGTGTCGCAGTGCACACACTCGCCTCATCGATAGTGTTCTCAACGACGCATTGCGCATTGTCACTGGATGCCTGCGTCCAACTCCAACAGACTATCTACCCGTCCTCGCAGGTATCCAGCCGGCTGAGCTTTGCCGATTAGGAGATACACTCTCCCTGGCATATCGTGGCAGTCTGGACCCTGGCCATATTCTTCATGAATTATTGACTGGGTCCCAGACGGCTACAGAGAGAGACTAAAATCTAGACGCCCCTTTGTGCCCGCTGCACGGAAGTTACTGCAAGATCTAACTGAATTGGATATTCGTGCAACTCAATGGACTGACTTTAAATGGAGCACGGAATACTCGGAGTGTTCATCTGATCTCCGTGCTTTCATTCCTAGGACAAGCACTAGGCCAATGGGGATGGGCCTGCCCAGATCATCATGGGTCAGGCTCAACCGCTTGCGGGCTGGTGTTGGGTGTTTTCAGTCGTTCATGCACAAATGGGGCCTTGGTCCTACATCGAATTGCGAGTGTGGCGCTGTAGAACAAACCCCAGAACACATCATTCTGACATGCCCCGTACATCGGGCACCCACAGGAATACGTGAACTGACGGTTTTGGATGTCGACACACGATGCTGGCTGAGTACCATCACTGCCAGCATCTGAAAATGTGGATCCCCCCCAAAAGAAGAAAGAAGAAGAATTTGAATGCTGTTATACCATTCTCTTCTGTGAAGTCACAGTTGCTTTGTCACTGAAGGTCTGTTTTAATTTTTTTTTCGTGCAGGTAATAACTGTACCGGTACGTAAATATTTTGATTTTTCTGTTCAAGTTTGCTGGCAATGTAGATTATAAGGCTATAAATTTATTTCGATTCAATTCAATAGTTAATAGCGCTAAAAATTAGTAAAAAAGCGGGGCCCTCCAAAGCGTGGGGCCAGGGGCAACTTCCCAGTTTGCCCATTGCTTAATCCGGCCCTGACCTCTTGGGTGGTAAGTTGTATAAATCGTCCACTATAAGATTCTTTACTAGAACGCAACATTTCGCCTATTTATGTGCTACAATAGTCCTGTACTATGTGTCCTCATAACGTGACACTTTTTACCATCATCACTGTGTTTCTTACTTTCTCTTGTTGAAAGTAGAGTATTCATTCTCGAAGCTTTTCGTCTGACACTTTTTAAGAGAATCCGTCAGAAATGAGCGAAAAGGTGAAGTGAGTCACTTATATAGAGACACAGTTGACGAAAAAGAAAAAAAGGGAAAAAAGGCTCTATCGTGATTGGTAGAAAGAAGCGACCAATAGAAGGAGCGGAAACTAATGTGCGATTTTTAGACCATAAACGAATTCCTTTTGTTTGCATAAATTTGGTTTGGATGTTTTAATGTACGTGGCTTCAAGGGTGGAAAGGTGAAAAGAAGTACGGCCACGGGCAAGAATAGAAAATTTGTTGTCATTATATTCGTGTGCGCATGTAGGGTTTTGTAAAAGATGTTGACCTATGGCAGAAAAGGAAGTTTCAGTTTTAAAGCTTCTGATTGGCTTGCAAGAGGGAGCCAATGTGCTTCGGTCCTGAGAAATATGCTTCTGGAGTATGGTTTTCGGCACGTGCTGCTTAATCCTCTTGTTGCTTTCATCGCTCTGTCTTAACAAAATATTAGATTGTTTTGCAGCAAATATACTCCTTTATATAAACTTGCAGCTTTGATAAGGACATTCTTTCTGAAATTTCACAGTTGGCATTGGTTCACTAGATGTTAAAATGGTAGCCTTGCTTGATGAGTATATGCAACTGCTATTAAATGTGTAGCTGCAGTTACCACAAGGCATTTATTCAAAACACACGAGGTGATAAGTTTCATGTTTTTTTAGGGCAACTATAAACATAGATTCTAGTTACAGTATAATATTGAGCTAGCTAGTTAGCAAGTTTTACTGAACTGCAGATATTAATATCATAAATTTTGTTTTGTAGAAATTTATGAGTCTTAGTTCTAGTATTTGAGTAATTAAACATGTCAACATTACGGCTTAGAGGGTGTACAAACGATGCAGACAGTTTCTGTTACATTTGTGGTCGGTTTACGAAGAAAAAACCAGACGAAATATAACTCCATTCATAAAGAATGCTTACTATGCTTTCTTTGGTGTGAAACTGGGGGACCAGGACAAGTCCTGGGCCCCACATAAAGTATGTATGGCCTGTATGTCGACATTCAGCTTGTGGATAAAAGGAAAGAAGCATTTCTCATTTGGAGTTACAATCGTATGGCGAGAGCCACAAAATCATCTTACTGATTGTTGCTTTTGCGCTGTCAAGACTACTGGCTTAACATCTAAAACGAGGTCTTCCATAGACTATCCCAGTTTGCCATCAGCAATTCAACCAGTTCTTCATAGTGTTGAACTTCTTATACCAACATTCCATGGGTTTCAGCTCAGTGAAAGTGAATCTATATCTCCAAGTGAGGACAGTGAACAATGTGAAGATTTTCTAGTCTTCAAACAGGATGATGAGCCGCAACTGTTTACTCAAGCAGAGTTAAACGACTTAGTTAGGGAACTTGATCTTCCAAAAAGTTCTGCTGAACTACTAAGATCACGGCTGAAGGAAAAAAACATGTTGGCTCCTGAAACCAAAGTCAGTTTTTACTGCTACAGGGAAAAAAATCTCATAGAATTTTTCAAAATGGAAGAAAATTTGTTGTTTTGTGATAACATAGAAGAACAGATAACTGCTATGAGAACATCTTACACTCCACCAGAATGGAGGCTATTCATAGACAGTTCCAAAAGAAGCCTGAAATGTGTTCTGTTACACATTGGAAATAAACTTGCTTCCGTACCAATTGGACATTCGATACAAATGAAAAAAACATACGAAAATATGAAAACTATTTCCGACAGAATCAAATATACCGAACATGAATGGGTAATATGTGGAGACTTGAAGGGGTTATCCATGCTCTTTGGGCAACAAGGTGGCAACACGAAATACCCTTGCTTCTTGTGCTGGTGGGATAGCAGAGCAAAGCAAGACCACTGGATAAAGAGAGAATAGCCAAGTAGAGAAGTGTTTGTACTTGGAGAAAAGAACATAAAAAACGTTCCATTGGTGAATAGAGAAAAAGTACTTTTACCACCATTGCACATAAAGTTGGGGTTAATGAAGCAATTCCTCGAGGCTTTAGACAAAGAGGGAGAGTGCTTCAAATACCTTTGTTCAAAGTTTTCGAGGCTTACATATGAAAAAATCAAAGCAGGTATTTTCGATGGTCCGCAAATATGACTATTGCTGAAAGATCTGGCGCTTATTTCCACCATGAAGAAAGAAGAGTTAAATGCATGAAAAGCATTCTTTGATGTGTTAATAGTTAAAAACTTTCTGGGAAACATCAAATCCCCAGATTTCTGCGAACTTGTTGAAAGCTTATTGCAAGCGTTTCATGACGTCCGCGTCCGCATCCGCTTCGCGCGTCCGCTTCCCAGTCGGTAGACCTGGGGTTCATTTTCCTTGTCGAGTCATACCAAAAGACTTTAAAAATGTTTTTTTTTTATATTTGCCATTTTTATCCTCCATTTACGAGAAAGCGATGTATTGCTATGTTTTGGACGGTTAAGTCTGCACTCACTTGGGAGTTGCCATTTCCGGGTCACCTGTCTTCCACATAAAGGTTGGGCGTCCGTTAAATGCCTTGCCCAAGGACACAACCAGCGAACTTGCCGGCTTGTTCTCCACAACCTGCCATAAATGCCGAGCGCCAAGCAGGGAAGCTATAGATAATATTTTTTAAAGTCTTTTGGTATGACTCGACAAGGGGAATGAACCCCAGGTCTACCGACTGCGAAGCGGACGCTCTAACCACTACGCCATCGCGTCGGTATTCACAGCTTCCCTGCTTGGCGCTCAGCACATAAGGGATGGTGTGGAGAACAAGCAGTAAAGATTGCTTGTTGTGTCCTTGGGCAAAACACTTAACGGGATGCCTCCGTCTTTATGTAGCAGACAGATGGTGGGGCCAAGTAGTCTACCCGTCGTGGTGGCCCAGTCTGACGAAAGACATGCAAACCGAGCATGAGCTCATACGCGTGAATGAATGACTTACGCTGTTAAACTACATTTTTTGCGTAGTCATATGAACTATTGTCCGAAAACTTAGGGGCATTCAGTGAAGAACTGGGTGAAAAATTTCACCAAAATGTAAAAGTGTTGGAAAAAAGGTATCAGGGAAAATGGAATGTCAGTATGATAGCGGACTATTGCTGGGGTTTGATACATGAATGTTCAAATTGTCATCACTTTCGTCAATCAAAAAGAAGGAAACTATTGCCATAAAATTGTGCATTAATGTAATCTATTTCTCCTTTGTGCTAAGTATATTTCTGTATCTATTGTTTAGTATGTACTTTTGTATTCACAGTTTCACATTTAGGTAGTTTATGCTTTTTAGTGTGCAGCATCAAAATTTAAAATCGTGTTTTTGAAAAATTGTGACCCGATACGGCAAAACCGATCGCAGATTTGAAATCAGCAAGACAGCATAGTTTTCATTCTTGTTTCTAAAACTCGACCAAATCTTGTAGATCTGTGTTATTTATAGCTAAAGATTGGATTAGTTTACAATGGCTGATCAAAAACTGGTTGTCATACAATATGCTCTAATTTATAGTTGAACAATTATCCTACTTAATCTAACCAGCCTGCAATTGTTAGACAAAATTAGTTCTTTGGTATATTTTGACTATTTTTCCTCACAAGCATGGCTCTTTGGCATTATCTGTCAACGTTTTCAAAAACGTTTATTGAAAACAAGTTTCTAAAGTAAGAGGCCAGGGATGCACTTAGCAAACTGCAGACAGTGACACTGTTTCGACCTATCAGGTCTCTTCAGTGCAGTTGGTGACCAATAAGAAGCTAGAGGCTTTTAATAAAGCATAGCTTAGACCGTCACACTTGTGGGACCAAATACTAGGTCCACTGTAGTGGATGGTCTGTCAACCTCTGCGAAGCCGTATCACTCGTGAATGAGTGGCGGTTGTCGCAGGTGCACTACGTCTAACGACTGCTAGAACAATAGTGCTGTCACAGCCGAGTGGTCACAAGGTCTTACATGTATAGTAATACAAGAGGCCAGGGATGCACTTAGCAAACTGCAGACAGTGACACTGTTTCGACCTATCAGGTCTCTTCAGTGCAGTTGGTGACCAATAAGAAGCTAGAGGCTTTTAATAAAGCATAGCTTAGACCGTCACACTTGTGGGACCAAATACTAGGTCCACTGTAGTGGATGGTCTGTCAACCTCTGCGAAGCCGTATCACTCGTGAATGAGTGGCGGTTGTCGCAGGTGCACTACGTCTAACTGCACTGAAGAGACCTGATAGGTCGAAACAGTGTCACTGTCTGCAGTTTGCTAAGTTTCTAAAGGTTTATGCAAAGTAGCCTACTGGTTAAAAACACTCATAATTTTGATGCCTGACTGTGACAAAATTGCAATTTCTACAAAAACAAAGTTCTTCGGTACATTTTATTTATTCTATCTCAAGTGCATGGATCTTTTGCATTATCCATCGCAATATTCAAAGATTCAAGGAAAAATGAAGTATCTAAACATTTCAAGCAGTAGCCAACTCCAAGCACATTTGGTGATTACCCCCAAAAAGAGCAGCTGGAATAAAAATGGTCCTGTTTAATCTTTTACAACATATTAGTGTCGAGCTACATACGATTTTAATGCTGAAACAATTTTCTTTGCAATTGGGTGAGACTGGCGCAGTCACCTGATTGGGTATTTTAAACCTCGTCTTTAATAATGGGAGACCTTGCTATAGCAATAACTTAACTATAAATGCTTCATTTTGGTTTAGTTTGCTGTTTGCATGGCTGCATTTATGCCTGGATCAAGCACCATGTGCGCAGTCAGAGGCGTTAACTCTTACAAATACGCCTACACTTCAGAAAAAGTCTACGTAGCGGTCCTAATACTTAATCCTGAAATTACATATCAATCATTTTGGCGCCTTCCCACAACTTTGATGTTTTTTCATGCCCTTTCTAAACTTAACGAATAAAAGTTTAGGTTCAAGGACGCCTGCGGTGATAACAAGATAAACAAGACGTTGCCAGAGACTCGATACACTTGGGGCAACTCCTTACTATGCCTTCCTCCTATTCCATACCAATCAATCACTTCGATGATAAGATCAATTCAAATATCACATGTTCAAATAAACAAAAAAATTGATGAAATTGTTGCCTGTTTCAATTGCAAGCAAGCCCACTTTCAAAGTGCGCCTATGCTGCAAGCAAAGCAAATAACACGTGGCCACAACCTGCGGAAGGTTTGGGGAGAATTTGTTGTAGGTATATTCATTTCTTTATTAATTCAGCAATTGCAAAGTTGGTTATTCTTGAATCGACTGCTAATTGAAAGACTGAAAAAATGGATCAAGTTGAAAGAGAATGGCTATCATTAATTACCCGACCTTCAAAAGCATTATTATTTCGGGTCCAGCATCATTGGATTAGGTATTCCAATTGAGTTCAAAATTTTGTAAGTAAAATTCAATTCTGAAGACCTCAACAAATTTTGAACGTTTTTTTGATGAAACACGGTAACAAATGCCGAGACAAAAAACCTTTACTTGTTATCAATTTGAGTGCTGCAGAGTAGCAATGATTTTTTGTTGTCATGTCGTGTTTATAGCGTTGGATTTTTGCTTTCAAATTTACGCAGTTAATGATGCCGAACTGAAAATGCTGTTTCCCTAACTGTGGATTGCGACTGCAAGTGAGCTTGCTTGCTATTTTTTTGGAGGCATTTCTAGCTTTGAAACTTGATGTCCAAAAAAAGCTTTTACTTTTGTTTGGTGTCAAAAATGGCCCAAATTAAAATCCCTCTGAAAAACTTAATTTTAAAATAAAGGTCTTAGACAAAAATGTCCTCACACTTAAACTTTGTTCACAAGTGTGGCTCAAAACAAAGTTTTTGAACCACAGATATGATTCTTTTGCAAGGTAAAAACAATTCCGTTGCGCTTTTCCAGGCAAAAGCACAATCGCCCTTTAGTCATTAAATAATCTTTTGGCGGAAGTAGTGATGCCGAATTACAACAGACTATCCAGCTCTATCGCACTGAACTGATGCCGAATTAACTCAACACAAAAAACGTATTAATAGACCTTATTAAAAATTTTTTGTAGCGACCACAATTGAAAGATCACTTAAAGTATATTTTCTCTATAGGAAAACCTGTTTCAGGTTACCGCAACTACATAATAAAAAGCACCTCATAACACTTCGGTGACAAACACTCAAATTTCTACAAAAAAATGCTCTAAAGATCAAAGGTAAAAGAAAAAGCGGTGCAAATTAATTATGAAAACTTGACATTGAGGATTGGGAACGAACACAAAATTAAAGCAAAGTAACAGTGACAATATAAACGATACAAAATGTGCAAGGGCAAGGATTCAGTCATCTAGTTGACACAGAATGGCGACTCCTCGGTTGATCCAATGACTCTTCGGTTTGTCTGTGGCCAGCTCCATCATCATTACGAAGTTGGTAGAATGACCTAAAGCAACAGAAGTTTTAAAAAGCTAATCAACAACTGCTTGCGCCACTACGTTGGCTGGTAAATTTTTGTTTTGCGAAAAAGTAATGAGCTACGCATGCTCGTCAGGAAGCGGGAGAATCTCTTTGTCAGCGCGAAGCAAACACACCCAGTGTAGGGTATTTTAATGCTAGCCGGTCACTGCACGTGGACAGCAGGTACGAACCACTTGTAACAAGGCCAATTGATAAATTAGTATCGAAGAAGAATTGAGTGGTTAAAAACTCTTATTTTGATGCTTACCAGTAGTAGACAATGTTCCTCGACGAGCGCTGGTCTTGTACACGGGACACGTGTAGGTTGGCTTAGCTACAAACTTATCTTTCTCTCCAGGCTGGAGCCACAAAATGGGAAGCGTATCAAAGAGCACCTTGGGTAAACTTTCACCCATCAACATAGTGTCCCGGTTCCAACGAGCTCCTTCGAGGAAGAGACCTCGAACGTAAACTCCTAAACATATACGGATTGGTATCGCAAGCTAATGCAACAATTGACAGGAATTAGCTTTACAACAAAACTATCCAATCCGATAAAAATATGTGTAGACCGACAGTCCGACACTTTATCTGAAGTTCAGCACCACTTGCAAATGAGGGTTCAATATCGGGTTTTTAAATAGAAAATTAAGTGTGGTTTATAATGACAAACTGAGCTGAAAGATTCAGGCTGTTACCTATCGTTAAGTTTTGTCGCTTAACAATTACATATAGGAAGAAACTTAAATCTTTTTCCTGCTTACACACAAAATACCATGTGCGTAGTCGTATATTCAAGATGAGCTACAAAAAAGGAAGTACGCTACGGTTGACTCATGGTCTAGTCAACGTGGGTCACGAGTTCGAGACCACTTACCGTCATCCGGTTTTTGCTTAATTTCAGAATCACTTTCAACTTGCATGACCTGGAACTCAAACCCAATATGATCGATCGGAATTGTGTACCTGAACACATAAACATTCAAGTGTAGTGCCGAATACGGACGCTAAACCAACCACACTCCATAATAAAAATGTTGAAAAAACCAGCTTTAGTTTTTACAGCCAATATCGCATCCGGAGTTCACTAAAGCAAGTCAACCTGATTCGGTTTTTCTGTGAAAGCAAGGGTGTGCAACCTTTTTTTGCTGACAGGCTAACTTCTGACTTTTTGAATATTTAGCGGAACTGTCAAAATTTGTAAGCCATGTTGTTTCTAAGCGCAATTAAGCTTGAAGCACCACCTGGTGGCAGTGTTCATCCAAAGTGGCGGTGAAGACCTTTTTTATGGAGATCAGTACTCTTAAAGCAACATTTATACCAAATTTTTCGTGTTTCGAGCAATTTTGTTTTAGAGATTGATCTTTCCGAGATGTGGGGTTTGCCATCCAAGGCCAAAAAGTTCATTTCGCGGACCACAAAATTTTATGTCAAGAATCACAAACTGCACACCCCTGATAAAAAGGATTACCATACGGACTGTACTGGTACACCATGTCGTATAATACGACATCTTTCACCTCACAACCTTCTTGGATTTTATGATCAACGCACTTGTGAGAACGTAGTCCTGGTCTACTTCATCCCCACCCCTGCACCCTACATGATCAGTTAGCAGTAGTCCGTACTTCACCGGGTTACACTAGTATTGCTGTGAACTGACCCCTTCCTTGAGATGAAGCAGGGGGAATACCATAAAACCACAGGATCCGGGAAGCTCCCAATGGCCAAAATCATGATCAATAGCTCCTTGTTTCACCGAGTTAAAACAGTAAAGTAGCCCGCCAAGAATGTTGTAACAGGCAATTACCGGCTACCCATCAGCGAGCAAGCGGTCATTAGTCATAAACGGTTTGAAATGCACCCCCCACAAGCTGACCACAGTGGGAGTTGTGGTGTGAACCTGGTTGTCCGGTGATACATCGTGCCTTGGTCCAGACGAAGAGAGAAACTATACAAGCAATGTGCGACGTATCATACTTTCTGGCGTAATTCTGTGAGGCACCAGTGAGGAAGGATTGAGTAAAATAGAATCCCGAGATCCAGAAAACATCAGGAGTCCCATTTGCAATCCAATCATTGAAGAACTGAAGACGAGCAAGAAGATCTAAATCCGGATAAATACGGAGTATTAAGCGATAATGGGATTCATTTTGTATTTCCACATTGCAGGGAACAAATGATCATCGTAATTCGGTGACAACCATTAACTACGTGATTTTACACGTTTTAATACTATTAAAGTAAGACAACGCTTGTGTGCACATACCTGTTATATAACTGCCCATGGGCTTCAATGATGGATAGGACTTGGCAGACCACATAGCCGGTACTTTTCCCACCAGCATAGAAGTGAAAACTTCTTCCAGTTCGGAGGACATCACCACCAAGCCCTTGATCGCTTTCCTAAGATTGACTAGACTTGACCGAACAACGCTGGTCAAGCGGTTAAAGCGGATCAATTCTTGTCTAAAAAAAGAGGAATGGTTACTCCCAGTAAAAATCAATTTCAAAAAGAGAGGGCAATATTGCAATATGCTTTAAAAAGTCTAATACAAGTTTCGCTAGTTCCAAGTAAGTTTTTTTTTGCTTTTTCAGGCTTCGAAATTCAAAGTGCTATGTCAATGAAACTAAGCAAACAAACAAGCTCTCATTTTTTGCGAAGACCTAGTAAGCGAAATTTTTAAAAACATTTTTCGTCTTTAACCAAAGCAGCACCCTGTGAAAGATTGGAAGTTGAAACTTCTGTTTTGGAGATACATAGACACCTTGAAATATTGAAAAGATTAAATGTGCTGTAGTACAAATCACAGAAGATAAGGACAAACCAGTCATAAAAAGACGTGGTAGTCCGTATTTTAAATGATTTGACATCAGACCGGTAATCAAGAGGCTGTAAGTTCGAATCGCATAAGAATTAATTTACTTCCATGGTAAAATATAGACTACAGGATGTTGGAAAAAGGACATTTATCCATGGCAAGTATAAGCGAGTCCAACTGCTAACGGTTCGTAAAACAAATACATGATATGTCTGTTCGTCACAACTTACACTATGGTATTCTTTGTTCAATGAGCTTGCAGAAGACCTATGCAATCTTTGTCAGTCCATGTTTGTTACATTACTGCCAATAAATCTTACATCACAATTATATGTTACATTTTGACAGTTTACTCTGCCATCTACTCAAACCTTTCTACTCCCAATAACCCCTCACGTACCTGAGCACAGTATTCATAGACTCATTGTACACCACCGGGTATTTCCTCATCACCATCTCCATGTCAAAGTCTGGAGGCAGTTTACTTAAAACATCGGCCGCAAGTTCATCGATTACTTCTTCAGGGGATTTCCCTGCGCCCCCACTTTGACGCGGAAGGGTCAGAAGGATGCCATCAAAAAGTTGCGCCGTTTCCTGATTATCCTTTGTGATGTCAGCATTCTCATGGAGACCAAATACCTAGGCGAAGTAGAAATAAATTGCTGGTAGCAATGGTGGTGTTGGCTTGCAATTGAGATGTCGCAACATTGATGCAGCTGTCGAGACCGTCCGAAAAGCAATTAACGCAACCCCCTGCTTCGATACAAAGCATTGTGCAAGCCGCACCGAAATTTTTGAAGAGGATCTAAACCTACGTAATTTTGTGCATAACAATATAAATTTTCCAGAGGGAAAAATCAAAATGTACAATTCAAAGAAAATGTTGACTGCTTTGTATAGGACGCAGAGAATGGTAGTTTGCTTGTAGCCTAAGCTACAAGCAGCTACTAAATTAGCCCTGCCCAGCGATGTGCCATGTATTCTTTGTAGTTGCACAATTAATCCGAATCACATGTCACTGTATCAAGAGAATAAGTAATTGTATCTGCCTTTAGATGTTATAACTCTCAGCATGCAAACACTGTTGGTAGTGGGATTCGAATCCATATATACACCAACAGTCAACAATGGCCATGACTTACCGGTGTAAAGCATGACTTCATCAAAGTGAGCGCGTTAACCGATTCGGCCATTCCCGCTCATCCGCTGCTGTAACTAATTCTATCACTACGTCAATTAAAGGAAAGTGACCACCTTGATAAACAAACACATTTATGATTTATGACAGTGATCCCAGTATGCCAGATCAATTAACAGTACAGTCTACTGTAGCCCAAGCTACAAACAGTTACTAAGATCCCAGTTTATGAACATGCCAATCAAGGTGATGACTCCCCATTACTTCAAATAGAGGCAGAATTAGTTACAACAGCCGCCGAGCTGGGATGGCCGCATCGATTAAGGCGCTGGCTTTAGTTAAGTAATGCTATAAGCCATGACCAGTGTTCGACGATTAGTGTGAATGTAAGTAGAAATCTCACTCCCAGCATCGTTAACATACTGAAAGTTTTATTTAGATCCAATCATCTCTTGATACATCAGCTCACAAACCATAGATCTAACCTCCGGATGCGGGACGAGTGGAAGCTCTCTGATATAATCGAGGTAGGCCTGGTAGTCGCCGTGAGTAGGAGCATAGTACATCTTGCTCGGGGAGAACGCGTACTTATCGTCCTTCACTATGTCCGTGACGTACACCTGTTAACGGTCCGATAAACTGCGAGAGGCTAACGCACAAAATGAGAGCACATGCTTGGTTTTATTATATCATCAAAAATACGCTGAGTGCGACCGACGTTTAGCAAAAATGCTCGAACGAGCGCTTGTAGAGCGCATAAGTTGAAACTGTTTTCAAACATGAAAGGTGGCTTAACCGTAAATTAGATTTAAAGCTGAAGAGGTTCTACGCCAAAATGGTCTAAGAAAACACACTTCACGAAAGGCTGCCTTGTTTGGTTGCAGTATTTGTATTGAAATAACGTTTGTAACAATGATAAAAGTAACCATCCACTAGGTTTGAACGCAACCTTTTCTGTAAATAACGACAAAGCCTTCTTGTGACAAAACAGAAATAAAAAATTCGATTACAAAAACGTAAAACAAATTATGGGTACTGTCAGAGTGCACGATATCACGTTACAATGACCACTCACTCCGAACAAACTTACAATGGAAAGGAGCGACAGCAGGAGCCGCCGATCCTTGTCGTCAGTGACTCGTCCTCCGTAATTACATTCTCCAGTCAAATACGTAAGCGCTTCTAATGGTAGCTCTTCATACTCGTTGAGAAACATCTAAAACACGTGATTATGATTGATTTCGCTGTAGCAATTGGCTACATCCAGTTTTAAAATAAACTTGATAAAAGTATTGAATGATGAAGCGAATTGAAATTCATCGTGTGGCCAGCGAAAATAAAGACCAACGGCAGTCGCGATACTGACCTTGACCAGAATTGGTGGCAATTAAAGACACTGCCACATTACTTTTTTGAAACTGATTTAACTTTTTAATAAACGACCTTGGTTTGAACTCAAGACTAATGGTCAGAAGTTCCATTAATATTGGTCTCATCCTGACTTGATTAACCGCTTTTCTATTTGATGATAGAATTTGGTGTAACCCAGGGGTGGGCAATTGTTTTGGCTTGCGTGCCGCATCGCGGTCACGGATGCTAGCTGAGGGCCGCACTTTTTGACGAACGCATTGATATATTATTCTAATTGATTTGCATTTTAAATTTGGCATAACGTTAAAGACCAACAATTATTAGACAAATGAATCGAAGTAGTTTTATTCAATTGAAAATGCAAGCACATTTCATTTTCAAAGTCTATCGATGAGAAAAATGCAGCCAATCGCGATTTTCTACACTAATTAATTTTTTTTAAATTATTTACTTGAGGCTTTCGCGGGCCGCAGTTTGCCCACCCCTGGTGTAACCCATGCTACAACTAAGAGCAGCTGAATCATCCAGTCTGGCAAATATGTCAGTCATGTAAAAGAGATCACACTTCATCCACATTACCCCCAACTACCCCAACTGGTTGCTACAACATGTGCAAAAACATTCAGATTCTCTTGATGCTGCAACACTTGCTGAGTTGGATTGCAGTGTGGATATGGATGTTTCCAACGTAGCTCCATGCCAAGCAAGCGGAGACGTAATCCTCAACATCACCAGTATGACTTGACACCTCTATCTGTAATTACTAAAACTTCATAACTACAAGATTTTGGGTTCATTTCCCGGCTGGCGGTGTCATGATGACATGTCATGCCCGGCCTCACCTGCAGTTGTCGCATGCTGATGCGGAGATCCGATTCGTTAAACTCGTACGGGATGTTCCAACCCAGCGGACCGAACTTACGACGCTCTTGCACCATCGCGTGGAAGAAACACAGACCAAACAGAAGTTTCTGCCATTCCTGTAAGTGTAACGTCACAATCAAGAACGAGAAATACAATATAAAACAGAATAGTTTTCCATTTTAGACTAACTGACGGGAACAAAAGTCAAACTCAACGATTTGTTTTACAATATTCACATCATGCTGGATTTCTTTTCAAGGCACAATCCCTAAACTCAATCCTCCAACTCCGTTCACGATATTCTTACAAACAACGAAGTTTTTCCGAATGCAATTTAATGATTCTTATTCTGATCCCAACTTGACCTTTCGCCTTAATTGATGCGAATGCGTAAAAGCGAGACTTAAAAGGTTTATTGAAAGAAACGATGCAGTTGAAACTGTTTTCAAAAATTCGCAGGGTTGTAAGTTCACTTCAGCTGAATGACGCGTAAACTAGATTCACAAAAAAATATGAGCAGATATCGCGAGCATGGTCTCGTAATTAAATTACTGGTACTTATCCTACATGGATTCTGGGTTGTGGCGTGCTTTAAGTCGAGTGTCATTAGGGCAACATACCGGCTTGGTCGCCCTGCACAGCGTAAAATTATGTGAAAGAAAACAATAGCACCAGCGGTACCAGAAGATCCGAAGCGAGTTCTAACGCCAGTTGATTATTGTGGTGAAAACAAAAATATTAATTTCTTGTAACAACTTTGTTTACTTTTGGTTTGTTGCATCCGCCAAAGAACGACGAATCGGAAATAGGATCGTTGAGATAGGATCTCAGGAGATTGGCACGTAATCCTTTGGGAGGCTCGTTTGTCATTTTCACTCCGTTCTATGCAAACAGTCAACAAATAAACAGTGCATCCGTTGAGCGGAAGTAAGTGGCAAGGTAGTGGATTTAAACCTCATAAACGAAAAATATGCAAAAAGACAACCGAACATATACAACCTTTTCATTAATGCTCTTTCTGCTTTTCCTACTTCTTACGTCAGCTGTTCCCTTTATGCTGACGACCTGGTCATTTGGTCCTCCTCCCCCTCCGTCCCTGCTGCGGCACAGGCTACACAAGGAGCCCTGATTCGGCTGGAGCGCTGGTTTGAGAACTAGTGCGTTCCTCTGAACCCAGCGGTGGCGTCACAACAGATTGTATGCAGCGTGGCACGATAACATAAGGGTCGCGCTGGCAATCGAGAACGCGTGAGTTTTGGTATTCAGAGTTTTCCTTTGCGAGCCACATGAACAAGAGTCGTCGTTTGCTTTTTAGCTCACGTTTCAAGTTCAAACGACCACTTGCGGCGCCCACAGCGACACGTAGATGACTGCCGACTCGAAAACCGTAACTTCATCCCAAAGTCTCTTAAACTCTCAATTAATTCATTTCACCACCAAACGTGAACCGACTAAACCTTTTAGAAGACACTAAATATACTGAATGACTCATGACCACTGATTATCAACCACGCCGTATACACGCATTTAAACGAAAACAGCTCAACATTGTCTACGCCCGATCGGTTTCTGTTTACTTGATTTTATTACAAAGTTTATATGATTGGCAAATATATCATACATCAAACAAAGGAAGCAATCTGGCTCACACAGCAACCATCTACGCATCTCCATCGCGGGCCCGCAATATAGGCACCGGGAACTTCACACCTCACCAATGCGTACCTGCAATATGGGAACCGGGAACTTCTCACCTCACCAATGCGTACCTGCAATATAGGCACCGGGAACTTCTCTGACGGATAACTGGTCAACCAAAGTCGGAAGTCTTTGTGCGTGTTCTCTGGCACGATCACCTCCTCACAGATCTTCTCCAGCACTGGCATCCAACTGGTAGCAAGATGGCAGTTCTGGAGCACCACCCAAGTGCCCTGAGTGAAAACAAACGCGGTAAATCAAGCTCTTCCAACACATCACATGATTATCAAAAACACAATCGACGTAAGTGCTGGCAAAAGTGTTTCGATTCATTAGAGCATCAACGTCAACCAGTTGAAATGTGCACAATGCAGGTCGTTACTACCAGTATTCACGGTACTGTCTTTACAAAATATTCTTAGATCTAGCAACAGTTACGTTATGACGCCACACCTTAAGCGTCGCGTCATCAATCATTTTCTGAGCGATCGGACCTTGTCCCTGTCCCAGGGAAATTGTCCCAATCCTGTTTCCTCCAAATCCTTTGTCATCCGCAAACTTCAATAATCCTAAAAATATCTCAAATAAAACGACAGGCAAAACCATCAGAAAAAAGCGAGCTGTTTCCTGAGCTGAACCAGGCTCGGAGAGTGATGGTGCTTACCCAGCACGGTATAAAAAGCGATTATAATTGGATGCCATCTCGTGGCAGCCGGATTTACAATAAAGTTAGTGGCCGTTCATATCTCATTTGACGCTTCTTGGAGGGAAGGGGGTAAATATTAGTGTTATGTAGAGAGGGGGAATAAGAAATGTCGTTGTAAGACAAACTTGCTATCATGTAGTGATGCAGTTTTTGTGGGGAATCCAAATAGTTAAAAGTTTGCTTCAGTACGTATTTTATATGATTTACAACAGGGGGTTGAAAGTTGACAAAAACGTCACGATGTGTCAAATTGAAGGAGAGGGATTCAAACTCGGTCAAAAAAGCTTTAAATGGTTTCTAATCAGCCCCGAACCGGTCTGTATTCACGACTGGTTGAAATAGAAAGTCACTTTTTCTCATCCTGATCTTGCAGCGTGAACTTGCGAAGCTGTTTAATGACTTGTTTCTACTTAACCAAGGGGAAGAGGAAATAACGATCAAATCATAATAATGTACGGATAATCATGCAAGCACAAAGGTGTAAGATAAAAATTCTGCCTAGGCAGGATATCTTTTAGGTATTTAATGTCTTCATTGAACGGATAATCACTTAGTTTGTTTTTCTTAAGTTCTAACAGAAATCTGTCAAAAGAAAAGTTTTATGCAGGCGGTTACGTAAACCCACCAGAAGGACAGCGGGATTCCAAGTCGGCAATCTTCTAGTGGTGCATGATCCCCCCAACGGAGTGCCTTTAACTTCGCAACCTTAAAACCCTCTACACATACCTGCCATTGGATCAGCTCCGGGGGAAAGCACAAATATCAGGGGCGTGCAGCAAGTGGAGTCGTTGTAGGATCCAGCCAGGTCGAAAGTGGGGGGTTCTATAAACACCCTGCCCATTGTATCAACAATGTAATCCTGCACCGCCGGTATCGCTTTATCTGGTCGGATGCACCGCAAAACTGACATCCGGTCCAATCCAGAGAGAGTGTTCCACTTGCCTGGAAACCTACAAACAATGGAAAATTTCATGATTCAGACGTAATAACCATTAGCAGGCTGGCTTCTATTTGCAAAGTCAAAATAAACTCTATGCAAACTCGATTAGCTCGCTTGCAACATCGAGAAAAACAGTCTGCGAGATGCAGATGCAGTCAGGAGTTCGCTCTTTCTATCACCACAGTACAAGAAGCATAAGCAAGATGTGTAACGAAATAACTTAGCGCGACAAGACAAAAAATGTAAGGACGCGAATTCAACTCCCAAGTGAAAAACATTTTACTACAATCTCTGGTTTGGATGCAACGTTAGCGGTAAATATGCGTTTGTGACAGTGGTGCTGGTGGCTACGAGTGGGCTTGTACACAGGCTGTTTTAGTGCGCGTGTAAATGTAAAGCATTCCCAGATATTGGAGAATAACGATCCAGGCAGCAAATTGTTAGCACATGTAACAAAAGAAAACATTTCAAACAACCAATTCCCGCGCTACTTACTTGTCAGAATGCGGTGTTGCGGAGTCATAGACTTTTTGCCAATCTCTGATGTTCGATGAAAAGTCGTCCATCAGCCCCTTCAAGTTGGGCAGATTTGAGGCGCGTACCACCTCAGACCAAGCTTTGTCCTGAAGCCACTCCGGGGCCGGGTTAGGGAAAGGATTCTCAAGAGCCACGCCCCCGGTAAGAAAGAAACGCCACACGGCGTCATCGATGTTTCCTTCAACCAATAGCAGATGTTATATCAGTTTCAGCCGGCGCATGCCGCTGCTGTGATACTTTCCATCGCGAAAATTCTTGAACACATTGGCATTTTCATCGGTCACGTGGTGTCTTATATCACGGCAGTTTTTAAATCAGAAAACAAACTTTGTGTCAAGAGCATGTACCCATGCTAGCTATATCCTTGGGTACATGTTTTCATACATCTGCTGGGGCTCACCCCTTTGAAACGTTCTTCACAAAACAGGATTTGAATGCCCTTAAATGTGTGATGGTGGCATATACACCCTTAAATATTTTAGTTAAGTATATTTGGACAAGATCTCGTTACCAAAATGCTTAAAACGTGTTCAGTTGTCAAAAGTTGAAACAAAGCCCAGTTCAATTCATCTTCGTTGCAAAGGGGCAAGTGGCAAGATGAAAACGGCTTTACTACGTCATAAAATAAAATAAACAAACCGTTCTAAAAGCCACAACGGCGCAGTAGTGCTGACCTTTGCTAGATTGCAGAGCCACTGTAAGAATGAATGAAAAGAGGAGTTTGTCCTTCTCAAAGAGCGAACGACACACATTGTTGTAGATGCTCACAGTAAAATGCTCGTTCAAGTTTTCGATCCTCACAGCGAGGTCCTCAGACTTGTCACTGTTTTCGATTGACTGAAAAACAAAATGCATCTATTCTTTGGAAAGACTGTGGGCACAACATTCATAGTTTTCATCAATATTCCTCTATCAATCTCACGACCTTCAGCTACACCTGCTAACTCAGCTGGTGTTATGCAAACAACAGAGGAATTATTAGTAATCAAATTTTCACTGCCACCCTGTCCAGTGAATAAAATAAACTTCGCATTAAACTGGTTGCACAGATAGTGGGGAGACACACACTGAACCAGCATGTCAAAGCATTGCAATGGCAGAAATAGGCGTATACTGTCAACCTGAATAACAATGGCTTTTCTCGGTTGAGGCATTTAGTAAAGCGTAGGTGACATGCACAATCGATTCATTGCTTACACAAGTTGTTGCTTGCCAGCACACATAGGAAACTCATTGTTGCATCATCATTGAAAAACAAAAATTCAAACACGATGCAACAATAGTACGGCTGTCGTCATCAGCATTCTTCGTTTAAGATGTTGATAAGAGGTCCACAGCGAATTTATGTATGTGCCGTCGAAAGCAACGGAGTTCGAGATGTGAAAAAAAATCAATTGCACTTGGTAGATGGGACGTATGGTGGCGGGCGCTTACCCAGCTACTTCTCATGTTTACGTTGCTTTTGCTGGACTCTCCTTTATTTTGACTTTGTCGCTCTTGGTTTTAGTGGCACAGAGTCCCACAATATATTGTCTTCATACACCATGGCTATTAACAAGGTTTTCTCATACGGACTAAATTCCAAAGTCAGTGAGGGTTTGTTTAATGTTGTTTCCGGATACCACGTTTCCGCTTGCCGTCCGCAAGTTCGTAGTACAAGAGTGGGCGTGGCATGCAGTTCTTAGAACAAGAGTGGGCGTGGCATGCAGTTCTTAGAACAAGAGTGGGCGTGGCATGCAGTTCTTAGAACAAGAGTGGGCGTGGCAAGCAGTTCTTAGAACAAGAGTGGGCGTGGCATGCAGTTCTTAGAACAAGAGTGGGTGTGGCATGCAGTTCTTAGAACAAGAGTGGGCGTGGCATGCAGTTCTTAGAACAAGAGTGGGCGTGGCATGCAGTTCTTAGAACAAGAGTGGGCATGGCATGCAGTTCTTAGAACAAGAGTGGGCGTGGCAAGCAGTTCTTAGAACAAGAGTGGGCGTGGCATGCAGTCTTCTGATATGCTATCAAATATGGCCGAGTAATCTTAGATGATTAATTCAATCGAAGTTGTTGCTGAAGGTTTAAGAACTTCTGTAAAGGGAATATAATGATCCCAGTTAATGTTGAGAATGCATCGCAGTTTCTTGCAGTGATAGAATTCCTATTGCCAATGTGGTGTCTACAGAGGGTCCAATCGATGCTTCGCAATCCCAAAGTGAAGTAGATATGGCATTGCAGCGATAAATCGTAAGTGTGGTCCTGGTGGCAAAATCGGTTTGCGGCAAGAACAGCATAGAGCCAACTATCAAAATTAGGGTCACGAGAACAAGCTTTGTCAAGAACGCTTCCAAAATATCGAAAAGTGGTGACTTTTTCTGCTGGTTCATCATTTACAGCAAACATAGCGCGATTGCTGCTGTTTGCTGAAGAAGAATCTTCGTTTTCGTGACCAAGAATTTTAAACGAAATACTTCACATGCAGGGACACATGCTTCTAATGTTGCTTAAAGTCCTGGTTGGAGTAGCGCTAGGACAGCATTGTCATCAGCATTCTGCAGTTCCAAAACAGTGCGGAGTTGATTTTTTTGTTTCTGTACGGAGGCATATCATGTTGAAGCTTTCATTCAATCTGTGGCGTGAGGGGACATCCTGGAGTGAGGAGACATCCTGGCGTGAGGGGACATCCTGTAGTGAGGGGACATCCTGGCGTAAGGGTAGATCCTGGAGTGATGAGACGTCCTGGAGTGAGGGGACATCCTGGAGTGAAGGAACATCCTGGCTTGAGAGGGCATCTTGATTCTCTCCACGATAAACCTCCGGGAGCAAGGCAGACATATCAAGTGAAAATAGAGTTGGAGCCAGCAGAGACTTGCCGTACACCGCAACCAATGCTATAGCTGGGCTACAAGCTCGAACTTGAAAGAACTTAGAATAGGAACTCGAAAAAAAGCGATGAACTTGAACTCAAAAAAATTTTTTCGGTCCAAGTTTATCAACTCTGTAATTTTGAAAAAGAATAAAAATATTTTGAAGTCTCAGGTAGAAAAAATATTAAAAGCTTGAGCCAAGAAAAGAATAAGAACAAAATAAAATTTTTTAGAAACAAGCCAAAAAATATAAAACCGAGTCTGATTATTTTTTGATTCCTTTTTGAGAAAAATCACCTTTTCCGGACAAGTAAACCCAGCTATTGTAGTCTGTGTTTACAGTGTACTCCTTAGAAGCTCTGCCATTCAGCATTAGTCAGAGGGCTTGCTTTGTTGCAGCAACTATGAAAGGGAAGGACATTTATCACTGGATGGAGTAATCAGGTGAAACATTAAAGCTTGAGGGTGAACCTGAGGGTGGTCCGTTAAAGAAATGTTAAAATGTTCTTTCTCTCTTTCAAAAAAGGCAGGCTCCTCTCGCGAGGTAATTCGGTAATCAACAGCTTTCAGTGGAACGGAGATGACGGTTGGATCAAATTCCTGGCAGCAGTAGAGAAGTCCCAGAAGTGAGGTTGGTAAGTATATGACTGGATCTACATGGACTTATCCAGCTAACACTTATTTTTTAGACCTATCTCTGAGCAGTGGCCTTGAAGTGCCGGTACTACTCCTGCTTCGTTTTTGATTAAGGGTAGTTTTTTCCCAAGGTAAACAAGCGGAATTTTTTCTCTATCATTCTAGCTGAGATTTTTTTTTTATTGACATCAAAAGTCACAATAGCGTATCAAGAAGCCGATACTGCCTTTTGGTGCTTGTTGCATGGTCTTGTTAAAAAAAACTGCTTAAATAATTCCATAAAACGACCATCTGCAATTATCTTACCATCAAGTACAAGTTGATAAACCAGGTCAGTGAGTACTGGTACATCGGTTCAATGTTGGCCAGATCCGAAATGCAGAAGAACAGGACGGCGGAGTGGAGTGATACCGGTTTGTATCCGTTCCTGGTTTCATCAATTTGTTGCTCCGTCTGAAAGAAAATAAATACTAAAAACCTTTGAAAATTCACAAGCCTGGGGAAATTAAATCGAGGTGGAGAGAGTTACGTCTTTATCCGCCACAAAGAACACGTTGTGTTGAGACCTGTTTCAGAGTTATTAATATCACTGACAGAGAGCATTTGTACCACAAACACAGCCACCAGGCGCGGAATCATCTTTAGTTTGGGGCTGTGGTATTGGTCTCTAGCCTAATATTTAATTCTAAGGAAAGGATCAAGTAAGAGCAAGTCATATGACTATTGGAATGCGTTTCGTAACCAGCCAAAGTGGCATCATCGGCAACAACGTGTCCGATGAAGTTGCTTAAAACGATTTAATGCTTCTTATTTATGGAAAAAACAATAATCTTCATCTCAAAAATACATCACTTCGAGGGAGTGGAAAAATGTTGTCGAGCATTTACAAAGCAATGATTTGTTTAAAAAACTTGTAACTTCCTACCTGCGATGCAACTTCTTGCTTAGCTGAAATTTCTTCTGATAAGGTTTTTGAAGATGAAAGAACCTTAATAGCGGTCTCATCTTCGAGGATGTTGCCTTCAGAAGCAGACAAGACCTGGAAATGGCAAAGAATAATAAAAATAATTGACAATCATTGTTCGGCCATGTAGGTAGCATGTCCTCATAAAAAAATCAAACTCGCAAAATTGTTAATACCACACAAGCAAGAACAAAAATCGCTTAGTCGCCCACAAACTAGGTAGATGAGTTGCATAGGCAAATTGACTTGTCAAGGCTTTTAACTGAAGCAATCGAGGAAACAGATGCAGCAGGGGATTGCGAGATTCATAAAAAACCCTAGAGCTGCTGCACAAGCAATCCATCAACGAGAAAAAGCAAATGTACGTATCTACACATGATTGAAATTTTTATATTGTATTCTGTCATCTATACAATTATCTAGATATAATTTTACCTCCGATTACAGAACAACTTTTGTAATAACAACATATAAAACAACGTTGTATTAAAAGCTGTTTCAAAGCCGCCGGGGCAGGCGGCGCAGTGTATTTCAACCGCAAGCACTCCAACCAAGCACGGAAACTTAAAGACTTTACAACGCAGAACTTACGTGGGAGTGCTACCTTGCGGTGGACTCGGAGGCCCAAAGGACTAGCCCCCACTTTCTAAGCTAAAAGTGCCGCATGTTGATAACATCCAACTCAAACACAGCCACCACCCATCGCACCTTCAAGATCTTGTCCTCAATTGTCTTCAGCTGTCTCTTGTTTTCCGCTCCTTCGAGGATCAGTTCGTTCTTCTTCTGTTCCAGCTCTGGTTTCTCCTTCGCAGCAACAATGCCCAGAAGTTGATCTTGAAGACCGAGAGGGGTGATCATAAAGTTGACGAGGCATACCTGCAGGGTAATAACAAAGGTAAAAACATTACCAGTATTTTTACACCGCGATGTAGCAACATGTAGATTGATGTGTCAATAGCATCGCAGAATTGAAAATTTTTTTCACATTGCTTGTGATGATTATAAAAAGATCTCTAAACGATTAAGTGGTTAGAGAACTTTTTTATAATAGCTGTTCTTTTTGTTATTCACGCTTTTTGCTAGTGTTTTTAAAAATTCTGCTGGACGTAAATTTTAATAAAGAAAAAGTTGGAAAAATTTGTAATTAGAGCAGCCAAAAAAACGAAAATTTTTAACCGCAAACACCAGGATAATACTTTTTGTAGTTTTTGTCATGTCATCCTGTATCTATCGAACATACGAGTATCTACATATAATACAGTATCTATCCCCTCGTATAAACGCGGTTAGAGAACAAATCGTCGGCTTCGATGATCACAACTACTAACTTTGACAGATATTTCTGGCAGATAGTGGGGATTTCTAAGGCTGGTTGTCATGTAGAATTTGAAATCCTGCGAGTACTCGATGGTATTATCACCCAGCTTGATGTATTCAACACCCTGTTGTTTGTAAGTCTGTTTAAGCAACACTGTCTCCAAAATGGCGTCTAATTCTTCACCTGTAGAAAGCAAGAAATAGAAATTTGATTGAATGAGTCAATAAGTTTACCCCTTCTCTTTCTTAGGACGGAGGTACATCATGAAAGGAAATCGAGGTTCATACCGTCGACGTCATTAAACATACGGCTACCTGTCATTCATGAGTGGTTTGAAATGAGCTGCCATCCTTTCCCTAGCCTAATTTAAATTAGGTTGACAGAGTGAACCTGAATTGTCGTTTGTGCCGTATTTGCATCCCGAGGAAGAGGAGGGATAATCACAACAACAACACAAAGTACAGCGGCATTCAATTCGAACCAGTCATGAATAAAACCTACACGCTGGCAGCCACATTATCAACAAATCAGACTAGCATTGGTGGATAGCAAAGAGTTTCCTCTCACGACGAGCTGGTTGAGCAGATCCACTGTTTTAATCCCATGAAGCACATGAATCTGATGTAAATCGTGCAGAATTTTGACGTATCACGCGTAAAGATGATAATGAGATGAAGATGATAAGAATAAACCTGGCTAAGCAACAAGCTAAAACTATGGACGAGACGTAAGCATGAAAAGCTTTTGCATCGCACTTTTTGTTTACGATTACAGGTAACTTTAAACCCAGCATAATCCGAGTTTTTGCTTTTAAACGTGGGCATGTCTTGTAGTAGAAACACACTTGAATTATTGCCAAGCGACATAATGAAAAAAAAACACAATTCTTTTCACCACCAACCTATATTTTCAAGCAGAACCGGGTAGCCGAATTGAATGCAGTTTTCGAGCGTCCGCACGTAGGTGGTGTCGGTTTGCTTGAGAACAGACAACTTGTTCTCTTTTTCCAAGTTCTTGATCCATTTATTTGCCTGTCCTTGCGGATCAACCATCAGAGGCCAACGGCGGGAGTTTTTAACAATAATTCCTAAACAGTTTGAGTCTCTGTAATGGCAACTAGGCTATTTTTTGCATAAAATATTCACTGCTTACGGAAACTCTTTTACACAACTCTTCATACAACGCAGCGTTCAGATTTGCTTCCGGGTTGCCGGTACCACCAGCACAGCTGATTTCCGCCGCAAGCCAGCAATCACGCAGGGGAAATTGCCGAAAATTGTTTTTTTCAAGTACAAAACGGCGCAAAACATATGCGGGAAGTGTGACTAATGGAGCGTGACTACCCTACGAGAAAGGAGTGTATATTTTCTAAAAGACCTGTGTAGCTAATGGATGTTGTATTCATATAGCACCCGCGAAAGTGTGGACATAACAAGAAAATGATTCTAAAACCTTTATTCACGATGCAGGATTATAAACAGCCTGGAAGCGGTTTTTGTGGTGCACTCATGGAAAACAAAGTTGTGTTAAATGAAGCGTTAACAACATATTCTTATCGCTCGGTTTGTTCCAATTTCATGCGATGCAGCAGCGGTATTGATCAAATCGCGGCACAACTTTCAGCAAAATAGCCTCTCACCATTGTCTACAGAGAAAGAATCCACCGGCAACCCAGCGATCTGCCAATCTCGGATCTCCACAGGATCCCCGAGAGTGTTGTTGAGAAGGAATGTCTCGGAGCATGGGATCTGCACCCCCAGACACGCTTTCTGCCACCCACCTACACAATCATTACGGAAATCGACAGTGAATGGGCCGAGGTAAGCTACCGCTCCTGCAAATTTATGAAACATTACATCGAGCTGTGCTGCAAGTAAGAGCTCAGTAGTTTGCGAAAAGTTATAAAATTGTTTGTTATACATGAGATATTCCATTTGTTTTGACAACATAAATAGATTTGCAGGGAAAAATTTAATAACAAGAGAACTGAAGGCAAAATGTATAGCAGTTGTGCTGAGTTGTATGTACTCCAGTTACAGGAAAACCTTTTGTCCAGTTACTCTAGATTAGAACAAGTTGTGTTGTCACTCGTTACGAGTCACCAGCACTGACGATTGACATGCACAGAGCACTTGTCCACAAGAACCACAACCTTGCAGTGAAAGTGCCATAAAATGCCTTTTCGAGGACACAGCAACATGGCCTACAAGAAGTTTAAACTCAACATCCCTGCCACCTGAGACAGCGCAACAACCCAACCCACCATCTTATACAAACCAAGTAAACGCAACCGTTCAACGCATAGAAGCGACAATCAATGCTGTCAATAGTTGACATTGAATCGCTTTATTTTTTATTATATGACGTCAGCTACCAAAGTTTTAACTTCGTTATAAAATAAACAAACCAAGCGACAACTAATTGGATTATTCCAGTCTGAACCCTACTCAGCAGATAGTTGGTAACCTTTAATTACTAAAATATAAACTAAGCCCTGCCTATCGTTCTGCTGATGAGCAGTAACAACGTGAATTACTTTACGGTGTCTACAGCCTAAATATGATTCTAGGACAAATACCCCCGGACAAATACCCACCGGACAAATACCCACCGGACAAATACCCACCGGACAATTACCCCCCTTGCCAAATACCCACCGGACAAATACCCCCTGGACATATACCCACCACAAGATGAAATGTGAGGAAAAACCCTAACCCTAACCCTAACCCTAATCCTAACCCTAACCCTAACCTTAACCCTAACCCTAACCCTAACCCTAATCCTAACCCTAACCCTAACCCTAACCTTAACCCTAACCCTAACCCTAACCCTAACCCTTAAACAAAACAAAAAAAACTGGTGGGTAATTGTCCGGTGGGTATTTGGCAAGGGGGGTATTTGTCCGGTGGGTATTTGTCCGGGGGTATATGTCCGGTGGGTATTTGTCCGGTGGGTATTTGTCCTGATACCCCTAAATATAGGCATTAATAAAGCAATATCTGTGGCTTCTACTGACCGACTGCACAAGAGACAAGGTTTAATTTCTACTTCACAGCCTGGTGAACAATTTGACAAAAATTTTCAACTAAAGAAATGCAATTCACTCGTACAACCAGCACACCTGATGACATGAGCACATCGCCAGTCAAGTTGTGAAGTTGCGTCGACAATCTCTGCGCAGCATCGGTCCATCTGAAGATAACAATCGCGCATTCTTAAATGATATTTTCGCAATTTGCGCTTTGCAATATTTTATTCATTATTGTCAAAACATTCGACAATTTTTAAAAATATACGCATCAATAAAATATTGCAGAAATACTTATATTAAAACGCTACACTATCACCATTGAATCTGTTAGGCTTACAAATAGCGTTAAAGTTTGTGAGATTTATGGGAAATTTTTTGATTCAAAAAAAGTCAATTTGCAAGATATCCAATAAGTTATGCACCCTTTACCCACCTTTCCTTCTCTCCTCCGAGTCCGCTAATCAGTTTCTCCGCCCGATCGAGTTTTTTGGAGCAGAGGTCGATGTTGTTCTCGAGGTCGACCTTTTTGGCGTTCATTGCATCGAATTCTGCTTGGAGTGCTTCAACTTTATCAAGAACCTGTAACCATAAAATCCTTTGGGCTAAGTTGGGCTTAAAGATTTTCCGCCATCTGGGAAAGCGACACACTTTTATAACTTGCCTGCTTTACTTACCATGCGGAAAAAAATGGAATTGCCGTCGTACTATTGTCTGGCCGGAATTGCCAATTTACAAACCTATCTTGACTAATAACGTGCACATCAGCGAACACCGCCAGGTCCCACCTCTTTCAACTCCGCTCGTTTCTCGTTCAACATCTTCATTTGCACAGCCAGTTCGGCCTCAGCTTCTGCCAGTTTGATCTTTTTTGGTGCAACCACTTTTGCAACGCGTTCATACACCTCCATGGCACGAACCCATTTGCACAAACCTGAAAATATTCATTAATACTTGCTATTACGAGCATCTGCGCAATGTCGTTAGTTAAAATACTGAAACGACTTCTGCAGAAAAGAAGCAACCAGTGTGTGTCTGCCCATCAATAACAGTACGCCTTGATGGGCAACAGTCCGCATTACACCGTGGGACAAAAATTTAAGACTATCTTAAAATTAATGTGTATTTTTAAAATCAAGCTGATCATGCACTGATGACTATACAGTTAGCATTATTTGATCATAATTCATATTTATGATATAAAATGGGATGTTGTTCTATTTTTGCATAGAAATTTTGTAATTCAACTGCGCATTTGACCAAAACGACTTATGTTTGTTGACCTAGAAACGGGTAAAAATGCATCTTTCAATGCTGAAAAACGTGATCATATGGTCAGTGTAACGAGTTCGTGGGACAGCGACCCTTAGGGTAAACTCCGAACCGGAGACAGATTATTGTGAAGCTCTTTAACAATGAACTAAATAGATGAAACGTACCCTTTCTTGAACTTCCTTTCTTCTGTCGCCTAAACTTTCGTGCACAAATCCTTTGATAAACGTATATTGACGATAAAGAACAGAAAATTGAAATTATGATTAATAGAAAATCACGTGGCGGTGGCGTTGCTACCGGTGTAGCGATGTAGCAGCGTAGCGGTTTTAAGCTAGTTTGACCCCCAAGTACCTTCTTTACTGCAGCTCCACAAAGACGATCAACAAAGGAACTACTTATCCAACTTTATCTACTTCGGTTCTTACAAGCTTCTTTTGTTATTTTTCGTCTTTTACTCAAACGTGCAGGTCTACAAATCAACGTATTCCTTCCTGCTACGTGTCTACTTGAGAATGCCGCAAAGTGTGACAAGAAGGCAGTTACCGCTGTGTCGCTTGAGGGTCAAGCTTGCCAAATCTAACGGCAACTTACTGATAAAGATGCCTCAAGTGAAACAAGCATAACAACGACACAACGCGGGTTCAACTCACAAATTGGCTACGCGACACTATGGATTTAAAGCATTAGATGTTGACAAATATTGTAACAATATTTAGTCAGTTTTGACCAAGCCTTCTGAGCAAAAGACAACCAACTAGTTGAAAGCTAGCAAGACTGTAGCCACGCCGTAATAAAAAAAACTTTTGATTCATTATTGCTTCAAGGTTAGGAAGGTCAAATGGTGCAAGGGTTTCACCAACAGCAGGGAAAATCGTTTCGTTATGAAAATGGTAACTCAATCTCTCAAAACCTCAGCTGAATAACCTGAGTTGATAGCAAAAAGCTCTGTAATTTGTGAAAAAACAGTTAGAGGCTGCCTATTTGTGGATCTTGGCCAAAAGTCATAAAAACAAATCCAATAACCATGCTTAACTACGTTTATGAAAAACAAGAGTTGGAATTTTGTTAAAAGACATGCCAACTGTAACATTGAGATGTGAAAAAACGTTCTTTTTTCTTACAAGTCTTTGAAAAAATAGCTTTTTCTTTAAGTATGGGGTGTGGAGACTTGCTGGAACACACTATGAAAAAATATGCCAATCCTGCGGTCAAGCGCTCCTCAAGTCCAATAATTTGGAAGGCCATGTCAGCAAAAAGTACAGCATTTCTATACTTCTTACTTTCACGATTCCCCATGAGTGGATCCAAGCACGGTTCTTTCTAAAAGAAGTTTTGTGCACCACGGCGCAATTTTTTTACAAGATGAAAATCTTTGTCACAAAAGTAGGGTTAAATAGCAATTTTTAAAGACCAAGCATATCCAAGTGCAATGTTGGCCAGGAAACAGCTCTGACCTTTACCCAATAGAAAAGTCATGAACCTTACTGAAAAACAAAGTGTCTCAAAGACAACCTGCAAGCCTTGCAGCTATCAAAAATACAATAAAGGAAGTTTGGTTGAAAGATATATCGCTATATTACAGCCTAAACCTGGGGAAAAAGGTTTCGGTTGCAAGCCGTAATAAGAAGTGTGGCTGTAGAACACATCAGCAGGTGTTTTCAGTGTGAAAATTTCTAAGTTATTTTTCTTCGCAATAAGAAAGACTTTTTACGAAAATAACAGTGCTTTGAAGAATAAAATAATAAAAAATAAAAGATCGTCTTAAACTTTTGTCCCAGGATGTAGTTTTTATACCGTCGCGCATTGATTTTTTAGTTTTCAGCTTAGTCTCAAATACAACATTCTTCCTGACTCAATGGAAGCCAAACCGATAACCACAGCTTTCCTGCTTGGCAATCAGCACGAAAAGAACTGTGTGGAGAACAAGCCGGCAAGCGAGCTTGTTGTATTCTTGGGCAAATCACTTAACGGGATGTCTCTCTTTACTTGGCAGACAGATGGCGGGGTTAAGCAGTGTACTTGTCGTGGTGGCCAAGTGTAACTGAAGACTAGCAAAAAGGGCTAATGAGAAGCTCATATGCATGAATGAGCTCAAGTCTTACATCGACAACATCAAACACTTGAAAAACTGTTTTCAGCATTGAATGTTGCAACTAACCTCTCTCTAAATTCTCGGATATAAAACTACAAAGCTAACAATTACAACAGTGATTAAATTTTACCTTCACAGGCGGAAGACACATTTTTGATTGTGCTTGGGTTAAACTCAGAATTAGGGATATATTTATCCCGGATTTTCTTGATAACCGGACCAGGGATGTTATCCTTGTCGTACATACGGAGAGAGTCGAGGAACTTGAGATCGTTTAACATCTTTTTGCTCGGACCCCAAAAATCCTCAATCATTTTGCCTGTAGCAAAATGAAAATAACGATCGTTGAGGCCTTTTTGTAAAAGTATTTTATATGTAAGTATTCTTATCTTCCAGTCACAGAAAAACCTATGGTCGGTTACGGCACGTTTTTGTGTTGAAGCCTGCTTTAGAGTTGCCAGTACTGGTTGTGCAGTGCATTTCTATCACCAGCAGCTCAATCGAGCGGGGAAATCACCCGGAATCTTCCTTTTCCAAGTGCGCAACAACCCAGACACAACCTGGTTTCAACGCTCGATTATCGCCACCAAAAACGGCGCTTAATCACACGACCAGGTTGCTGACAAGCTCGTGGGAAATATCTGGGGTCGCACTTGACCGCGTGTGAAGCCGGGACAAAGAAAGCACCACCAACACGTTTAAGGTCGTAGTTGAAGCTACACCAGGCTGGTGCAAGCGAGTTGACTCAAAAAATAAGCCTTTTAATGCAGAATATGATGTAGAATAAAATGTGGAAAATTTGGCCTCCTTCGACAACAGGCGTCAAATCGGATTTGATAAATGGTTTTCCTACTCAACATCAGTCTTGTATAAGAACCATTTTCGATTAAGCGGTCAAGTTTTCCGAGAGGAAAATGTTATGATTTCCTGTAATTATAATGATAAATGAATGACCGAAAGCGGTTCCAGAAATGAAAACAGAACTTGCAACAATCCTATTCTTAAATTTAACCTGCTTCCCGGGTGACAGTGTCTAACTCAAAAAACTAGATTCTACTTACCTGAACCGGATGGATCCGGTTTCCGTTCCGGTTTGATGCCTTTCATGACGCACACAGCCTCCATGACAAGCTTCACGGCGCTCGGTGGGTTTTGCATCGATTTCACCATCGTGATGTCCTGAAGCGCAGAAGGTTACCGTTAATAAGATTAATATAAAATTGAACGATAAGTTGACAATGCTTACAATGATCAGCTTGCTTTTGCACGTCATTGTAAATGCGGTGAGTTGGTATAGTGTGTATACGTTGAAGCCCGCAAACAGAAACTCGCATGCGTTTGAAATTTGAATAAATGCTTGTTTAAAAACGCGAACCTTTCCCTTATCTTGCAAGTGCACAGAGTGTTTGAATTGCGCAGCATGATTCTCAGCGTTTACACTCGTAATTGGTAGCTAGCCACATTAATCAATTAAGATAAAACAGAGCCTAAAGAACTGATTGCGATTTCACACTAATTCTCTGTGTAATGAGAAGCCATGAACCAACCTGAGGCTTGAGGGTGTTGAGAGCAGCCAAGGCGGCTTCGAGGGCAGGCATAGCTTCCGCCAGATCAGCAGAGCACTCGTCCTTTATTCCCTGCGCAACTTCAGCAGCATCGTTGGCCACACGTTCATCTGCAGCCACCACCTGTTGACAAGTTAGAAAAAATTTGTTGGTAACATTGAATTAGAAAAGCATTTATCAAAAACTAAAAGCAAATTGCAGCATCCATCTCGGAAAGGTCGTCATCAGCTTTATCTCACTATTAGTAACGCCAAACCCGTATTGAAACCAGATTTTGACACTGTTGGATCAATCTTTCGGAGCTCAATAAAATATTGATCACAGTTCACACAATCAAGCCAGGCCTTTTCAGATCAATCTTGTCACGTAATTCCGTGCAAATGGCTGGAGACAGAAATATTTTGAAAAACGAAAGCTTGTTGTTGATTACCCAAATCCTTCCAAGGGATGGGGGCATGGCGGAAGACCATGGAGCCCCAGAAGCCGGGCAACTCCCCGGGGCCTGGACTAGAGGTCGTAGAAAGAGAGAGTCGCCAAAGAGTGAGCGGCGCAAAGAATCCGTAGCTGGACAGTGCAGAATGAGATGAGAGATGTCTTGGGACGAGTGTCCGCAGGCGCTGCAGGAGGAATTCTCAATGCTGCCAATCCCAGAGAGATAAGAACTTAACAGTAGGCTGTGTCCGTTGCAGCGTGGACGAGAGCGAACACAACAAGCGTGACGAGGGAGCACAAGTTCCTTGGTGGAAATCGAGGGAACATGTGTGTCGAAGAATTTAGATGAGACAGTACGCCTCCTGTCCGAGAAAAGAGAAGAGTGGATACGAGAGACAAGACGAGAGAGACTACTAAGGATTGCAGAGGGCGCAAGTAGCGCTCCCCGTCTGGCCAGCTCATCAGCCGCGTCGTTCCCCGGGAGAAACGAGTGTCCGGGGACCCATTGTAGCCTGATAGAACAGGAGGAGAGAGAAGACAGTTCCTGCCAGATCTGCAACAGAGTTTGAGATAAAAGGAAAGATGGACAGGGTGGTAAGGACAGAACGAGAGTCAGATAGGAGAAGAGAGAAAAATGGAAAACTTGTTGGTGCTGCCGAGACCAGCAAAGAGCGTGTGCAATGGCGCAGGCTTCAGCGGAAAAACTTGAACAAACTGGGCCTGCTGAAAACGAAAGAGTGACCTCAGCGCCACAGAGAGAGAGCAGTTGGCAAGAACGCCGGAGCCGCCCTTGCCGAAAGGAAAAGGAACAGAGCCGTCTGTCCAGAGTACCTGATCGTAAGGGGGAGAAAGTAAAGGTGAGCGAGAGCCGCACTTTGGCGGGAGAGAGGGGGATCAGAGCAAGAGCATGGAGTGGAAACAGTGGACCCCACAGTGAAGGAAGGCAGATTCCAAGGAGGTGAGGGAGAGCAAGCACGAAGAGTCTCCTTAAAAAATGTAGAAGGAAGCATAAGCGGGTGAGTGGACGTAAAAGCTCTCCAGGACGATCTGCAGAGTCTTGGTTTCACTCCAAGTCTGGCAAACCTAAAATAGGAAACGAGATAGGGAGACGAAGAGCCCGCTCATAAGATAAAAGAGTGAAATGAGTCAGGGTGGCTCGTAGGGGAGGTAAAGAAGCCTCGGAGAGGAGAAGTGGGATAGAGGAAGACAAGAGGCAGCCGGTGATGGCGCGACTGGCCGCTCGGTGGAGGCGTTCCAATTTGGTGAAATTGGTAGTGCTTAGGAAAAGAAACTATCCGGGTGAAGCGTAAGTGAGCAGGGGCCGAAGAAAAGCTTTATACAGAACAGAGAGGGACTCCTTAGAGGAAGCAGAGATACAGCGTAAGGCCTTGAGACGTGGGAAAAACTTGACCTACATTTTAAAGTCCTGTTCGTAAAAAAACTTGGACTTTAAAATATAGCTTCGCAGTACGGGTCGGAGCTGCACGTTGTGCAGCGACATTATCCACTTCGACAGCATTACAAAAATTTTTAAATCTAAAAAAAGAATAAGCGACTCACCTCCTTCTTCGCTTCGACCTCAATTGAGTCGTGCTCAATTTTTACCATAATTTTATCGGTTTCTTCAGAAGTCTTGATCAACTCCGGTTGCAGATTAGTCAGTTCCGTTTGCATCACGGATACCTGCAATGATCGTATGACAGAGTTCTTATAAAATTTGACGAACAGAACTTTAAAATATATTACAAAGAAAACTTGTAAAGTAACTCAAATTGATTAGTATTCCACGAGTTACTATTAACTGGGCTTCCAATTAAGCGAATAAAGTTTGAAACAAGGTAATGCTTTAAACCTTAGCAACCAACATGGGGTCGAAAGTGAGTAATTAAAACAAATCACGTGCAGCGGAGTATTACTCAGCGTTAAGATACCTACCTGTGACGCTGCAAAGCTTAATTTTTCAAGTCCATTCAGGTATCGGTTCTGCAACGTCTTCACTTCATCTCGTTTCACTCCTAGCAGTGATTTGAAGGTTAAGATCAACTCCAGGTATGACGTTGGTGTGACGTAGTTGCGACGACGTAAAACATTCCAGAAACGTTCAGAAAGCGAACGAACGCTGAGAAAATAACAAATGTAAATTTGTCACAGACATTCAAGCTTAGTGGAAAAGTCTGGCTTCTAGGACTTCATGTCCTTTGTTAAACTCTTATTCCAAAAAAAAGGATCGATGATATTTCTAATCACCATCATCACCGACAGAGTCGATGATGGCCAAATGACAGGCAGGAGTCTTGAATCGAAAATACACAACCGGAAGAGGGATTGATATCACAACCAAGAGAGGGATTTATATACTTGAAGACAAACAACGCGACCTCACCTTTCATGAAAGTGCTTGCACATCTGCACGCACTTCGATCTCGTGTCGTCATCGATATCAACATCTTCAAGGAATTTGTTCGCCACCATTTCGAGAGCGTCTTCAGGCCAGGCCTGAAAAACAAATCTTTATTTCTAGCTGAATTGCGACAGGTTTCCAAACTTTTTGCTGCATCTACACAATATTACTTGGAATTAAACGCCACGTTTGTTGGGCGGAAAGTCTAAATCTTTCTTTAAACAATTTGCCATAAACCACGAGCAGGAAATCATTTCGAAATACAAAAAGGCACACTCAGGAGGCATATTGAAGTTGGAAAACTGAAGTATAACTTCGAAAGCGAGTTTGCAGTAGTAGGCATACATTGAATCAGCAGATCTTAGTCTATAAAAAAACGGGAAAAATGGACTTAAAATTGCTGTACCTGAAACCAGTCGATGGTGCAGCAGTTGATTAGAGAGGGAAACATTCGGAGTCTGTTACGGAGCGCGTCTCCTATAGGAGACATCGCCAAGCACACGTGCAAATTACTCTTAACTCGTTCAATAAAGAAGTTATACATGGCCATCGGTGTTCCTTCAATCTTTTTACCAGTTTGTCGCACAACATTCTAAAAATAAAAAGTTTTAACAAACGTTGATTCTGCCGGCCACCAGCTGTCGCTGCTCAACGCATGGTTCGAAGTTAAATTATGAGTTAGGAGCGTAGCGAGGAACTACGGAGCCTCAAAAATTGGGCAACAAATCAACGGTCTAGACTAAAGATTGCAGAGAAAGGGCTAGAATAAAAAAAGAAGAAAAAAGCTAAGACAGGATAGAACGAGATAAAAAGTGTCCGGAGCCAGGCGACCACAGGGGCTGCGAAAAGGATTTATCTTCTGGCGACTCACGTAAAATAAGCGTTCAAACAAATGCTATGTACGTTGCAGCAAAAGCGATAAGAGGCTTAGCAAGCATGATAAGGAAGCTTAAGTTCCATTTAGGTAAAAACTTAGTCATCTGGAAAAACAGCCGCGCAACTGTATCCAAGTACCAGCAACACAAACTAAGCTTTTCGCTCTTTTACTTGTCTCTCAGTTGGCAATCGCTACAGTAAAAGTTTCAGAAAACCGCATTCAAAATTCGAGATTTTGTGTATACGAGTCGGGCTGGAGGTTGATTTGACAATACAAGCTACTTTGAAAATGAGCTCATTGCTTTATGATTTTGAAATCTAATTAATTACATTAAAAAGTTACTTCGGTTGGGTAAAGGTCGAAAAAAAGACTTTACAAAAAATATCCGGTCGCTAAAAAGGTGCCACATAAATTGGAGATCCTTTCCAACAAGCTTAAATCCAAACCTGCATTTTTTCTATGAGCTCCGCTTTTTCATCCGGAGGGAAGAGATTTGGAATGTCAGCGGTGTTGAGAATCATGTTGATGTCCTCCACGTATGCCTCCTCCTTGATCTGTTGGTCACTGAATAGGAAGACGGTCTGCACTCCATCTGCTCCAGCCTTTAACATCATCTTCTTGATGTCATCTCGCCAATCTTGGAATGAGTAAGTTCTAAATGATATTAATTATACATCGTTAGAAATATAACATAGAAGCCTATTTCAAAAAGATAAGAAAGCTAAAGAAGAGATGATGGATCTAGGACTTGTTCAATTAAAATTGTTGTAAAGAATGAATAACGAATGCTGTCATGGAGAATCTCATAGAGAAATCTCTACGTCAATAACAGCACATTTGACGAACGGTTGCTGTAGTTTGAACCGCCCTCTAAACCCTGATGGGGCCCTCATGACTGGTTTGAATTGGACTGCCGCTTTCCCCATCCTAATGATGGTGTAAACTTAGATCATCCTTCATGCTTTACCTCTATCCCTAGAAAGAGGAGGGGTAAACTCGCTCACTTATTCAATCCTGATGGAGCGATGCACACAAAGCAAAACAGCTGAGTTAAATCTGCTACAGCAAGATTGTGATAGAAAAATCAGAGTACCGGCCAGTTTCAAACTCATACCTTGAAAGCTAAGAATAAAAAATCTACGACCAGAATAAAATAAAAAACTACGTTTAAATTATATTAAACCTTATTTGTAGCAGCACAAATGTCACAAAGACAACAAACAAATGAACAAAACGGCAACAATCCAACAAACATCCATCACCTAGTCAGCTCGATTTGGTAGATTTCATAGTCGGCCATAAACGCTGCCAATCTGGTGGCGCTTTTTCTCCCGCTTCCACCAATGCCGATCAGGAGGACATGACCGTTGTCCTGCTTGAGGACCCGGGACACCCTGGACACGTGCTCGATGGCAAATTTGAACATAACCAAGGCCATGGGCGCTTTGGATACCTTAGAGAATAACAACGCATCAATCAACTGCACGTGATTTCACTATAAAACAAATGAATAACAACGTAGCATTAAACGCATGTGACACTATGATAAAACAAACTTATGAAAAATGAAGTAACAATTGAATGGGGTCACGTGGTGGGAGCGACGACACTGACCTGATTGAACTCATCCAGGTAGTGATCCATTATGGAAGTAAGCTGAGTCAAATCCTGGATTTCGTCATAAATTCTGGGATTGGCATCCGGGACAATGAAATCCCCGAAAAACAAGTTGCGCACGTGATCGTCCTGACGTAGAGAAAGTTACAATTGTTACGTACATGTCACGTAAGCAAAACTGCACCGGAAAGACCTAATTATCAGCTAAGTTTTGCCCAACCAATTGGAAAAAGCCGGAGGTAGATCAAAAACTATTGGATTATAAGCGACTTGACTTGATCGAAACCTAATGTTGAACTGGCCGAGTAATCAATCGGTGATTGTGAGGAGTATAAACAACTTTAAGAATACTTTCCGACCTTGTAATGAAGAGAATTGGGTTTAGAAGAAGACCGCAAAAACTTTCAGTAAAAAACAAACTCACAGATAATGTCTTTGATTTGTAGAGATGGCTGAGAACTTTATCGAGATTTTGTTTGAAATAATTTGAGCAGTTCTCTTTGACGATAGAAAAGAATGTCTGTCTGTCGGAGTCGTCAATCAGTCGGTCGTAGAAGACTCTGTTTTAATTAAAAAATACTGTTCCGTCAGAGGCAGCAAAGCTCAGGTTCAATTCTCAACCGAGTTGCACACAATTTTTTTTTTCAGCTTTCTGGCTGCATCGAGCAAAAAGCTCAACTTTTTGCCGGGAATGGAAAAGCATTCATCCACAATCGAGAACTAAACCTAGATTATGATGTAAGGTAACTGGCATGTGACAAAAAGGCAATAGAGTTGAATCCTACAAAAATTGGTTCAGTCTCATACGTTCTACTTCATGATGGTGAACGAGAGAAGATTCTATTTGCAAGAAGTTGAACAAATTTCCACCAACCTGTACACTTCGTGCACCCACAACCGGACGAACTTGTCAGAGTCGCTCAAACAAGTAGATGGGACCAGCAGCACCCCCCTGATGACGCGAGCAAAATCCCTCAGGTTGAATACGTAATGCGACTTGGTGGGGGTGGGGAGAAAACTTTCCATTGTGTTTTTATAGACCCCCATGGTGGCCTGAACCATCAATTTACCTGTAAAGTATATTTGTCTTAATTTGAAGCCAGTCCAGCAATTGTGTTGACCGCGCGATACATAATTACCAGAACTCATATCAAAAGAAAACCAGTTCGAAACTCAGCAACAAAAATGCTATCGAACAAATCGCAAACTCAATTAAAAAGTTACATTTAGGAAGCGAAGTTATTTAAAATCATGAAAATGTAACGATATATGCTGACATCACTGTTTCTGTTTATGGTGTGAATGTTCTTTATTGGGCAACAATAAAAATAAATTTAGCTGCATTATTCCCTAATTAAAAATAGTTTTTATTTGAGCCACGAAGCCAAATACATTTATAAGTAATTCTCAAATGAATAAACCATCGCGATGATGTAGTTCATAAAGATCTCATCTTGCAATCAGTAAGCCTGGGTTTAATCCTCTAGTCGAGTCATGTCGAAGATTATCACATGATACTCACATCTTCCCTCCTCTTATTACCAGGTTAGAACTGTGAAGCTGCTCACCCAGCATGTCGTAAGAGACGACTCTTGGGTAGCCACCAATGGCAGTTCGCCTTTTTGGTGGAGGGGCTACCAGTCAATAATTTGCATTCATGACTGGTTCGAAATGGGCTGCCACATTTCCCCTGACCTAATTTAATTAGGTTTGCGGCATAAATCTGGAAAATCGTTTCATGCCGCACCTCCGTCCCAAGAAAGAGCAGGAGTATCCTTAACAACAACACAACAAAGAAACATTGAGTGGATAAAGAGACCGGTAAATTTTCTTTGTGTGTTTTCGCGTAAGACAATGAACGGCACACCGGCAGCTTCATGTGGTAGACATGTGATGAGCCAGAACAATCCGTCCGTCGCTATGGTTACTCATTGAACAAAGACTAGCAAACAGAAGCTTGTATACGCTTGAATCAATGACCAGGTTGTAAACTGTTATTACGTATAACAAACAAATGCTCACCCAACCGTAATATAGAACTATCGTAGCCTCTCGCGAAGTGCCAGTCGGTTATGGATGTGAAGATTTTTGTCGTTGTCTCATCCGAAAAATTGTCAATCGATATGACGTTGAGATGACGTGTCAATCGCTCTGTGATGTCATTACGACCACCGCCGGGTGGTCCCATCGCACTGTATGCAAATGATCAATACGAAAACTACTTACATCACCAATCTAATAAATCGATGCAAAATTATATTTTGAATAATTTCAAGATCATAAATAATGATGCAAAGTATTTTGTGACCTGCAAAAAACAGAATTGTTGATTACGCGAGTGATCATGAGGAAGTGATCATCACCAAGCGATCATAAGCACGTGATCACAAGAGTTTTGTTTTATTCATCAAAAAAACGCAAACAGTCAAATATAAATAGATATGTGATCGTATGAGACCAAACTTAACCTTTTTTATAGCCATAAAACTGGTATTTCTGTTTGCGTCTAGAACGAAGCTGTGAAGCGAGAACGCGGGAGAGAATTCAAATCCCAAGCTTTCAAACGACAGCGTTTCTTCTGATGAAAAACTCAAAACCACTTCCAATCTTTTTGTTTCGTTTGAAAGCTCGTGCCGTCAACAAGATAACCATAAGTGCTTGACTCACGCGATGAACCACACGTCAGTGAGGTTGATCTTTGACGAATCTTTCTTGTCGTACATGAAGCCGTGATCCAACCATGTGCGCAGTAGTTCAATGGGCGGTTGCGCTCCGTATACCTGAAATGGAGGATGGTTTTTGACAATGTAAGTTGTGCATGCTTCGATTGTTGAAAGTCTTTTGGAATACACAGCAGCCCGCACAAAACTTGTGTTTAGACTTGTTTCAGACTCGCCAATACAACAGGTTTAGTGGATTTCTACAACCATTACAACCAAGCAGAAAAAATAACTGTAAAATGCTTTTTACAAGAACACAAACAGCAGGAATTGAACGCACAACTTTAAATGCTTTGATAAGGACAGAGCAGAGCAGAAATGGTTCGGAAAATAAGCTCAAAACCTCACGACGGTGAGTCAGCACCAACTTTCATTTGGTCCAAACTTATCTCCATAAACCGTTTAAAAGTTCGTTTACAAGATACAAATGTTGAAGACACAGCTATAAGCTCCGTGTCATGATGACGTAAAACATCGAATGACAGGTCATACCTCTTTCGCTCCCGCGATCATCGATTGATGATCTCGTGTTTTCAGTGTTTCCCTCAAATTTTTTTAAATTGAGTTACAAAGTTAGTTTACTAAAAAAACGATTTGTGACTTTATTTTTTATCCAATTTTTATAAAATTTTCAAAAGATCACGCTTATTTCCTCACGCATCGGAACATGTATAATTTGTGCCCTAATTCTTGGATTTTTATACCCAAAAAGGGTTAAAATGACCAACAACCCAGTTGCAGACGACAAAATCGGCCTAATTCTCAGCACGTGCCAACTATGCTAAAATCAAATTGAGATTACATCTTTACCACAACACCAAACCTTTCATCATTAACACAGTCTGAAAACTACTCTTTTGGGGCATCATTTGACAAAATTTTAAGCAATAATGATAAATTTTACGTTTTTAAATTTCCAAATTTTTTAGGGGTCTCAAAACCCCCTTAAACAAATTTGAGTGATAAGTAGATAAAAGTAAATTTAGTGCGTAAAAAATATGATATCTTGCTAAATACCGGTCTCATTTCAAAGCTTAGGAAATTTGCTTTCCAGCAATATATAACTTTAAATAATTTAGGCTAAGCAATATATGATATTTACTGATCAAAAATGAGTACTGTATATCATGTCAGTTCAAAACCCCCCAAAATTTTTTGACTTACCTTCACTAAATTATAGTTTTTAGAAAAACTACACCCTATAAAAAGATAAAATAAATTGCAAATATTTCACCACTAAAGTCGTCATTTTGTATCAAATTTCCAAGGAGACAAAGACTGAAATTCAAGTTTAAAAGCTAGCAGAGGTTTGGCTTCTCTAAATCAAAGTTTGCTGTATCCTACTTGTTTCTCAAGAAATGGGAAGGGCGTAAACAAGCGGCTGTTTCATTGTCAGTGACAGCATATTCTATTTAAACTTGATATTTTCTGAATCTTGAAGAAATTCCCTGTTCAAAAATACATAATGTCACATGATTTAGGCTAACCTCTAGCAGATAATAACTGATCATATTTTAGGTACTGAATTTAACTACCAAAATTTGGTACCGGTCGGTACTGGTCAAAAGAAAGGTCATTTGCCTCAGATTGCAAATTGTAGAAAACCTAGGCATTTAGGTAAGTTTTGAGTGATGTACCTTGAAAGCTTATTTCCTTAGCATCACTTTGCGACCATTTCTAAAAAAATTGGTAGAAAATTAAATCTGTAGTGATCTTTGAGGTGAGGGTACCTCTTTAATTTTGAAGACAACTACCCCCCAGTTGGGGGGTTTATTTGCATAAAATTTGCATATTCAAAAAAATGTTTTTTTTTCTATTTGAAATCCTCAAGAAATGTAGATTTCAACGATATATCACACTTAATGTAGAAGTAGACAGCTGAGTAATGATTTACAAACAAACTTGGGGTGCATAATTATGATTGATTATGACAGTTTTTCGCGCTGCCACCTTACGGACATTTTTTTTCGCTTTTCACGCGGGAGCAAAAGAGATACAACAGCATGTAATGGAACAAGCAATCACCTCTTTTGCTGGCATATTCAAATCATCCACAAAAACAATCCCCAACTTGCCCACTGGAGGACCAAATAAACCTTTCCTGCGTCTGTCCAACTTGGACATGATAATGTCTTGGGTCTGCATAGCCGATGTCCGAGCCGAGAAATTAATACAGTTGGCCATGAATCTTTCCTTAGGCAAGTTCACCAAATAATCATTAGTGATGGCAGATTTTCCGGTTCCTAAGCAGACATCGTACTTAATACATGAATCATTTCAACTCGAAAAATTATTCAGTCATACATCAATATCAACTTCTTAGTAACCGCTTCCTGCAAGGTTGAACTCAAAACAAGCTGCGTTGCTCAAGTTCACCAGTGGTGCCAGAATAAAACAAAGTTCTGTTCACACTGCACCAATTAGAGATCTGCCAGCAGCCATGCAACTGCATGTTTTCGTCTTCAACGACCGCTGTCACGAGACGTTGACCCGGCAATCAAGAAATCATCGGTTCAGACCCAACATGGCTCATGCGTAGTTGTGTCTTTTAGAAAGGCACTTAACGGCCTTTCTTCTCCTTGACGGCAGATTTGCACAAAAACAGCCCGGTATCAGTAATATTAACAACTACAATACGATTCAAAATACAACGTCGTCCTACGTATAAGCGCAAGCCTAAAAGATTTTTTGTGATCGGAAGATTGCGCTAGTATGCATCCAATCTTCTACCTGTTGGACCAACGAACAACATCGGGATGCTTTTCCCAGCGAATGTTGACAAGAAGAAGCTTTGTTGAGCAGTATTCATTGTTTGAATGATGATTTCACTGACCTGAAAAACACAAAAGTAACATTCGATGAATGAAATGCACTTGATTTATTTCTTTTTAGCTAATTTAATTGTGTTTTTGGCACCCACGTAGTCATGTACAAACCATCGAGCTCTCAGGGTTTTTCAATTAAATCTTTATCTCTACTTTTTCGACTCTCCTTTTCTGTGTATCTCTATTTCGTTACATTACTATAAGTACATATCTAAAAACTTTCGATTTTCTCCCCATCTCAAGGCATGGTCACGTATTGTCACCACCAACGTAAGGAATTCTGTAGCTTCTAAAAAAAATGCATTAGGAAAATCAAAGGCTTTGATTTCACATCCCACCGAAGTTATTTTAGCTTTATGTAATGTTCCATAAAAACAAGTTCAAAAACTATAACAACCAAAGTTTTTGTGACACACTCATAGCACAATGGTGGGTCTCCTGCAAAAGGGAAAAGAAAGTCCTGAGAACCTTTGGGTTTGAAAAAGATACACAAAAACAATAGATTCAAAGATATCACCAACTAAACTATTCCACCGGAAAATGTTTGCATAATCTGCTACTGACACTAATCAAAATGACGCAATAATTACATTGGCATCGGGAGCAATCGTGCTCTTTGCTTTATCGATGTAATCCGTCCAATTGTTCCAACTGCCACTGGCTTGCTTGTGGAAGTAATAGTCGTATACGGAACCTAAAATGTGAAGGTTCATATTATGGGGTGCATTTGAATATTTCAAAGCGTAAAGATATCTGTCATGTTGCAGTTTAGCTTCAATCATTACTTATTGCGATCCCTCATATAACTTAAACCTGGGTTGGGTAGCTGAAAAGGAATGAAATACCATTTGGTTTCAATCCAGCAACAACTTTGAAGCCAGATTACTGTAAAAAATCGAGTCAGTGACAATAATATTGTTACAAAAAGAGGTAACTTTCAATGAAGGTTTGTATTTTGATTCTTGCATATTTACATTCATTGAGATTATTAAAAACTTAAATTCATTTTTCGCATGGAGCTCTGGAGCAGTGCCAAAAGCTAAATAGGATTCTGGTGGGATTCACACTCACGGCCTCCTGATTACCGGTTAGATGCTCAGTCTTTATAGAATGCAAATCATTATAAAATAGATCATCACTCGTTGCAATATCAACATGTAACCAGCATGTCACTATATTCCTCTGTAGCATTGCAGACAGCTAGTTGCCACGATTATACTCGAAAATTAGCAGCGGAGGGTTTGCATTCGGTGGCTTAAATAGTAGAGAATCTAACCGGTAATCGGCAGTTTGTGAGTTGGAAGCCCATCAGAATCGGTTTTAGTCTTTTGCATTGCTTTATGGTAAATATCAGTGACCTCGACATATGTGAATGGGAAATAATATGGAAGTGCAGATAATTTCAACGTCAAGTGGTGCCAACCAAAATAAATCAAAAGAAAAGCAAGCTTCTGTAAAACGCAATGAAATGATAGCCACCTCTCTCAGGAAAGACATTGCTTTTCGAAAGTTTTGAAGTTTTTGGTTTAGGATGTTCGTTGTCAGTTCCACTGATTAAGGTTCGGAAGTAATGGTCGAATTTCTGTCGTCCATCCCCGTCTATGGTGCCACCGATTGTCCACACCAGGGAGAAAAGGAAAAGACCTTGTAGCCACAGAAAGACCTGGAATTCAGAAATTTTAAGACACTTGACAAATCTAGCAACAAAATGCCTGCATACACTATGTACCTGCTGACTACTCATTGATTCATTATCGTCCTTCCCGGAGTTGTCAATCTCTGTGAGCAAACTGGTGAGCAACCTCATGAGAGTAGTGACGAGGTGCATAGGGGAAGTTTTCAACTGAAAAAAATCTGCTTTTTACAATCGGTACATGGCTGTTTCGTACTATTAGTAAATTAGTTGAGTTGAACATCTCAATAGCGAAGCTTTGACCGGTCTACACAAAACAACTTGTACGCTGACCAGCTTCGGAGTTACCAGCACTGCAGGCACAGCGCGTTCTTACTTCAACTAGTGCAATCAAGCAGGGACAATGGTCGGAGGGCGATGTATCGAAGAGAAAGCGGTACAACAATGAAAAAATCTAAGAACAATAAACTCGCGACCCATCGTCGCTTCAATCTCATCTTACAATGAATTTGCAATGATGACGTATGAAGTCCAAGCAGGGATCAATTAGCCACTCGAACAAATCATTGAGCATCTCTCTGTGGTCTGCTCCAAGGCTCTCCGGAAGAGTGTTCATGTATGACTCTTTGAAGGGTCTCCAACCTAGCTGATGGGGCTCCAGGTAGATCATGCCACAGCGTGACACAGTGGCCGGGGAAGCTTGTTCCAAATCAGCCGGTTCAAACATCAAGTTCATCTGAAACAAACGATTTTAGGTATCATGACGTCACAACGATGAAATTTCACAAAAAAGCTTATTAGCAGTGACGTGATAACACAATGATAATAATGCAATCAAGCTTTGCAATTACCTTTGCACTCATCTGAATGATTTCACCAGACATCAGACACAACTTCTTGTTATCATCCAACACAGTATTCATGTTCTCAATCCATACCGCATCGACAGGTCCGTCAAATATTAACCATTTGCTGCAAAATAAGTGGAAGCACTGTTGACAACATGGGATTTCTGCAGAAGCGACAAGCTCCTGACATTACCGTGTTGAGGGTTCAGCTTCTCACTAGTTAAATTGTCAGGTACTGCAGTTTAACGGAGAAAGTTCTTGAACACAGTGGATATGGCACCGTGTTACTCAGGTTCAACTCGTCGTAGTTAAACTTTCAAGCACAAAATCTCCTGCTGAGTCAGTTTCGGTACAAATACATTCTACCCGGACCTATCATCCATCACATACCATTAACTCATAAAAATTTCCTCACCGATTGTCGTTGGTGGAAGATGCCTGCTCTCTGTACAGGATGGGTAGTACTCCGTCGGTCCATTCATGGGACACAGGATCGAAACAGCCGTAGAGCTGACTCATTGGTATTGACTTGGGGTTGATTATTTTATAATCAACTGCAAACTCCTCCATCTGGCCGGCTGCATGGAGGTCACCAAGAGCCCCAGCTAGGACCTGGAAAAAACTCAAAATATAAAAAGCCTGCGGGGATCAAACAACTCAATTGTTTAGAGCTCTTACTTCCAATTGAGAAAAGCGTTTTGTGGTATCATCAGTTCAACAAAACAAGTCTACTTCCAATTCAATTTATTTCTTGTGCTAGGGTAATTGCACTTTCATAACCAGTGATGGATTAAGTGGAATCAGATTAGGCCTACTCCGACTGGTTGGTGCAACCACAGGTTAATCATTGAAAATGTAAATTGACTGAGACAAACTACTACAGATTCGGCATCTAATGATAGAAGTATGGCGATAACTTCCTGTCCCTTAACATCACCTACCTTGTAGTTCATTGTTTTCCCCCCCAGAGGTTCGCCAACGATCATGAATCCGTGACGTACTAACATCATCTCGTAGACCTAAAACAAAGCGTGTCATAGCAAACACTAAATAGGCTGTGATGCAACAAAACTACGAGCTAATTATTGCGTAAAAAACATAATGGCACACGATAAAATCGTAATGATATTCCAAAAATGCACCATAGAAAAAAACCAAAAGGACACTCACAAAAAATCCAACCTAAAAGATTTAACCTTAACTTGAAAACAATAAAAAGAAAATTTAAGCTGAATTCCCTTTTCAGCCACGCTACAAAACAGTAGATAGAATGTGCCCAACCTGTATTATCTTCTCAATGTACCACGGAACCGGTTGCAAGTTGCGTCGTTTTAAATTATCCCTAAGTGCTTGTAAGAATACATCATAATCAGGTTCGGGCAGAACAACGCCAGGAAACAAATCAGAAATGATACCTGGAAAGAAAATAACAGTCGATGAATGAATGGTTAATGTCTAGATCAAGCCTGTGATTGGGGTTCGATTTCAAACAAAATTAAAAACTCTCAGTTGACGACTCTGCATGACAAACAACGTAAGGCCCCCCTCAACTGTAAAAACAACTCCTTCGAAATCGCTGACTTCAACTCATCGTCGAGAGTAGCCCAGAACCTAGGTATCATGGTCTCCAACGTGCTCTCAACCTGAAGAAGCTTTTGACATGATGCGAAGAAGTTCCTAACAACATTGACTTCGACTCACCGTTGAAAAGCGGTACATCTTGAGCAAGAAACTTCGCCAGGTTTACGTCCAGCAGTGCCCTTAACATCAGGACACTCTCATCTTGATCCGGATATTTCAGTTTCAAATTACCAGCAGCGGTTAGCACTGTCTTCACAGCTCGCATTCCTGTAAATGCGAGGGCGAAAGAATTTGTGTTTATTCAACGAATTTTAATTACTTGCTTTTACAAACTAATTGCGAGGGAGTGGCAGGGAAAAGTAAGAGGTTTGAGGTCTCTTTCCTCAGCTATGACCTTTTCCTGCAAAAAGGTGAAGACCTGAAGAGTTTTTGCCACAGAAATGAATACAACCCTTCAAAAACCCTGGTGGTGCCACATAGCGCATACCTACGTCTCTCGCATTCACGAATTGGAGTAATATAATGGCAAAACGAGAGTACGGAAATACTTAAAACTAGACGTAAACAAGCAAATTTAAACGTATTACGCCATAGATCACGTGGTACGTGGGACGCTTGCGACTTGCACCTACGGTGAGACCTTTCAAGATAGGAATGGCATATTATGATCACTGTTCACGATTTGCTGTTGTAGCTACTCCTCCTCTTCCTTGGGATGGAGGTGCGGCATGAAATGATTTTCCAGAATCGTGCCGCAAACGTAATCAAATTAGGCTAGGGGGAAATGTTTGTTCATAATCTCGCCCGGCTCCTCACCATAGTCGTAGTGATGCTGCGACGACAATTGCTCCGAGCACAACCGATACGTTGCCACGATTTTCTGCGCTAAACTGCGCGCGTTCACGAATCCCATCGAATAGAGGGAGATTTCTCCGATCATTCCGTAATCGGGAACCATCATCGCTACTGAACGGAACAACACCTGCGATTATGACATCACCATTAAGGAGAATTGATGGAAAGGGGAAGTCGTATTTGCAAGAGGCTAACGACTAGAAGCTCACTTCTCCCACAGTTGGTCTCGTGTTCAATTCTTTAGAGCGGCATGAACGAAAGAATAATCATATTTTTACCTCGTTTATTTTTTTCAGTTGTTGTACAGTAGCTACCATAGTACTTCCTCGAAATGAGGGCCAAGCGAAAAACCATGGAGCCCCATTGCCCGGGTTGCGCCCTTAAATTAGACGTTGCTGCTTCAATGTACGTCTACCATCTGAACGCGCATCAAATTTTCATTCCATTTCAAACAAGAATTGGTATCGCTGTCTACGAAAGTTAATGCAGCCATATGGCGACAAAGAACATCAAGAGTTAACACGTAAATTATGAAATTTCAAATGCACTCCTGAAAAATATCAATGGATTTAAAGAGAGGTTTCATATCCCGAGCTAAGGATTCTACAGCCCAGGACAAAGATTTTTACAAACAGGAATTTTCCCGCCCACCTTTAAATTATCAGGTAGTTCTGTTCTACCCGCATAACCGGGGTTCATTGTGATAAATACTGCACAAGTCCAATTCAGAGAAAGTTCGGAACCCTCAAATATAAATCGCTTCAGTTTTTGCATGATGCCGTTTTGAATGCATAGAATTTGTTGGGCGACGACCGATAAGACTTCAATCTGAAACAAAACAGTGATGTATTTCAGATAAAAGTCTTCTTTTGACGCTTTGCAAAGCTAAACTCAAAATATAAAAGCTAAGATATCATGTTAAGCCACCAACATTTCCACAGTTTACCTCAATTCTGTTAAATTCATCGAAACAGGCCCAAGCTCCGCACGAGGCCAGCCCCTTGAAAAACTTGCCCATGGCCTTGTAATCAAGTCCATCAGAGCAATTGAACACTACACACTGCTTTGCCAGGGCTTTGGCCAGATCTTTTGTCGTCTCAGTTTTGCCAGTCCCAGCTGGACCTTCAGGAGCGCCACCGAGGTTGAGCTTGAGGGCCCCCATCAAAGTCCTAAACAAATACCATAGTAAAATATTCCTTCACATTTATTTCAAGAGACCGCACCTTTGTCTGAAGGATTCGACTTCAACTGCACCCCGCAAGTCATACAACACAAGAAGTTAACATGTTTTTTTATTAAATAGTTTATTTTGCTACATTCCACCCGATTTACAATGGAGGAATCGGCCATCTGAGGGTGTTGTCATAGTAACATGATGGCACAGAGTCTCATTGAGCGGTTTCTGCTGAAGAATGAAGATACACTGCGATGATCATCAAAAGCTTCTCACACAAAGCAATGCAATAACACGTTGGTGCAACAGCATCAACTTGTGGCCCCAACTTTTGATCAACAAAATGGCGTTTACCTGTAACACCTATCCGTCAGTGGAGTAATCACCAGCCGATGCGAGTTACCCAGGTATTCATAACCGTAAGTGTAATCAGTGTTGATCATCTGAACGAAGAAGTCCTGAGGGTCGTGATAGTAGCGAAGCTGGGCAAGCCACTGGAAGTCGAGGATGCTTGAAATTCCAGTCTTCACGAGTTCAGCTATGGTATCGCGTGCTACAAGATAAACGAAGGAATATACAGTACAATGACGTTTAATTAGTTGAAATGGTTAAGCAGTCAACCATGTACGCTTACCACTGGCAGTCTACCATGTTGTTGGTGAAAGTGTAATCATTATCTATGATTGGTTCGAAAAAGGTTGCCGTTTCTTACAATGTAAGTAACGTTCGTTTACTTGGTTGCTGGGTTTGTGGTGGGATTCTTGTGTTTTATTTCACGCTGATCCTCCACCTCAACGAGTAGAAGGAGTAACCTTATCATCTTCACTAACGACAACAGGATATATTTACTAACTCACCGTGCACATCCAACACTGTCAATGCTCCCAATGTGATCCGGGCTCCCTTGTCAAGTTTTCCACGTACGAGATCGACAATGTCGTTAATTTGAGAGTTTAACTGCTGGAGGTAATTCTGAAAAAAGTTTTATGTAAGTTACGTAAAAGCAACGATTGTTTTCAAGAAAGTCAATGTTGATTTATTACAATGAAGTAGTGGTAGAACTAACACCATTTAAGTCATTAGCGGTAATTCCAATATAAACGTACATCCAGCGATCCTTCTTCTATTGCTTCAGCTACTTCGGAAGTCCAGTAAGTCTGTGAAATGCAGAGGACAATTTGTCCAGGCCATTCCAGTACCCATTTCTTTCTAGGAGTTTCAGCATAGGCTTTGTAAGATTTGTACATTTCTTGTTTGACGCTCATTATCATATTCGCCTCCACTTCCAGCAGCCACTTCTCAACCATTCCCTGATCATAACTGAGGTTAGCTCTCAAACTTATCACAAAAAATAATAAATGTGTTCGTTGCTTAAACAACGCTAATATCATTTCTATAGTGTTCTTACAACACTTGTCAACTGCAAACTGCTTGTTAAAAACCAAAGCTGAATTTTTCAACCACTTTTTCCACATTCGCAAGCTAAGACTCGCTGGTGCAGTGTGTGTGTGTGTGGGGGGGGGGGGGGGCCTGCCGCTATTCACTCGCTTTCGAAAGACTCCTTGCTAGAGCAACACAGCACTACACTCGTAAATACTGAATGCCCTTCATGAAAAATACCAATAGAGTTTTTTTGGAGTTGGGAGCTTTACGCTTTTTGTTTCAAAAGCAGCAATAATTAACACCACACCAATGGCCACCAAACAAGCAATAATCACTAAAATAACAAAAAATTTCAAATTTTCTGAGAAATTAAAGCAACTTTTACGGTTTTTGTTTTTTTTCTGCACTGGTACTCATTTGACAACACACAACGAGTAAATCACAAGTCTACCTTTGCTTTGGCTGGATAGATTTTCGTCGTAAACGGAACTTTTTCATTCTCAGAGCTGATCATTCCTGTGATTTCCAGTTCTTCAGTGAAGTTGAGTTTGTTAATCCCTTCGAAGCATTTTTTCAAGTGAGGCTGCACTCTCAAGGGGTCTTTCGTTTCAGAAAGAATCTCAAGAAGTTCATCATTGGATAGAAAAAAAAATCTGAAAAAAATAATTAAAAATGAGTAAAACTGCTTTTTTATGCTAAAAGTTAATTCAAACAGAGGCTTCAGGAGCTTAACTGATAGTAGTATTTCAGTCTAAGTGCTCTAAAAGTGTAAGCTATTTTCTCGTTGCTCAGATAAAAAGGCTTTGTGTTTGCTACAAAATTCCAATATTATATTTATTATTGTCGGTACAATTGTAAATCACGATAAAGTAATTGATTGAAACACACCTTGGAAAAAACAATCTTTTCTTTTCTAAGTAATCATTCAATCCTTTCTGGATCTCATCCAGCAATCGATTCGATTCGTTCAACCTTCCCAGCATGTTGTTCTGAGCAGTGGCCACCAGCACTTTTGGATCTTTCACCTGCATAACAGCAGCATCGCAAGAAATTAAATTTCCATCAAAAAGTAAGTTTTGAAAATATTAAGGTTTCATTTCATTAACTTAATTATTACCAAAAAAAAGTAAATGCATCTTCACAAAAGTAGACTGAATGAGGAATCTTGAGGAACACCTTCAGTTATATCACAATATTAGTTTCAAACTATTATAGTTGATCACAACAAAGCCTTAACTAAACAGCTACGAAATAGTTGAAACGAAGGTATAACAATAAGATATTTCTTAGAAATTTTTAGAAAAATTATCAAATTACGCCAAACAAAATCGATGGTTTGCATGTCTACAATTACTTAACAAAGCATGAATTATTTCAGCAAATTACCAATAGATGTTGGAAAGTCTGTTTCAAATCCAAATAGGTATGCTTAGGATTGAACTGTTCATTTTTTAACAAGCAATAATTTCCTTGCAATAACTCACCGCCTCCCCCATAATATCTCTCCAATAGGAGTCTACAATCCCGAATTTTCTCCCTTCTTCCGGCATCTGAGCTAGGATGTCCTCTGAACTAAAGATCGGTTCCAAGTAGAGCCAGGTAGCTTGACATTTGAGCCACGCGTCAAGAATATCTTGCATCAAGATCAATTTTTCTTCCCATTCCTATAATGTCAAAACCTAATTACCCACGCAACAAATTTTGTTTCCGAACTAATTCGCCTCTCATTGCCTATTGACAGCTCAACCAGCAAATGAAGCGGAATTGGAATATTCTGATTGCTTTCAATATGATTTTCTATTGAGCAGATATTTTAAAAAACTTCTAAGAAGTAGCAATAATCTCAAATTAAAATGTTGTAGGTTTCCTAAGTACAGTTTACAAGATTAATTAATGTCTCAACCAAGTTAGAAAAACTTTAAATGCACCTAATAAGTTTTTTACAATACACTATAAATATTGAAAACTACAAACAATATATTACTGTTTTGCAGCTTCCCTTTATTGAAATTGATCAAATTTTTCTGGTCATACCATTAAATTGTCAGAAATTGAATTGAGAATAAAACAAATACCATCTAACAAAATTCAAAAACAATAAATTATAAAACTAATCATGATTGTTCAATTCAGTTTTGGATTGCAGACTTTTCAGAAAACAAACCTTGGCCTCTTCTTCAATAGGTTGAATGAATGGTGACCCTTTCATTGTTTGTGCTTTGACAATATGGTCGTCCAATAAGGCCTGAATGTCGTCAACTGAGGCCAAGATACTGAGACCCTGTGACGATAAGATGAGCCAGGTAAACAAACAATCAAGTGGTAATTTCAAAACCTCCAGAAGATAAACACGACTTTGACACAAAGCATTCATTTTTTTTCGTAGTTTAAATTTCAAATCCTCTCTTTTACCCATACCTGTCGTCAATCATAACTTTAAATATTTCTACCTTCACGTGCTATAAACCACAATGGATTTCATTCTCTTTCTTCAACCATCTTTTCAAAAGGATATGCTCTTTTTAAAACCATTAACCAACATCACTAAATCCTCTTTTTGTGTGTATTAGCAGTGTAATCGCAAACATTCTAAAATCTCTTCTGGTTTGTATCCAGCTGACTAACTATCGAACCAATTTCTGAAGATTTTCTGAAGAGCAATCTTACATAGCAGCTTTAGTTTCAAAGTGAATGTTATGAAAAGTGAGTAACAAAGATCAGACGCAAATGGTTTACTGAAATTAACGCTTCTTGTTTGAGATCTGGAATAAAAAAAATTCAGCATAATTATTTGGCCAGTACCGTAGCAAAACTGCGCCAGGCAACATATTTCACTAAATTTACCTTCACATATTATTTTTAACCAGCTTTACGAATCTAAGCATCAATGCTTTGATCAATTTCCTAAACTGCAAAACAGTTTTAATATTTTGGTGTTAAACTTGTCTTTAACTCACAGTAAATTCGCAGAAAAACGAAGAAATATATGGCGATCCTTTCATAGTCTGACACTTCACTATGTGGTCATCTAATAGAAGCTGTATTTCTTCGATTGATGAAAGAATGTGGATATTCTAAATGACCTCTGCCGTTAGCATGACTTATGTTTTGCTCTATTTCTTTCTTAGATAACGCCAGTACACACCTGCAGCTTCAAGAAGCTCTTAATCTACAGCTATGTCTGCAATTCTGAATAAGTTGAACTACAATTCTGCGTACCACATTTTATGTGAGGACAAGAGCACTTGCTCCATTCCAGTTTGTTAATACTTTTTGACATATAACATTTCTTTTTTTGTCATAAAGTCTACTTTAAGTTATTTATATCTTATTGATTGGTTTAGGTCACCGTCATGATTTTATCACAACAAATTTCACGTTCACTGTTACAAATCACCAAAGCAGCAATTATCCGACAACACACCTCATTCACGCAACCGAGCAACATCAAAATAATAAACCGCAATTTAAACCTATTCATCATGAAGAGGGAGGCGTTTATTCGTTATGACAAAAAAGACGTTATCGATGATGACAAAAGGTTGAAGAACAAGCAACGACAGACCACCGCAAACAGGAAAAAAATTTAAGAATTTTGTGAAAGCAAGTCTTGGATGGTAACACAAAATTTGCAGCAATTTTTATAACAGTTTACAGAAACGTTTTTGACATATCGCAACTCATCAGAGCAGCTACATCAGCTGTTGATACCTATGTAGAAAGCAAGTGTTACGTGTACTATTGGAGATATATTAGTGTTAATTTCACTGCATTCTGGTTAAGCTTCACACATCTCACAGTATCGCGATATGGAAGCATGACAAAGACCATTTCACTCCATTCTTGTTTCATCTTCTTCATCGCGTTCTCCAGCGACCACTCCTTACTAGCGCGTGCTCCTATCGCTTCGATACTACAATGATGTCAAAATCATCCATTTTATAACAAAAAAACACCAAGCTAGAACTAACTGCGGCTGATATAATCATGGCTCAGCCCTTCAAGACTTTAGAAAAAGGTAGGAGGAGTAGAATATTTTTTTTTCTGAGTCAGAACTAGAGGTATTTAATCACGAAGAGTAAAGTAAAATAAAGAAAAACGGTAGAAAAAGAGCAGACTAAAAGAAGATAAAGATCTTCAAAGTTAGACTCGAAGAAGTAACATCAATGTCTGCTTGCTGCACATTTCAAGAGATAGAAATGAGTGGAATTGGGAAAAGTGTTTCAAGACTTTGTTTTTTATCAGTAACAAATAAATCGCACATCTTCAACAAGTCGATACACTTCCTTCATGTGGCCGCTTTAAGTGTGTTCAACACAAGAGGAATTTTAGAGCTCATTATAAAAGATTTTATCATTATAAAAAATAACTGCTGACTGGTTAGACTACTTCAAGCACCACCGCAAACATTGTTAAGCGCAAAGGCATCTAAACAGACATCATAAAACTCAGCGATACACAAACTGCTCATAACATGCAAGCGCATCAACAAAATATGGCTTCTATCATCATTTTAAATGCTTTCCAGGCAAGAGCTATAGGGTGCAAAGAATTACTTGAGCCTTCAAATAATGATCAAAATTTTTTTCGTGTAGCAATTTTTACTTTCCAGTAAAGGTATTTTAGAAAACTTTTATTGCAGTCACAAAACCCATTTTAACACAAATTACTAAACATGAAGTTGAATTGATTACAGTCTTCTCCGGCTACCTACCTCATCTCTATATGGAATCAATGTGAAAACCAAATCCGACCATTCGCCTTTCATTTTTGCAAGTTGCTTTTCCAAAGAAAATTCTTTCCCAGCCACCAGGCCAATTTGTTCCAACCTACATAGCCCGTTAGTAACACATCAAACAATGAAAAACAAAAGAAGATGGTCACCTTCCGAGAAAAATTATGATTTAAGCACAGATAACATCAACCTCGTGCGTGCAAACTTTTAAGGAATTGAAACGCTCTACATCATTTTTACAACATTTCCACTTTTCCTCCCACTTTTTACCTTTAAAACTTTATAGTTACGCCACTGAAACAAGTTGTAAAATCACAGCAAGCAGTTAAGAGATAGGAAAGTCAATCCTAATATGCACAAGCTAGATTGTGATTAACACTCGGCACACTCATGCAGAAGAGTTAGCTAATGTTAACTTCACATGACAAAAGGTTAATCTGAGTTAACTAACAAATTGACAACCAGCCAGCAGTGAATAGGCAGTCCTACAAATCTGCGGCTTAAAATTGAGGTTTCAAACAACAATCAATGATGCACAGAAATTCAACTTAAAGTAAGCTAATCTACGGTACGGCACACTTAATTGCAGCCAATTTGAAAACATTGCTAAAGTAACTTATTTTAAGAATTTTGTTGGATAATTAAATTTGACTCAAAGTTTGAGTTGAATTAATGGTGATTCAAGTTCCTGCGCAACCACTCTCACAATCAGATCTCCTCCCAACTCACTCATCGATATGTTTGTTGAGTCCAAACTCAAGCATGTTCATCAACGATGTGTCAGCTTCAGGTTTGACGTCAAATCCGACAATCTCACTAATCTAAATGAAAAGTAGTAATATGATCAACAAGATTATTATCTTCTAGTCACAGAAAAACCTTTGCAGTTAGACAAAGAATTTATAACCTGATCTGCAACAAAGTAGCCGGTGTTGCCAGCATAGTGCATTTCTAACGTTGCGAACTAAACAACCAAATAAGGAAATTGTCGTAAAAAAGCCCTGAGTACGGGCACAAAAACGCAAAGTCCATGTAAGCACTAAACTCACAACTTTTCGCTTCTGTCAGGATTAAAATCGAATTAACGATGTATTGCTATGTCACACGGTACAAGTTTATCTTCTCTCACCTGCGTCCAGTGCCTTTCTTTGATGCCTGGATTGCAGATTGTAGTGAGAATCGGAAGATGTTGTTTAAACTTGTCAATTTTGTTCCGCACCGATTCAGCGATCCTGCGAGGACCAGGAGCATCGGAAAAGGATTTCGTGAGCTTGTACATTGTTCTCCACATGGTTCCAATCTCGTCGTTAATTTCTTCGGAATTAAGTTCTTGAAAGGGTCCTAAAATAAAGAGATTTCCAAGTTATTTCGGAGGCCATTACAAAAAGTTACACAAAATTACGACGATCAGTTTAACAAGTTGAGCAACAGCGAATGAAACATCAATTTGAAATCCTTCCCACGCTACACCGTGTATAAGTTATAAAGCTGCTTACCAAGTATGAGATAAGATCACTAAGACTGCCCGACGCAACAATTATTGACTGTCCGTGTGCTAGGTATTAAAACTACACTCTGCATTTCTGACGGGTTTAAAACGTTTATTTTTTATCCCGATTGTCAAATTTTTACCGCATTTAACGAGTTTGCAATGTAAGCCTGATTGCTCTATTTTCATCGCGCCTCCAATCTTAAGAAAGAGAAGTAAATGAATCTCATACAGAAATAAGAGACAGTTTGCTTTATACAGCCCAAGGGGTTAAGTTCATTTTAAAATAAAATTTCAGCTTGCTCAGTAGGAATCCATTCCATTGTAGGGCATTACTCCTTATTTTACTGTTAATATCTTGTATTGAAACTTTTATTCTTCTTTCTTTTCTAATTAGTAGGCTACTAGTTCAAAGTCTATTCCTTTGTTGCCATTAGATGGAAACAAGACGTTTGAAGCGATACCTCTTTGCAAAAAAATCCGTTTTTGTTGAAGTTAAATTTCTAATTAGATGAAGCAGGAATTCTTACTGCAGTATTGTTGAGGACATACATTGGAAAGGTCAGCAGAATCATTGAATAAAATTTAACTGAAGCTTGCCTATTAAAAGACTGAAATCGAGTTTAATGCATTTTTAAATCAATTTTTACTGATTAATGAATTATGCCAATGCGTATTATAAATTTATTTGTGCTCCATCGAATCGTCATAAAAGTTTTCATCTGTGTGGGCTTGATTCTACAGACATTTCAAATAAATTTAGTTTACACGCCATCAATAAATATCCCACGAACCGTTTAACCATTTCTCATTCCTCGTGTTCCACTGCAGCGCTGTGTTCCAGAGACTGTCATACGGTTGTTTGAACTGGAACATCGCTTGAAGAATCGGAAAAGAACTCTCCTCGAATTCGAGAAGCTTCTCTTCATTGTTGATCGCCTATTACAAAATAACAGCAAGTAGCATTTCAGCTACAAGATGAAATAAGAAAAATCATTCAGAATGCGAAGACAATACATATACCTCTGGTTTTGTAAAGCTATGAAAAAAGCTGATTTGCCAAAAAATCGCGTTTTGAATAGCGACATGCGTTGCTTCGGTAGGCAGAGTGTTGCAATGGACTCGCTTATAATTGCCCTGCTGTTCTCGAGACATAAGAACCTATTCACTTTAGCTTTTCCCGTGTAAAGCAATGCTGTCACTGCTGAGTACGTCAGAAGAAGCTTTCGGCAAAGCAGCTTTTTTAAACCAATTTCACAAACAGCACAACACTCAGACTAACAACATCCTACCTCAAGTTCCTCTGCTGCTTCCTGGAGAAGTCTATCAAGCTCCGCCAACTTCTCCACATTCCTCTGCATTTCATCAGGACTTGCGACTTCCTTCTTTTTGAAAGATTCCACCTCCTTGTTGTACCCGTTCAGCAATTCTTCAAAATCTTTAACTCTAAAGAAACAAAACTTCCATAAATTTGTAACAATATTCCAGTATTGGTTTTCCGTCTGACATTCTGCACAAAAAATGTCCGATCGTTCTTTTCGGCCTAAGTGCCGCTTCTGTCGTCCTTCGCAATTCGGTAAGTCAAAGAACTTTGAAAATACTGCTACTCAAGGAAATAGAAAATTAGTCAATAGCAAAATACAATTGTTGAGCCTTATAAGCTTTCTTGCTTCAGAATCCTTTTTGATTAGTTACTTTTGAGGTGAAAACTCTGATAGCGAGAGCCTTATACGAAACGCTCTTCGCTTGTCATGCAATTGAGCTCATGATCACAAGTAAAACTTAGCAAAAACCTTTTTTTGAGTTTCTCTTCTGCCGCTTCTCTCCGGTTTATCAGACGATTCTTGTTAACTTCAAACACGTTCTGGATCTGATCAGGCCAGTTGAAGACATTGCTGTTCAGCTTGATGTCCTCATCTGCAACATCATGGCATAAAAAAATCACAAAAAATAAGGGTTACATTTAGAATCTAGATATCATAACTCCAACCTGCTTAAAGCAGTGCTGCGTGTGGGAGTCGAACCAACATCCACATCAAGTAATCAAACAATTGCTTTTGGCTTATAGATAAGAAGCGCAATTTACATTAATCACCGCCGTAACTACTTTATCCATTCCAGCTTTGTGAGTGACATTAGCGGAGCTCAGTAGTGCCTTCCGTAAAGTGAGGTGTAAAAACTGCCCAACGTTGGCATGCTTTTGTACAGAGCGTACTTCGTAGTCTGCGTCACAGTGACGTCATTTTTAAAAACTGCATTAAAAAAGTTTCTGTTGTTCCTCTACTTGGCAAATTGCATTGCACCAACTTTTGCTAATGCTCACCAGCACACTTTTAACAATCTTCATAACGTACTCCAACCCAATAGTTGTGTCCCCAGAAGAATTTTGGGGGGTCTACAATTGATTTCAGAAAAGTACGCTGCATATGGGTTAGATGTTGAGACGAGAGAAAATCATAGACGTGGATAACACCAAAAGCATCCGCAAATGGGGATCTTTCTTCTCATATTTTCAAAGATCATTAAGCTGGGGTCATAAGTCTTCAAAAAATTTAAGGCACAGATAAGATTGGAAGCCACTGCTCTAACCTCTTTACTTCCAAGTAGGCAATGCAATTCCTCGTGTCACTTTTTCCTTTAGGAAGTGGTACCAGTACCCTTGTTTTGCCATTCACCCGGCATTCCTTTTGCATAATCACGTTGACAAACTTTCATCATCATCACTTCGATCTCACTGGCAGATATCAGCTCTGCACATACTTTAATGGGTCCAGCTGCTTGATTTAGTTTCATCTCTTCATTGCTTACACCAGAGGTTTCCAACCGGGAGGTCGCGACGCACTGGTGCGTTGTTTCGAAAAAGTAAGGGCGTCACAAGTTTACATCCTTGATGATTTTTTTTTGAAAATCGACCTGCGTTGAGAGCTTTTGCCTTTATCATTGACTTGATGACCGCTGTGTTTTGGAGGTCAACTTATGTAGAGATCTTTCGTGTCCCAATTTCTGACTTGACGGCCTTTTTTAGATCTTTTTTTTTTGAGGTCAACTTATGGAGCGCGCCGTTCAATTTTAGAGAGTAGATTAGTGCGTCAGAAATTCGTTAAGTTGGGGACCTCCGGCTTACACAATTTCCTTGCGTCAAACCCTGTTAATTAGTTCCTCACCACATCAGCCTTCGTCATTTGATCCCAATCATTCTTTCTGCTCATAACTTACTCTACGTGCCCTTTTTCATTTTGTCTTTCAGGCTAAAACCATGCCTTCGCTATTTTATCTCATGCACTTCCTTCTCCTGTGTCTTTTCCACATTTTTTCATAAACTTCATCAAATCGAATTGTTTGAAGTCTACTGATTCACAAAATTGATTCTAGTTCAAGCACTTAATGAATACAAAACCGTCTGAAACTAATGAGAAAGTGTGTGAAAAGAAATAAAAGACCATTAAGTTGATAGCTTACATCTTCAATTCAACAGCGGCAATAACTACCTTCACATGATTACTTACAAGGAAGTGTGGCATGGTCCAAAAGAAAATCCAATCGATCAGATGCATCCCGGATCTCATGCCTCAATTCTGTTACTGTGACGTCACTGGATTTTCGTAGGAACGCGACTAGTTCAACAAGTTCCTGAGTGGTATCTGGCATCTCGGACACGCGGTCGGCTATTGCGTCATACTGGTGGCAGATTCTGGATAAAACCACGAGATTGAGGCGAAGATGAATCACCGGCGGCCATGTATATTAAGGTGTCCACTTTTTTTTTACTTTTCTTCGAAATCGTTTTGTTTGTATGATTTACAAATCAACTATTAATCACGACACAAATAATTTTTTTTTAAATTTTTACCTCTATAGACTCCGGGGCGAGCAAACGTACTCTAGAGGGGAACAAACTTTGAAATTTTCCGTAACTTAATAACGACACCATGTTGATATGATGTATATCTCAAACTATTCACAGCACTTTGTTTCCTATCTATTTACAATACATGATGGTGCTCCCACTCATTCACTGAAGGAGTTAATACAAAAAAAACGTTTTTGTCCAAAATTTTATCAGTTTATTACGCCTGAGTAATTTTTGCTGACAACAATAACGTGCTATACAGCTGTATTGACTTGTATGTAAGCTCATTTATTCCTCAGCAGAAGTAGAGCAACAGAAACATTAACTTCAAGGAAAATGTGAACTTGCAAAAAAGATGAAGGAAAACTTTTTGCCACAAAAAATAAATGTTATAGGGCCTTATTCTTATGTGAGAAGCAAGTTAATGAGTGAAGAGAAAAATATTTAGAAAATTGATATCTTTACAACGTTGTGAAGGATGGAGTATTGAGGCAGTATGGAGGAAAAGCAGCGTGCACGTTATAAAACGTAATTTAGTAAAAAATAAAGTAATGAAATTTTTAAGCAAATACTATGAAACAAAACACAAGGGAGAGAGAATAACATTATTAAACATAGAAAATTACTTTAGTACTTGTTGCTGAAAGAGTTCGCTTGAGATCTGATGCGAGCAGTATGATATGATTGCTTAGATATGTAAATGCCCTCTCTAGAATTCCTTTTGAAGTGTAATGAATCGATAATTTCAATCAAAATATTGTTAAGAATTTCAGGTGCTTGAAATAAATATTTTTCTTAAACCGACGATCCAACTGTCAAATGCACTAGAGTTGATCGAAATACTTACAATAACATTATGATAGCATTAACGCTACTCAAAAGCGCAAGCTCGCGTGCACTTCTTACTTCAATAACAATCATTTACCTCACATGATTGTTGTTGTTGCTACCCGACCCCTTCCGAGGGATGGGGGCATGGCGGAAGACCATGGGGACCCGAAGCCGGGCAACTCTCCAGGACCTGGACTAGAGGTCATCAAGACACAGAGAGCCGCCAAAGAGCGAGCGGCGCAAAGAGTCCGTAGCTGGACTGTGCAAAATGAGATGAGAGGTGTCCTGGGACGAGTGTCCAAAGGCGCTGTAGAAAAGGCTCTCGATTCTGCCAATCCTAGAGAGATAAAAACCTAAAAGAAGGCTGTGTCTGTTGCAGCGTGGACGAGAGAGGACACAGCGAGCGTGACGAGGGAGCACAAGTTCCTCGGTGGAAATTGAGGGAACCTGTGTGTCTAAGAATTTAGATGAGACACTACGCCTCCAGTCCGAGAATGGACAAGAGTGGATACGAGAGATAAGAAAAGAGAGACTACAAGGGATTGCGGAGGGCACAAGTAGCGCTCCCCGTCTGGCCAGCTCGTCAGCCGCGTCGTTCCCCGGGAGAAACGAGTGTCCGGGGACCCATTGTAGTCTGATAGAACAGGAGGAGAGAGAAGACAGTTCCTGCCAGATCTGCCAGAGAGTTTGGGCTGGAGGTTAGCTTGGTGGGGATCCACCGAGAAGAAGCAGGCCTCGCATTCGCTCGGATTTAGTGAAGACAGACCAGCGCTCCAGTCTAACATAAGAGGAAAGATGGAGGAAAGGACAGGGTGGTGAGGACAGAACGAGAGTCAGATAGAAGAAGAGAAGTAGCAGGCTTGTTGGTGCTGCCGAAACCAGCAAAGAGCTTGCAGAATTGCCCAGAAAAACTTGAACATACTGGGCCTGCCAAAAAGGAAAGAGTGGCCTCAGTGCTGCAGAGAGAGCAGTTGGCAGGAACGCCGGAGCCGCCTTTGCCAAAAGGAAAAGGAACAGAGCCGTCTGACCAAAGCACCAGATCATGAGGGGGGAGAGAGTCAAGGTGGGCGAGAGCCGCACCTTGGCGAGAAAGAGGAGGATCAGAGAGAAAGCATGGAGTGGAAAGGGTGGACTCCACCGTAAACGAGGGCAGATTCCAAGGAGGTGAGGGAGAGCAAGCAAGAAGAGTCTCCCTAAAAAATGTAGAAGGAAGCATGAGCGGGTGAGTGGACGCAAAAGCTCTCCAGGACGATCTGCAGAGTCTTGGCCTCACTCCTAGTCTGGCCAAACCTGAAACAGGAAAGGAGGTTGGGAGAAGAGCCCGCTCATAAGATAAAAGAGTGAAATGAGTCAGGGTGACTCGTAGGAGAGGTTAAGAAGCCTCGGAGAGAAAAAGTGGGATAGCAGAGGACGAGAGGCAGCCGGTGATGGCGCGACTGGCCGCTCGATGGAGGCGTTCCAATTTGGTGAAATTGGTAGCGCTTAGGAAAGGAAACCATCCGGGTGAAGCGTAAGTGAGGAGGAACCGAAAAAAAGCTTTATACAGAACAGAGAGGGACTCCTTACAGAAAACAGAGATACAGCGTAAGGCCTTGAGACGTGGGAAAAACTTGGCCTTCAGCGAAGGTACATGCTTAGGAAAGGAAAGCGTGCGGTCGAAGGTGACCCCAAGAAAAGTTGGAGTGGGGTTGAAACGGAGGCGGGAGCTGAGTAGGAGGAGGTGGGGCTGGAGGTTAGCTTGGTGAGGATCCACCGAGAAGAAGGCATCACATTTGCTCGGATTGAGAGGAAGACATCAGTACTCAGACCAGCGCTCCAGTCGAATCAGAGCGTCTAGTGTGGCCTCTACCGCAATAAGAACCGAAAAGGAGGAGAACTAAATGGCCAGATCGTCAGCATTAAGATAGCAGCTGACGGAAGGCAGAGAAGCAGGAAGATCATTGATGAAAAAAGAAAAAAGAACAGGACCAAGAATGGATCCTTGCGGAACACCTCGTCGGACTCGAAAGGAACGACTTTTATGATTTTGAAAAAGCACGCAAGGGCGCCTGTCAGAAAGGAAAGATTGAGTCCAACGAGCAAAGCAAGGAAGGAGGCTAGCCGAAATGAGTTTATGGAAAAGGGGGGGATGTCAGAAAGAGTCAAAAGCTTTGGAGAAGTCAATAGTAACGAGAATCGTCCGAGAGCCCGACCTGGGTTTTTTAAACCCATCCGAAATGGACTGAGAAAGATAAAGAATTTGATCTAGAGTAGACCGTTTAGAGTGGAAGCCGGCCTGGTGGGGAGAGAGAATGGAATTAGATTCCAAGAAGAAGAGTAGACGCGATAGTATGAAGCGTTCAAAAAGCTTTGAGACACAGAAGGTGAGAGAGATAGCAGGAAGGAAGCAGGAGAGTCGAGAGGCTTTCTCATCTTATGGACGGGAATAATGGAAGATATCTTCCAGATGGAAGTAAAGGAATGCAAAGACCAGGAAAGATTGAAGATGTGAAGAAGAAAATCTATGCCAGAGCAAAGGGAGGAACTTTAGCATCGGAGAGGCAACTTTGTCTGAGCCAGTGGCAGTGGACTAGAAGAAGTTAGAGGCAGCTGCAAAAAATTCAGCGGGGGAAAAGGGGCAGCAGAAAGAGGAATCAGACACCTTAGGGCAAATGGCTCAACGGAGCTCGGAAAGGTAGCCTCTGGCTGTTACGCAAGGCCTTTGACTCGAAGACAGAAAAGTGGGACCTCAGGTAATCGGCGGAGACCGAAGCCAATTCCTTGAGAAAAAAACAGTTGGGAAAGTTAGGAGAGAAGGAAGATGAAGAAGAGCCAGCGACAGAACGAAAGAGAGAGGAAACAGATTTAGGGTTAGATGGAGGTTAGAGAGAAGAGCAAGTCGCCTGCCATGCCTCGGCCTTGGCGATCACACACGAAGCACGTCCGGAGGCAGAGATGAAAGCCTGACAATCTTCATCGCTTCTGTGAGCGGCAGCGAAAGCCTTAGGTCTTTTTCTAACCGCTTCTTCCACTTCAGCGGACCACCAGGCTTAGGTGGGCGTTTGACGCGTTCAAAAGGAATGGAAGATTTGGCCGCATTTAGTGTCAGAGAAGAGAGCAGCAGCAGAGGAAAGAGAAAGAGACGAGTATTCCTCTGCAGAACAACAGTGAGAGTCGAAGTAAAAAGTAAGGTCACATTTCCATTGTACACTGAACAGGGAAAGACGAGGCCAGGGTTAGAATGAACGTTGCCGCTCATTAGGAGAAGGGAGAAGAATGAGAAGATGGGCAAGAGAGAGGCAAGAAAAAAACAGGCAACCGATTTAAAACAAATCAAGCTGCTTGTTGTCCTTTTGCAGCCGTTCAGGGGGCAACACGACGAAAAAATGGATTGTGTGAGAATAGTGCCCGGGGTAACTAGGACCCTAGGAAAGGCCAACAGCTACTTCGACCCAGCCCAAAACGGGGTCGGGAAACGCACCACCTCGTTGAGGCGATTGTTGATTGGTGCAGATCTCACAAGGTCGGTAATCTAGTCTATTTATAGTAGTATTCACATTTCAATTTTAAGTACATTGGCAGCAAGATGGAACAGGAAGCCGGTGATTTATCCTGCATTACTGAGAGAGGTGGTGGTGACGAAGATGTAAATATATCTAAGATAAAGATGTAAATCCAATATATTTAAGTTGCATCGTTCCACATGACAATTGATTACCCCCTGGTGCTGCAAACACGCAGATAGAATGGACGTCAGTGTATGACCGCAGCAAGTAATCATAAATAACATCCGTAAAAACGTTAGAACAGCTCCAACCTACAACGAGCAAGTCACCCATGCATGCGGTGCATACGCGAAAGTATTGCGAACTATGCATTTGAGAGATTTTTGGTCGTAACTTAGTATCCATTTAAATTACGCGAGTGGTCAGAGGTAGTTTTCGTGGTAGTTTGCCCAAAAAATAAAAATGTTCAGGTATCATGATACAGAAGGAAAGGTACTAGTTATGACAAAAGTGCAATAGTTTCCAGAAATGTTTCTGTTTCGGCGAAAACTTTATTTTTTCAATCGTTGATTTGACTAAGATTTTATTGGAAAAAATTTTTATCTTTAAAAGGCGTCAATCGAAGGTTTCTAGCCTTTATGCAAAACGAATTTGTCCACAGCGTTCAATTTTTCGAAAGATCGTTTGAGACCAAAATTTTGCCGTGTCATACTATCAATTACGTTTAGGGAAAATCGATAGATTACGTAGTATGTTACCAAACCCTCCATTTAATATCATCCATCTGTCAAACATTGGCTTGAGTGTTCTCTTCAAGATAACGTAAATACTAAAGATTTGACTTAAAAAAGAGTAGTCTCGAAACTAGAAGATTCTCAAACCAGCAAACCGGTCTGAGTTGCCTGACAAAAGTTTCGGATGCAGGTTGACGACATACGCGCTTGCAAATACATAAAACTAAATTCTATTGATGTTAGAAAGAAAAAAAAAACGGTGAATTGGCATGTTGCTTAAAAATAAAATACATAGTAGAATTTTAAACATAAATAAGCCTGTTTGATGTCAAAAACAGGTGAAAAGAACATTTTTTGACTTATCTTTCTAAATGAGGAAGATAAAGTACCATTATGTAAATAGATAGAAAATAGGGTGATTTGAATCGTTTGACGTACAATCATCTCTCTACGTGTGGTGGTAATCAAGCTGCCGCAAATTGCAGGGTTTGCTAAATTCGTTTGGTTCTCTGAGTAGGAGAGGTAAAACTTCTCAAAAAAAAAATTTTTTTTCGTGATTAATAGTTGATTTACACCGTAAAAATTATATATACAAAACAATTGCCAAGAAAAGTGGACACCCTATAACGTATATTTGTCTAGCGACAAAACACCTTTGAAGTTATACATGAAACAGCGTTTTAAAATAGGAACTGCAAGCACAGTTGACACCGTATCTTTCTTCCACAACCACCACAATAAATAGGAGCCGTATAGCTCACCCTTTGTTCATTTCCCTGTTCCTTTCGATTTGGAACGATGTAAGGCGATCCTTTAACTTCTGTGCTCTCAAGGCGTGCTCCTCGTTCAGCTCGGCGCAATTCAAGCAGAACAAACTGAGCGGGATCGTTAAACGGAGGAGCAGAATTTCGGCGCGAGTTTTCTGAACAATGATGGTAACTTTCAACATTGTCTTTTCCACTGATACGATGTAACAACCTGTATTACTGCTGCAGTCGTAGATGGCGCCGCAATCGTATGAACAAGAAAAACGCTTTAGTGGCAATTATTTTTGAGTAAATTGGGTTCGACACTTTCGAAATCCCCATCGAGTTAGTTAGAGTGGATCAGGGACTCGGACATCTCTCCTTATGCTTAGAGTCACTTGCGCTGCCCTGAAGGATTTGAGGATAAAAATTAAAAAAAAAATAGACTTACCGTCACACAGATTGACTTTCATTACCGCTAGAAAGCTAAAATTCGATAGAAGATTGTTCTCTGTTCTAAATTTGATTGTGTTATCACAACGTGGACAGTTACCTCATAACGAGTGATCATAGTGACGTACTCATCCAAGTCGTGTTCTTCTTTGATGAAATTAGCAACTTCTATCTCGGCAGCTTTGTTCAGCAGATCTCCGTATTTCTTGTAAACTTCCAAGTATCTACAAGAAAAATAAATTTCATTGCTCAGCATGGATCAAATGATGTTTTCGAAACGAGGAAAAGTGTATATTTAAACAGTTTTTAAAATTATTATGTTAGAGGTTGCAGCTCTGACAAAAAAGAAAGGTAATATCTGTCAGGTGCTTAGCTTAAGATCCTCTTCCTTGAATAATTTCTTTTTTCATTTTTCAATTGAACAGCTGCATTCCTAATTTCACGACAGACATTTTTCATGTTTGGCAACAAGGTTCATGATTATGTCTCCATCAAGGAAGTAGTCAGACAAAAACATTTCAAACCACTCACTTATGAGGTCCCACTACATTGGATTTAAAGACGCCCATTGCCTCTTCAATGACGACCTTGACCAAATCTTCGTCCGGACTTACGGTTCGCAGCACCAGGGAGGAATCCCTCATCTCAGGAAACAAGTCACATTCAACCTGTTCAAAGACGACCAATAAAGACATAGACAGCAGAGTTGTTCTTCGTCAAAATGTGACCAACTAATGGCCTGTTTTTCATTTTCTCAATGTATACACTGGTTGCTAAACTTATATGCAAAAACGTCGATATCCACAACGTCAGTTTCGTTATAGCTGGTTCGCAATGACGACAAACAATAAAAGGCAACGGTACCACTTGCTGGTACCCAGCCAGCAGTTATTTGAAGACAATTTCAATTCTTCCAATCTACAAGTGTGACAGCGAAAATATATAAACGGAGCTAATATTACAAATTTAACATTTAAAACTCCGGTTGGCTCTAGAAATCCAAGTCTTGGTATCCAGCGGCCATAGAGGAAAGTTCAGCTTCCAGAGCTGCAGGACTCAATTGGATTGGAAGTGTTTACTAACAACAAGCAGCCTCCAAAAAAATGAATACGCTCAAAAGACATAAAATTAAAGTGTTGTAGAAAAGGTATAACTATTATCCATCTCACTCTTGGAATATTTTCTGCAGCAAATGTGATGCACGAAAAACAGTTGAGTATGACGTCACGGCATAGGTTAAAGCTTGGATTAAAGTGAATTTTTGATTCTTGGACGTGAAGTTCCAGGAGAAGTACGGATTTCTGTGGATACTGAAGATCTTTGTACGATTCTCCAAAATCGTTGCCTTTCTGTTCATCAAAAAGCAATATTTACATTTCTGACGCGAGAATAAGGCGTCATAAACTGAGCAAAGTTTGACTCAACAGAATTTTCCTCGTTTGATCAAACTTCTAATACTTCTTTAGATTTATTGAATCTTGAAGTTTTATCAGTGATTACATATATTTTGTCAAATTAATTCCAAACAAGCCATTCTTTTTGACGTGTTATTTCATCAGCCCATTTTATATTGCAGACGCTTTTTTGATTGCAGTTATAAAACTTTATGAGGCGCATTTTTTTACTTCCGCACTACATCTCGAAAGACCTTTCATACAACGCTGCACCCCAACAAAAAGTTGAACCCCAACAAAAGCGTCTTTTGCGGGCACTTACTTAGAAGTGGCAAAATCAATCCATCACAAAAATGAAGATCGAAGTAAATATTTAAGCCTCTTCTAAACAAAGAAGGTTTGGAATCGCAAGTCCTCTTGCATAAACAGAACCAAGCTACCACATAAACTTTGCAGCGCCGAATACAAGAACAGGTTGCATTTCACTTACTTGATGAATCTTGAAAAAGTCGAGCAAATCGTTCAACGATTCCACGACCATACCGCGCAGTTGGTTTGACATTAACGACGCAGCACATGCAAAAAATTCCTGGACCTAAATTAAGCAAAAACCTGCTTCACTCTGTAACTCCGCATCAGCATATTGATACAAGTTTCTATTGAGTTTAAAATTTAAATCATCACTTGATAAAAACTTAAATGATAATTACCACTCATATTCATTTAAGTAACTGAAATAGGTTGGTTTATGTACTTTTGCCTACAGCTACAAGAATATCTTTACATTTGAACATAAAACTTGGGTTTAGATTTGACCAAGATATGAAAACGTATTTTAGCTTATTTGGTTTGGACGTGGACGTAATGGACGTAATTTTTAAATGGTTTTCACTATAGGTATCATTGACTGACCTCTGAAAACTTAAGCCAAAAAACTAATTTCTTGTATTCTAGTCTAAAGGCCTGGAGTTCGAAATTCCAAGAAAGCACCATTAGTATTTGCCAAGAAAGGAATCCAAAATTTAAAACACGGTGTTGTTTTGACAAAAATTCTGGTTCAAAAGCGTGCGCATGCTGTTGGTAAACATCCAATGAATCAACATGTCCAAGCGAGATAAATCGCGAGAAAAAAAGGCGTACATCTACTCTTAACAAATCAAGAAAGTAGTATATTTGTAATTCCGTAGAACCAACCTTTAAATAGCATTTTTACTGAAGGCTCCTCCCAGTACAACCTCCAATAACGCTAGTGGCTGACGCAACATTGCAACCGATGGGTGGATCTTTAAGCCTTCTACGCTTTTTTGTCCAAGCAATTTTAATGTATTCAAACTTTGTTCTACACCTTCACCCAAACTTACCAGTACCGTGCTATCTCCATCATGAAGAGGAACAAGGTGCGTCCATGTATCTTTGTATTCAAGAAATAACTTGACAGCGTCAGGGATCCATTCCTGGATCAGCACGTTGCGGGTTCGATCGCAGTTGCGGTGAACCTAAATAATCAACCAACCAATGATCATGAATAAAGTCGATTTTACGTCTTCTCCCGTTATTCACAGACTCATTAGAGCTAATTCAGGGTACGCCTACCAATACACATTCGCTTTCGAAGCAAATTTTTTCTGGAGCAACGTAGCACTTTAAATGTCGGATGCCTTTTCTTAGTTTGAACACCAGAGTTTTCGTTCCGAAGCTCGTAACAATACCACAACACCATAGCGGCTACTGATCAACATTAAGCATCCAAAATTTAAAAGCAGCCTCTCCAATTAACATTGGTGCATAAACAGGTCGTTGGCGGTGACCTAGTCCCGCGTCAACGTCCAACCTGCGTGAGGCCGGAAACTAAAAAAAGCATGTGTCGGGCGTTACGGAAGCATCGTTTCATCGCCGATATTCCACGAGTTATTTGAAGGCCACATTCCCAGCTGTTCCGCTGCACCCGGCTTAAAGCAAAGCTAAAAGCTCGCACTTTAGCAGTAAACAGACAAGTTTGCCACTTTGGTCTTCATGAGATTAACCTTCAGCCCCTTGCTCACAAACGCCTCTTTTCATTTAAAAAACTTTTCGCTCAAATTCTCTGTACTTTTACTCTTTAAAATCACGTTATCTGCATAAAAAATTTCATTCATCAAGTCTTAGCTTCCATATTCCGTTATTGCATGCACAGCAATTGCAAAAAGCAGTGGCGACAACACAGACCTTTGATGTACAATTTTGTGGAAATACGCAGAATTTTGTGGAAATCTAAAAACAAAACTGCAACTTACCAATTCTTCAAATTCACTCGGATGCAAAGGCAAAGTCGAAGCGAGGAGTTCCTTAATGTCCACAAAACGTAAATTGAGAAATCTGAAATCAAAAAATACACCTTAAAGATTTTACCGCAAATGTAGTAGATGTGTACATTATGTTTTAAGTTTAAATTGGTTTTGTTTCCATCTGATTTCGACACCAAACGCGACTATTATGGGAAAACAAATAAAAATTGCACTGCATTGAGCATAGACCACTCAACAAAAGACCTACGTATCATCTAGAAATACTGGCGTAGTGTCAACCGCTTGAAGAACCAGAGTTAGGAGCTGCAAAGAACTCATGAATAAATGGGGATATACCAGCAACCCTGTTGCATCAATGTGGTAGCTGCAAACAGTGAAGCATCTCATGAACTGCTGCAATCTCCAAACGGATCGATGTGTAGCAAGAGATTTAGCAGAATCTTACAATACGACAGCAAGAGCATCTGCGAAACCATACACTGATGCCGCCTGACACGCGAAAGAAAAAATATCAATTTGTTTTTAAAACAATTCTCTACATCAAAAGAGAACAAATTTTACTTTCCACTTCAAATTTGGCACTGGTAAGAAAGCGAGTCTAAAGACATTTTGTTCTGCGCACCCGAAAAGGCTTTTCTGTTGCTTAGGATGACAAACGAGACCAGACTAAGCAAAAAGTTCACCATCGCTTTAATCAAGTAATTGAAAACATAAAACAGTAAGTTGCAAGTCAACCAGCAGATATGCACAATTATGGGGTAGGCTCACATAAAAAACATTTGAAAACAGTTTAACAACAACGAAAATAAAACTGATTTAAAGTCATGCAACAGAGCCGACCTGTTGAACCACAAGTTTTGCAGATGCCGCATGAGAGGTGCTACAGTAAACAGACTTTTCTTGCAATACTCCCTTGCCACGATGCACTCTGATTTCCATGGAACAGGAGCCCGGATGACATTTAGTGCAAAAGGGCGCGGCACTCGGGCAATTCGAACCCGCTTTCTCTCGTTCGCATCATCCAAAACATAATCAACTGAAATAAAATTAGTAGATAATATCCACATTTAACTTGTAATGATCTCAGTAATCTTGGGCTTGACCAATTGTTTCCTGGGCTAGGAATAGACCCATAGAAACAAGTCTTTTACGGCCGGAGATTATCAGGCCCTTTTCCTCAAGAACACGCAGTCACTATAAGGTTTGAGCATGGGACCTTTCGATCATAATCGAAAAAAGCTCGAGTTCTTTTGAACAACCAACAACTGCGTGGGGAAAATGCTTTCAACAAAGAATTTTGCAATGCTATGTTTGTTATAAACGCCGATCTACCATAAAAAGAGTTACAATATTTACTCATATAACAAACACTGTGGCGTACACAAAAATTTGTCATGGGGGGAAGTTATTTCGTCTCATTAAGAATGCCAAAGGTACGATTGTTGTAGGGGGTCCGTGGGCATGCCTCCCGGAAAATATTTAAAAATTACACTGAAAACAAACCATTTTCTTACTTTTTCGAAGAAGTTTTATCTTAATGCTAGCATGAATTTTTCATTAAGTCAAAAAGTTGTATACCATCAACATTTATGGGAGCGTTGACCTTTCAACCCCTGTGCGTATGGCATTGAACAAACATTACTAATTCAAAGAAAATGCAACGACCAAACCAGCAAATTAACGTATCACTACAATACATGAAAATTCATTCATTTATTTATTTATCTGACTTTTACAGCAGTATATATATATTAGTTTCTCAGTGCACGTATATTGTACATCAATAACAGTAATAACATTTCAAAACTTAAAAATACATTTAATTACAAATACTACTATGTATAAGCAAAAAAAGGCTCAGTGTCACAAGGATCAAAAGTTGGACCACTCAACAATAGCCAATTATTTCCAACAATAAACTTGTGTTATGACGCAAGTAATCTTTTATTATGTTCGGTATTAAATTTCAGTTACACAATCACAGCAGCGCCATCGGAAACGTATTTAAAGCCAAAATCAAAGTTTTAAGCAGCTGTTGATACTACTTATGCCTGCTTAGCCCGCTTTAAAGTCGAAAAACTTCTTACAATGTTTCAACTAGCTCTTCAACTCAGTAAGCATCCACTTGGAAAATTTTTAACTTAAGCAGGTTCAGAGTAATTAACATTTACGAGTTGATACTAATCACAGCATATATCACTGCAAACCTAGTAAAAAACCTATGAGGCACCACTTCTATAACTGTGTGCCACTCTGCTTCACGGCTTATAGCTACAAGTTGTTGAGTTTACGACATCACGTCATAAGTATAACTCTGCGCAGAAAGACATCTCGCAGCGTTATTCCTGTGCTGAGGTATGACATACAACAAGTCGCATAAAAGTTGCTAAAAGTAAATCTGAAAAAACGTTTGCTATGCGATCTTTCTCACGTTGCGGCAAGTGAAAATATCAGTATATGGCAAGATAAGTGGATTATGAAACGCTTTTTCAAAGGTATCTAAATTTCTGTACAAACTAGAATCCTGGGGGTGACCTTACAAAAGTAATCTTTCAGTAACATCTACGACACTCATGCAGAATGTGATGTCACAGCCGACATCGACGCAAAATATCAATCACACTACACCAATGCTTTTCAAGTAGGTGTACTGTACTCCATTGGTTGGACCAAAATTTTCTAGGGGGTGTACAGCGTGATGATAGGTGCCAGTAGTAGGGTAAACAGAGGACCCCAGAAAACACCTAAAAACTTGAGCCATGATCTGTTGATGTGCTTGTGTCTTCTAACAAAAAGGAGCATAAAATTCTATTTTTTAAAGTTTGATCACCAAAAGAAAAGGTTTTTACCTTTTAAAAGCAGTAAAAAATATCGTTTTAAACAAAACATTTTGCAGCCATTGCATATAATGGTGCTCTAACTTTGTTTTACTTGTTCATTTAACTCAATATATGATTGGGATGTAAAGATTTTTCGTAAAGTGAACTCAGTTGCATGATTACAAAAAAGGCAGGCAAATACTGCGCTACAGAATAAAACTCACTGATGGCTTTGCGATAATTAAAATTAAAATCAGTCAAGATCTCCTCTTCTAACTCCTTCAAGAGAGGATGAAGATAATGGTTTCCTTTAAGCTTCTTTGGGATATGTTCCTTAATGCGATCCATCAATCCGGGAGGAGGACCAGCGAGCTGTTCGGGGAGAATTCCGTTTGTGATGTAATAATGATATCGCTGTAAAAAATGCTGGTTAATTTAACGAAAAAGTACATTTCTAAAAACGCGGAAAATATACGTGAACAGCACTATTTTAACCTAGCAGGTCACATCAATATCAATGTGAAAAGAACTCACAAGCATTCTATATAAAAATGTAACAAAACCCCAATTAACAGACGCGATGGCAGAGTGGTAAAAATATCCACTTCACAGTCAGCATCCTGGGAAATTCCATTCTCTGGTCATACTAAAGACTTAAAAACAGTATTCACAGCTTTTCTGCCTGGCTCTCAGAACATAAAACATGGCATGAAAAAAGCTTACAACTTCGCTTGTTGTATCCTTGGGTAAAGGCACCTAAAGGGATACCTCCATCTTCACTTGACAAAAAGATGTTTGGACCGTGCAGTCAATCAGTCGCGGTAGGCCAGTCCAGTTAAAAATGGAAAAAAAAGCATGAGCTCACATGCAAGAACAGAAGTCAGAGACAACTCCATCAGTGCAAATTATGTTTCGAGAAAATCACAGTTTAAATAAATATAAGTCTTGAAGTGCGAGTTATTGATATCAAAATACTACAAAATTCTAAAACTTTAATTAAACCGCTGCAAAAAAACATTGAAACATGACATAAAAATCTCGTAAACCTTTAAGTCTTCTTCGGATGGCTCTTCTGTGTCCTTGACACTTTTGTTTTCAATCGCTTGGATCACTGAAATCTGTTCAATCGGAGACATTGGCCTGCTGGAAGTGGGATCGATGACGTCATCAATAACCTCAGAAGACTTCTTGATGGAACGGTGTTTGGAAGGACTTGCTTGCCCAGTTTGTCTAATGTGCAATGTTAAATGTAACTTTACCACAATGCTACAAAGATTGGGCAGACATTAAAGCGTAAAAATGTGGTGGTAAAGATGTAGAAATCGTAAAAGCTTTATTATTCTTTTCAACATTCCCTTTTTTCAGAATCTGGAGCCTACGTTTAGAAAAATTTTGGACTCACATTAATTAAACCTTTCAATTCCAATCAAACTATAGAGGAAAAAAACGCAAGCTCACGAAAATGGTCTGTGCTGACCCAGCAATTATTGAATGAAAATCAAATGGTATTCTTTCATGCATTCTGAAGCCAGGTGATAAAGTTGAATTCAATGAAAGCGCCTTCAGCAACTGATTTCAAATCGATTCATAGTTTATATTCTAAACACCTTAGTTCTGTAATTTTTTAATTCAAAATTCAATTATTTGTCTTCAGCTGATGATGGTGCTGGCATTACAACCAATTCAAATATCTGTTGCTAGTTTTTTCTGTGGAAAATGCCTTTATTGTTTTAAACTAAAGTGACTGATTTTTTTCAATTACTGTTTTGGATTTGATCAATTTTAATTGCAAAAACAAACACTTGACATTTTAATAAAAACAAAAATTGTTTTATGTTATTCAAAAGTGTGAAATAGAGTCTTACTTAACTATTATTCCATCCTCACGAAAACCTTAACATTTATAAATAAAACAACTTCAGATTTGCTTCAAAGTTACTGATATTGATAAAGTTCATTTCTACCACAAGTACTGCAACCAAGTAGAATGAAATGTCATAAAATGCCTTTTCCAGGGGCACAGCAACCCAGGTATTGAACTCACAATTTCTTGATTGCAAATTATCGAGTAGCTTGCAACACCAGTGCCATCAACATGCACACACACACTGCTTACATTTGTCGTTTCTGTTGCACAGAGTCAGTTTTTGTGAGATTTTTGGATGATTCAGAACCTGCAAAAATTAAACAACAGTGATTCATTTAAAGTGAAAAATCAAACACCGGCTTCCACTCGCGCACTCTACTAGCGTTCTCTGCTATATTTATGGCTTCCTTTTAACCAATTTCGCCATAAAGTGTTTTTCGACAAGTATATAGATTCAAAACGTGATTTAAAAGGAGCATAATTTAAAAAATTGTTTTAGCAATTGAACACAGAAATCATTTGATTCACTCATTTTCAAGCTGTCTAACCTTTACAGCTTTTCGTGAAAGGTTTTTTCATGCTTTGCAGGTTTCAGCCAACGATACTTATGTTGAAAGTCTAAGGTAATAAACTGCATCAACTTTATCCAACAACTAGCAATGCAGCCCAAGCACAAATACATAATCTTTTAGCTTTTTAAAGGCAAACATATTTACCTGCCATTCGTGGAGTTTTGGGTGGACTTGGTCCACTTTTGGTGCCAAATCTTGTCATCGTCCGTCGTCCTAGTCCTTGATGTCTGCAATAAAATCTCAACATCAACTGCTGTGATGACAACCAGCTGCTTTTCGACTCAACTCCTTGCCTTATTACAAGGTTCAACAATTCCCAAATGTGTGAAATTCTTAGATTTTATATAGTGAAAATACCTGAAATTGCTCCAAAATCTATTTCTAAACACAGCTCTGTATGTTATCACAGTTGACCTCATTTTTATCAAGACTTCCCAACAAAGTTTAGTAGTGCTAATTGAAATATGGGACACAATACAAAAAACTGGATCTCAAAATGCAAAAAAAACTGCAATTTTCAAAAAATCAAAATTAACCTCGGTGAGATCTGCCTCATTTTGATGTCAGTAGCAGTAGGAGTGAAGTTATTTGCAATTGATTCACAGGGGGTGCGATGATGACGTAACTCTTTATAGGGGGAGAGCCGGGTCCATGACATGGACTGCATGATTGGGGGGTGGATGCTGTTTCTTAATACCACCTAAAAATAAGCATTAAAAAGATGAAACTGAACAAACAAGCATAGAAAAACATTTGCACTTTCTTAATAGAAACACTAGATGTAATGGACTAAGATTACATGAACAAATGTATGGTGATATTTCTCTAATTAAAAAAGCCTTGCTGTAAAGTGGCTTAACAGTAATAATTCAAGAAATAAAGACATCAATAAAAACTATAACTTGTAATAAGATAATAATTTATTTTCTCCATTTCATAGTGGTATAACACTTTGTAATATAGCCAACTAATGACGTCTTGAAATGAGAACACTACTCACTTGGTATAGATCTGATTCATAATGTTTTCCATCACTGGGTAATGGAGGGAGAGCAGGGATCTTTCGAGGGGGACTGCTGCTTGTTCGTGGACTACTCATAATCTATAAATAATATTATCATGTTGCTCTCATACTCACTTCTGCATCTTAAGAGATACAAGTATATTTTGCTTGAGTTTATGTCTTTTTGTTGTTATATAGTTATAATATACCAAATCCATCAAAGAATTGAACTCAAAACTACTCCGATTCAATTACGTAATTCTGCTTGTGTTACATTACTTCCACTAATTATAAGGCAATTCGTATTGCTTCCAGGTGTTTTATGCAATGGCGAGCTTTTTATGTGCAATAATTTGACTGTTTGTTGTAAAGTAACAAACCACAATCAACAGCAAAAACAAACTGACGCGATGGCATAGTGGTTAGAGCATCTGCTTCACAGTCAGTAGACCTGGGGTTCATTCCCCTTGTCGAGTCATGCCAAAAGACTTTTAAAAATGGTATTTACAGCTTCCCTGCTTGGCGCTCTGCATTTAGGGGAGGTTGTGGAGAACAAGCCGGCAAGTTCGCTTGTTGTGTCCTTGGGCAAAGCACTTAACGGGACACCCCCACCTTTATGTGGAAGACAGGTGGCCCAGTTTTCCCTCCAAATAAAGGGTTGGCGGTAGGAAGGACATCCGACCATAAAACAAATGCCATGTAATAAAAATGCAGATATCTGCTGTGGCGACTCCTAATCGGGAATAAGCCAAAAGACAAAGAAGAAGAATTGCAAAGTAACAGAGTTGAAGTGGCAGAAGCATTATATTTAAGAATTTGTTGAATAAAAAATAAGTTCAGAATTTTTAAACATTTTTATTTCTATTTTATTGAGATGATTAATTACTACTGTGTTTTTTTAGTTCTGAGCCACTTCAAAAAAGCTGACATATCATGTAAATAACACAACATTCATCTTATCTTTAAAGCAAAGAAATCATTCACTCCCTCATGGACTTCTTATAACATTATACAATGTATTTTTATTACCAGTATTATATAATATGCAACCACATTGCAGTCTTGTGAATTTTTGTACTGTTAATTGCTCACCAAAATGTATCATTCATGCATTGTTTTACAATCAACAGCAAAAACAATAAACAACGACACACTTTTATCGTGAAATTACACATTATTAAAACATTCAATACTTAGTTTACACAAAATATAAAGCAAAAGATGCAGAAAAATGATTAGCACTTGTCTGCATGTCAAAGTTATTCCATCAGGTATTTTTGGAATGACACCATCTGCAATTTTGGTGATGCAAACCAGCAATTATAGTCTGTGTTATGTAGTGACAACAATAGAATGGTCACACATTTACAGCTCACGTTGTCAGCAATGTTGTAAACTTGGGGATAAATCAATCAAGTACTTATTTGTATCGAAACAAAGACATAAAGATAAACAAACATAGTAACAAACACCCAGGTCAAGTGAGAGGCAAGGAAGCATCCAAAAGCTTGAAGGGCTTACTTGTCAAGATATTTTCTGGGTCAAGAGCAAAAAAATGGACAGACTTTTTCAGCTACAGTGCTATCTTAAATTGCAATGAGATAGTTTATTAACATGAGCAAGCTGTTTTGTGATGATTTCCTCTGCTTAGTGAACTACAACAAGCAGAAGATTAATTAGCAGTAATAAAATGCAACTGATAAATGCATGTCCTTGGCATGCACTGTGAAAGGATAAGGTTAGAATTGGGTTTAGTTTATATCGCAATAATACAAGCCAAAGTAATGCCATGAAGTTCAAGTGAAATATTTAAACTTGAATGCCCCAATACATGTCTAGGCTATCGATCTATGCCACCATCACTGAACTACAATTATGACAAATAAACTTCAATAAAACATAAAATTTTTGAAGAGTAAGTAGGTCATAATAGAATAAAAATAGCAAAAATTCAAATTTCTCTTTCTGACTCAAAAATTGACAATTAATCTTTCAATGTTTTGATAATGTGATACTGGTAGCAGTTACTTAGTACTATATCTTTATCATCTAAATGAAAATAATACTGGTATTGCACTTTTGACTAAAATCAAACCAACTTCTGCAACAAACAAATTTTCCTAATTACAATGTTTGTAACATTAAATACAAAATGACAACACAGTTGAGTGCAATACAGTAGAGGCCCAGTTTAATGATGGCTATGAGCAAATGCTAAAAAATTACTTCCTCAGTGTTTGCAATTGCTGTATTGTTTTGCACCTGCAAAAGGCAACATACAGTAATTTGTTTTGCTCAGCTATTTCTAACAATCAGCAAATTTATGAAATGCAGCACAACCACAAGTTTATTCAAGCAAAATATAAAAACTGAAAACTCTGAAACAACTCGAGACAATTAAATTTGTCTCAATGCATGGTGTCACAAATGGCATCTTGTAAATGTGAAGAACAAAAATATGCAATAGGTTAGAAAGTTAATTCTCTTACTTTAGTCTTGTCCATCGCCTTCCAATACAAGAAAAACTAAAAAAATTTTCATCAAGCAAGAAAGTCTTGCTCAACACTTTTATCAATTTATAATTTAACCATAAGTGCAGATCGGTAATATGGATGGCAGGTTACCACTAAATAATAATCCACATATATTTTTAGGCTAAAAATATTGAGTTATAATTGTCGGAAATGTATTTCGAAGTGACAAGATGCTGGCTTGCAATTGCAAGTTTAATGCAAGAATAATTCTTACCTTCTGCTCCAAGAAAAAAGCCTTTGCAACAATTTTCGGTAATCCGGTACTTTAGCACAGTAAATTATTTAGGCAGTGGCTATTTTGCCGTCAACGGCAATTTGCCCTTGGAATCTATTTTGCCGTGATCATTCACGTGTGTTTATGTAGCCAAATTTGCTATGATAACACTAGTGACACTGTGGTGTAGTGGATAGAGTGCTGGTCTTGAGATACCATGGTTGCGGGTTCGAATCTCAGCTGGCCAGGGCTTTAAAAGAAAGGCATTGTACACTGGAGGGGCAGGCCCAGTATGTAAATGTATGGGGCAGTGTACACTGGAAAGGAGTGTACAGGGTGGGGGATAGAGACCTGGGGGTGCAAAATTTTTTTTTTGGTTTTTAAAATTGACCAATCAGAGACGACCAAAAGTCACATGTTTGGTACGTCATTAAGATTGACCAATCACAAATAACTCACGGCAAAATAATCTCTGAGGGTAAATTGCCGTCGACGGCAAAATAGCCACTGCCAATTATTTAAGCTGAAAAACAATGGAAAAAAAGAATATCTATGTTTATTGAAAGGCAGTGTACACCGAAGGGGCAGGCCTGGTATGTAAATGTATGGGGCAGTGTACACTGGAAGGGAGTGTACAGGATGGGGGATAGAGACTTGGGGGTGCAAAATTTTTTTAATTGGTTTTTAAAATTGACCAATCAGAAACGACCAAACTCTATCCCCCACCCTGTTCACTCCCTTCCAGTGTACACTGCCCCATACATTTACATACCAGGCCTGCCACTTCGGTGTACACTTTTTTCCATCGTTTTTCAGCTTAAATAATTTACCACGCTAAAGTACAGGATTACCCAATTTTCTTTACTTAATTGCATTGTATGAGCTAAAAAATTATTGTGCTTACAATAATAGCAACTTACAAGTGGGTTTTAGCACAGCTATTGTTTTTGTTTCACTGCAAATGTTATTTTGCGACTAGACGACTAACCCAGAAGATAATCTGCATCAACTGAGCGGTCGCAACAAAACATAAGTCTACCGGTACCCTAAACGTAATAAAATATATATTTCTTATAAAGGTATTACGCACTTTTCGTTTGGACAAAAGTTAAACTTTGAATAGCTCCCACTGATCTGCATTTTTAACAATAACTATTACCGGTACCATACCACAACGTTATGCTGAGTTTTCGCCAACAAATGTAATGCTCTTTGCGCGCGGAATTATGGCAAGAGTCAGCTGTTGCTATGACAATACTGTCACCTAGCGCAAGAATAGTATTTAATATTTTTTAAAATTTAAAAAGGTCTTTGTCTAAAAGTTTTTGCAATAAAAGAAAATTTTTCTAATTACACAAAAGCATTGTTGGGTTGAAACGCTCTTCGGAGTTGTTGGTATTGCTAGCAAAGCGAATTTTAACCACAAGCAGTGCAACCAAAGAGGGCAAATTCCGGTAAAGTGCCTTTCCTAAGGGCATTAACATCGAGAGAGCCATTGAGAGATTCAAACTCTCCTTCATTAGCATCATAAATAGGGCTGCAATCTAAGCAACCAAATTTCAAGAAGCTTGTAGCGGTTTCGATCCCGCTTTTTATGTTAACAGTATTTTTAATCTAAGTTGTCTTGAATCACCTTATCTTTTCAGCGCTTTTGGTTGATTACTTTGTTTGCGCAGTTTAGTTAATTAGGGCACAGTTTAAGTTTCTGATTTTGCTTTAAACATGTTTGAAGTTGTTGAAATGATTTGACTTTGTTTTTGCGGTGTTCAGTTCAGTTCAGTTCAGTTCAATTCAATTCAATGCAATACAATTCGATTAAAGTCAGTAAATTCGGTTAAATTTAGTTTACTTGTTTCTGTTTATCTCAGTTCATTAAATGAATCTATTTATTTGCTAATACTTTGATCAACTAGAAAGAGCGGGCGCAAGGATTTATAGTTTTGTAAGTAGCAATTGTTAGTTGTTAAATGGATCCATTTAATGAACTGAGATAAACCGAATTTACTGACTTTAATCGAATTGTATTGCATTAAATTGAATTGAACTGAACTGAACTGAACACCGCAAAAACAAAGTCAAATCATTTCAACAACTTCAAACATGTTTAAAGCAAAATCAGAAACTTAAACTGTGCCCTAATTAACTAAACTGCGCAAACAAAGTAATCAACCAAAAGCGCTGAAAAGATAAGGCGATTCAAGACAACTTAGATTAAAAACACTGTTAACATAAAAAGCGGGATCGAAACCGCTACAAGCTAATCAAAAGAAATTAATATCTTCAATTCAGTAGACAGAAAAACAATCGATCAAAATACAAGAATTCCAAAATATTCAACTATTCGTGAAGACATGGGCTTATTGAATTGTAAAGTTTTCTAACAAGATGGTGTATAGTGGTGAGCAGTAACAAGCTACACATGTAACTCACTACTCTAATTAGTGACTCTTTGGGTAACGCTACGTTAACACCGTTGTATTTGCAGAAAAGTAACGAAAGCGGTAACGACACTACTGTATTGGCAGTTTTCAAAAGTTACTCCTTACTATTTTGCGGTGCGCATTTATATTTTACAAGCCGGATTCGCCGGCGCCACCCATCAGGACCCCCTATCAGTAACATCGGGCTTAAGTTTTTCGGTTTTAAGTATTTTGGTTTTACGTCAGCTTTATGCATTGGGCTCTTGTGTGAGTAGTAGCGAAAAGTTAATGAATTTTATGCACTTTTACAATTCCTGTACACGAAATAGCGATCATTATATTCTCTTAATCAAGACTGGTAATCCTCCCGAGAATGGTAATAGTTGTAAAGGGTAGGGATCAAAACATAGTCAAAATTATGGGGGCATCCAAATGGTGGTTGCTTTCACAACAACAGAAACAAATTATTTAGTGGTGAGCCTATTTTGCGCTTTGGTGCTGCTCCTCTCCTATTTATATTTATGATATTATGTTCTTAGGCTGCTCTATTTGCCTTGTTTCCGGCTTGGCTTCTGTGGTTGCGAATTGAAATGTTGCACTTTATGTGCGTGTGTGCGCCAACGTGTTCGTCGCTGTGACGCTACTTTGAGAGTGAACAAGTAAGCATTGGAAGGTATTGTTTTTCGTTTTTGGTGATGCTAAGTCGCGTGTTTTTATTGGTGCGGTTTTTTTGGGCAGCGGCGTGTCAGTAGAACTGCTTTTTTACATTTTTCTGAAAGATTATTGTTATTGCCACAAGCTATCGAGGCTACAATCCCTGTTGCAGCTGGATTTAACTCTGCATTGCTTGCTTTTATTTTACGACCGAAAGCTACCGTGATTTGGGAGTAATTTCGATTTTTTGTTGTTTCGGCCAATTATTTGCTGACCTTAATTGCTATTTCAGCTAATTTCGATTTTATGTTTTTTCGGCCCTTAATTTGCTGACCCTAAATTGCCGACTCAGCTTTAAGTTTGGATTTCTTTTAACTTTTCTCTTTTTTCCACGCATTTGTTGTCTTTTTATAAACTTGTGCAGAATTTGCGGCATTCAGAGTGTCTCCTCTTTCGTTGATATACAGTTGAAACCGTCGTTTTCTTTTTGTGAATTGAACTGTTCGAATACAATCTGTTGGGGAATTGGACGCGTGTTTGACAGACAGACGAGCGCTACAATCCCTGAGTTCGAGAGTTACTGATGTTTTGAATAAATACAGCGGCGATGGTGATGTGACGGTTTGGTTGAAGCAAGCGCACTTGGCTAAGAGCTTGCTTAAATTGAAAGACTTAGCGGTAGTCATTCCGCTTTTTCTTGACGGCCTAGCGTTTGCCGTCTATGATCAATTGAGTGACGCTGAGAAACAAGACCCCAACAAAATAGAGGTAGCGTTGAGAAGTGCGTTTGCAGCTGATAAGTTCCTAGCGTACGATGAATTCGGAATAGGGTGTGGAGGAACGGTGAGACAGTAGATGTCTTTTTGGCTGATTTCAAGCGCTTAGCTCATTTGGCAAACATTTAAAATTCTCCTTGAACTATGGTCGTTTTTTCATTGCACCCGCTGTCGACTCAACTGAGACGACTCGAGAGCGCCTGACGATTTCTGGAAACAACTTTGAAATAATCTTTGATGGAGAAAAGCGGATTGCAAAGTGGGGCTGGAAAAATAAACCATTACTGCACTGTCGAATAGATTTTTACAAAATGGATAAAGCAGTTTACTCAAGATTTAAATCAGAAGTTGAAAGATGGATCGGGAACAAGTGGTTAGTAAAAACTAACTGTTCCGGTGACGGAGTGATACCATTGATGGCGGTGGTGCAAGAAAAGAAAAACAAAGTTCGCCCAGTGCTCGATTTTCTAGAACTCAACGAGTTCGTGGAATGCAGTGAGGCAGATGCCGATGTTTGCGAAGAAAAATTGAGGTCTTGGAGACAAAAATCGTCGAACTGCGCTTTGTTGGATTTGCGTGATGCCTATACGCAAATAGGCATGATTGATGAATACAGCAAGTACCGGTATCAAATCGTTGAGTTTGAGGGAGATTATTACATGCTGCGTAGGCTTGGATTTGGTCTTGACTGCGCTCCCAAAATCATGAAGGCGGCCGTGTTCAAAGTCTTGTCGTTGGATAAAAATATTTTCAAAGCAACCGATCAATACTATAATGATATCATCATCGACCTCAACATTGTTAGTGTCGAGAAGGTAAAAGAGCATTTGTTGAGGTTTGGACTCGCAACCAAGCCAGCTGAGAATTTGTGCTCTGCAAAAGTGCTTAGTTTACAGACGTATGAAAAAAAGGAGCTGTTCACTGGAGGCAAACTGAGTTGAAGGAGGATTTAGAGCCACTAAACTTGAACTCAATGACAAAGCGTCAATTATTTTCTCTCTGCGGGAAGTTGGTGGTATCTGACAACTGGCAGCGAGTAGCGGTGGATGTAACGCATTATGGTTCGCAGAAGTATCTGACAATGGTGGATTGCGGTCCCAGTCCATTTGCGATTTGGCGAATAATTAGAAGTAAATCGGAGACAGAGGTTGTATCCGTACTGAGACAAGTGTTCTCTCAATTCGGTCCACCTGCTGCGATATTGTGTGATAATGGCAGATCATTCACTTCCATATTGATGCGTGACTTTTGTGAGTTTTGGGCCGTGCGACCAACGTTCAGATGTGCGTACAAACCTTCAGGTAATGGGATAATGGAGTGCAATCATAGAACCATCAAAAGAATGCCTGCAAGACCCGGACCCAGCGTAGAGTATTCTGTTTTTTGGTACAATGCTTCTGCACAATGTGATCAAAGGATAATTCTCTCACGTAAGCTAATTTCTTACAAGTGGCGCAATCCACTTTTGGAAAGAAGCACTGGAATGAAAACTGTTGATGATCATGAGCGCACGAGCAGTGTATTTGTTGTTGGCGATGAAGCGTGGTTAACACCACCAGTAAACTACTTCCTGGAAACCAGATGTAGTTACAGGGGTCAATTCTAAGTATAATGTCGAGATCGACAGGGTGCCCTGACACGTACGCGATATCAGGAGGAGATTGGCAAACAATTTTGATGAAAGAGGAGAGCAGGGCGTTGTGTCAGAACCCCTGCCATCAAACGATCCTGATTTTCTGATGGAAAGTTCTGAGCCCTCTGAGGGTGGTTCTGGCACAGACGAGAACTCTTCGACCTCGTGTGTTCGACGTGTGGCGAGAAAGAGACAATTGCCGGTCGGTTTCAATGACATTTTTTGTGAAATGTGATTTGAACATCACGGGGGAGTGTGATTGCGAATTGAAATGTTGCTGTTTTACTATCAGAGATGATGTCTCTGTTTCAAGAACAGCCTCAGGTCATCAGTTTACTATGTTGATGTGAAAGACAATGAATAACCGTGCATCGGCAATATTGATTACCTGTCAGTAATGTTTGGAAGCTGATTAATTAAACATTAATTTATTGGTTTATACCCAACAAGGTGTTTGTGTTATTGTGGTCTTAAAGAGACCTAACTTGTATTACATAGTGAGGTCAAGCATTCCTGCCAAAAGACTGTAAAACAGAAAAAAGTGAAAGTGATACATAGGGTGAGGTCGTAACTCAAGTTAATGCTCATTCAAGACGAGCACGACGTGATGATACATTGCTACAAGACTTATGTAGTCGAAGAAACAACCGGAAGTAATAAAATGAATAATAAAGACGAAATGCGGAAGTTATTTTGTAGGTCATATATTTTATAGGTCATCAATGAACTAGACGTGCGTTTTGGCTATCAAAATACAAAACTGTATACTGCTGTCTCTGTTCTTCAACCTAAAAATAGCAACTTTTTGGATGAAAAGATGGTGCAGCTTCTTTTGGATCTGGTAGACCGCACAAGTGTGGTAGCCGAATTTGATGTTGCTAAGACGTACGTTGCAAAATTCAACGGTGATGAGAAGACAAAGCAGACAACAACTAAACTCCTTTCTGAACATTGTGAAGCACTTAAGGCGATGCCCACTGTACGTCTTGCACTAAAACTAGGAGTCATTCTCGGAGCCTCTACCAGAAAGTGTGAGAACTCTTTTTGCTCTGAAAACTATCATGCAAGATTGCAGGCAATCAATGAAGCACGCTCTCAAAGCCCATCTTGTCCAACTTGCCTTGGAAAGCGACTTGACAAAAAAACTAAAAACTGATTGGAAAGAAAATGTCTTTCAACAGTTCAGTACCTCAAATCGTAGACTGCATGTTGCAGCGAGTATTGCCTTTTCGATTCGTCATAAATTTGAACCCGATTTCCCTTGTTTATCGCATAGCTTATGTTTGCTTTGTTTCGATGTTCCCTTATTTAGCGTTGTTCTCGCGCGCCTCGCCCTCTATTAATAGACTTTAGATAACGTCATAGCCTTTCGTATTAAGCGTTACCCCCTGATAACCTTTGCATTTTAATTAATCACTGTTGCCTCCCCAATATAGCTGACCGTTGTTGCCCTCGGAGTCAGTTTAGAATTCGAGTGAATTACTGTTAGATTGTATTGTGAGCAACTGTCAGTCCAACGCTTACAATCTACTGTTCGATCATTTTTTGGGTCTGATATCCGGTCAAGCTATAGTAGGTGAGTGCTTCAGTGAATTTACGTTTGTGTAGTTGAGTTATGTGTGTTAATTATTTTACAGAAAACCGTACTGCATCGTTCCGCATTGTATCTCAGTCTAAATTCTTCAATCTACTAGCAACTTCGTAATCCCCTCGTTTTAAATTTATTTCAATTATAATCTCTGTGTGGAACCTGTGGTACGCGTGATTCTAGAAGACAGCATTAGGCGGGACATCAGGCCAGAAGTATCTCTAACAAAGTTTTCTACTTAGGCTTTGTTTCTACAGTTGGAACTGTTTTTAGTGTCTTCATGGAGCCTACGGGTAATGGATTTGGAAGAAACTGTCGAGTTTATACGTGAAAGCTGAAACGCTGATTGAACAAGATGGCGATCCTGAATCGCTGAACGAACTTTTAAGTGAAATTAACTTAAACTGTCTGTCCCGTGTCTCTCGTTGCCTCGCTTTCACCTACTTAGCTTCTGCCACAGTCATCTCTTTCAAAAAATTTTCCAACCTTCTAATTCGGCTGTCTCTAAATTACTACTGTAAGCAATGTGGGCAGTGCATCTTGCTTTCGCTACCTACCTACCCCACACTGCCTACTTACCCTACACCGCCTACCTTGCCAACCTTTTCTACACCGCTTACCGTACTTTGCTTTCACTGCCTACCCTGCCTACTCTAGTAATTTAAAGCCACCACAGTTTTTGCAGCAATGAAAATCTATTTACCAAACCAATACCTGCGAAAACACCTTGTATGCGTTTATAAAACATATGTCCGACTGGACTATATTTCAACCACAACTTTTTAAATAAAAGTCCCTGTGCGATTTTTTAAAAATAGTTGGTTTTCATGCATCACTGAGCAAATTTGCATCTTGGCTACTGTTTGATTCGGCGATCAAAATCAAACCTAGAATCAACTGATTTTAGTTTGATTTTAGTTGGTGAATACGAAACCCAAGTTTCAATCAAAGTAAGATCAGTTGATTTTACTTTGATTTTGATCGTCGAATCAATTTGATTCGACTTGGGGAATAAGGCCCTTATTCTTTACTAGAAAAAGCCATCTTAAACCATGAGGAGTTGTCTAAGGGAGAATTCCTCTCAAGTAACCTGAGTCGTCTGCACTCCGAAAAGGCTCGGTTCGATAAGAACACTGCAGAATGGCTTGCGAAGGTAACGCGTCGTGATACCGACGCTCCTGCCGCGACAAGTGTCATGGCATCAACTCTTCGTAGCGCTCGATCGAATGGCTCGAGTAGCACGTCTCGTAGTAGCTTGTTTTTGGCTAGAACCGCTGCAAAGCGAGAGGTCGCGCGCTTACGTATTCGCCATTTACAGGAAGAGCGTGATTTGCAGGAAAAAGAATTAGATATTCAGCAGCAACGAGAAGATGATGAGCGGAAGCTGAAGCAGCAACGAGAACGAGAAACTCTTAGATTGGAACACCAGCGAGAAGCACTAAAAGCTTTACATGTTTTGCAGGAAGCTGAAATCGAAAGACAAGTTTTCGAGGAAGAACTTGAGCGCGGTGGTTACATCCCTCCCGAAGACTTATTACCACCAGAAACTTTTAAGACGGCAGCTCAGGTCACATTTAATGACAAACCGCTCGACCGCAATGTGAATTCACGACCCTCAACTTCACGTTGTCTTACCCGCGTGAATTCCGTTGGTCGATCGACCATCGAGCCTTTGGTTGACGTAGAACAAACTAAACCAAAGCTTTTATTTCAGGATTCTACTGCTCAACCTCGTGCATTGACGAGTAAAGCTACAAACATGTGGGCAGAAACATCACTGTCTCCCAAGCCCATACTAGAGCTATTCAAGTTTGATGGCAATCCAACTACATACCTACAATTCGTGTCTGTATTCGAATCCACCATAGAGACCGTCGAAAGCGATGACCAGGTAAAGCTTCTTTACCTTATTCAACACTGCACCGGTAAGGCTCAGTCGATGATAGAATATTGTCTGCTGTTGGAACCCAGTCATGGCTTTGTCAAAGCCAAACAGATTTTGTACGAAACTTATGGCAAAAGGAATGAAATTGCTAGATCGTACATAACCAATTTACTCGACGGCCCACCTATCAAAAATGACGATTCCAAGGCATTGGTCGATTTGGCGCAGAGGCTAGAAGAGTGCAATACCACACTGGAGCACTTAAATTACTTTTCGGATTTGAATTGTTTTCAAAACATAGCGAAAATCGTGCAAAAGCTGCCATTTGCAATGCAGTCGCAATGGCTCCGCTTCGCCTCAAACATTGAACGGGATGGCCATGAACCTAATTTTTCAGATCTAAAAAGATTCATTGTAAACAAAGCCGACGTAGCAAAGTCTTCGTACGCTAGCGCACTATGTCAAAGGTCAAAACGGAGTTCAATCCCCAGGGTGGTCTCTCACTCCACATTAGTATCGGATCAAAAGAAAGAGGCTAACCTTTTAAAATGCTTGTTTTGCCACTCTACTAAACACGTTCTTTGGAAATGCCCGGATTTCTTGCAAATCACTGTTAAAGAGCGATTGCAGTTTATGCGGCAACGTCGTTTATGCGGTAACTGTGGAAAATTAGGTCACATCTCTAAATATTGTCGTTCCAAAGCAGCATGTACCAAGGTCGGCTGCAATCAGAAGCACCATGTGCTTTTACACCGTGATGAACGGTCAAACGCTGACCCTTCAAAAGGAAATAATTCACTCAATGATCATTCTATTGATTCACAGCCTAATGTTGCAAATTTTCTAGGGGCCTCCGTTGTGTCGCCTAGCGGCAAAGTGTTTTTGAACGTTATTCCAGTGTACGTCGAGTCCGGTTCAAAGTCCGTGCTGACGTATGCATTTCTGGACCAAGGCTCTACGACCTCTCTGTGTGCTGACCGACTCTTGGATATTTTGGACGTTACAGGGGAGCAAACAAGGTTCTCTCTCTCCACAGTTAGTGAGCAATTGGTATCTCGAAATGGCAAAAACGTAAGTTTGACAGTACGCTCGCTGACGGGAAAGAAATTGTTTTTGCAGAATATGCTTTCTATTCGAGAGCTTCCGGTTGATCCAAACCCGGCACTTACTACTTCGGAGGCGTCCGCTTGGCCACACCTGCAAGATCTACATCCGCCGGAAGTTGATGGCGAGGTCCTTCTGTTAATAGGCGTAGACACGCCCGAGGCCTTTTGGGTGATGGAAGAACGTCGTGGAAATGCTGGAGAACCCTATGCAGTAAAGAGTACTTTGGGGTGGTCTTTAGTGGGGCCTAGGGCTCTAGTAAACAATGTTTCTGAAAGTCTTGACGAGCCTACAATAAAAATTAACTTTCTAAGCGCATCTAGACAAGATTTGTTGGATTCTCAAATTCATTTTTTATGGCGCTTAGACCAAGTTCCTACTTGTGATCACAATATCTCTCTGTCTAAGAAAGATAGATATGCTTTACGGCAAATGCAACAAACAAAGACTGTAGTGAAGGGTCACTTCCAATTGGGACTTCCTTGGAAACCTGGAGCTCCACATCTCCCGGACAACTACGACCAAGCTCGAGTGAGATTGACGCAACTGAAGAAAAGACTTACAAGAAATCCCGCAATGAAAGAGAGGTATGTAAAAGTTATCAATTCATATCTTTTGCAAGGCCACGCTCAACTTGTTCCATCGGAGCAATCTACTTGCGCAGGTTGGTACTTGCCTCACCACGCAGTTATGCACCCGCACAAGGCGGAAAAGATTCGTGTGGTTTTCGACTGTGCAGCTAAGTACGGTGGATGCTCTCTTAATGATCAGCTCCTCCGCGGACCATATTTCTCGAATAGTCTTGTGGGTGTACTAACTAGGTTCCGCTTTGATAAAATTGCAGTAGTAGGCGACATCGAACGGATGTTCCATCAAGTGCTCGTGGACCCTGAGGACCGGCGATATTTACGTTTTTTGTGGTGGCCAGAGGGGGACTTGACCGAGGAATCTCGGGTATACCAAATGAACGTACATCTTTTTGGTGCCGCGTCTTCACCCAGTTGTGCGCAGTTCAGTTTATTGCAGTCTGCCGAGGAACAGAAGGACGATTTCAACGAGGAGGTGAGATTACTTATCGAAAGAAACTTTTATATGGACGATTGCTTGTTTGCAGCACCTACTGTTGATGAGGCTGCGCGTTTAATCGAACAAGTGTCGACTCTTCTTCGAAATAGAGAATTCAATATTACCAAATGGATTACGAATGACAAATCTTTGCTTCAAACGATACCTGAAGCCAATCGAGCTAAGTTGGTAGACATCAAAGACGGCGACTCAAATTTTTCGTATCAACGAGTTTTAGGAGTATTGTGGGATACTACCGCCGACTGCTTCAGATTTCGCCTCAATTTACGGAAGGTACCATTTACCCGCACAGGTTTGCTGTCAGTATTAAGCTCTGTGTTTGATCCTTTGGGATTTGTCGCACCACTAATTCTAACTGCCAGACTACTGTTTCAGGATCTTTGTCGTAGAAAGTACGATTGGGACGACGCACTGTTGGAAGAGGATGTTCGGATTTGGAGGCGGTGGCTGGATGACTAATACAATCTGTAAGCCATTGCTGTACGACGCTGCATTCTGCCACCTGGCGTAGACTTAGCGACACTCTCAAAATGCCAAATACATTATTTCGCCGACGCGTTTATCAACGCACTGCGACGCTTTATCAGTCGCAGAGGTAAACCGCATACGTTTTTCAGTGACAATGGTACAAATCTAGTCGGAGGCTACCAGGAGCTGCGACGTTCGTTGAGCGAACTCGACCAGTCAGTCATTGAAGAGCGACTAAAACGTCAAGAAATTCGTTGGAAATTTAACCCAGCGCACGCGAGCCACATTGGTGGTATATGGGAAAGAGTTATCCGCACCATCAAACGGGTTTTATCTGCCATCTGTGTTGACCAAGTTTTAAGTGATGATGTTCTTTTGACTCTATTTGCAGAGGCTGAACACGTAGTTAATTCGAGGCCCCTTACACCGGTGATAATGGATCCAGAAAGTAGCGAACCACTCACACCAAACCACCTCTTGATCCTTCGTTTGGGAGACCATTCAGTCGGGGTGTTTGATCGACGAGACAACTTCGTGCGAGGAAGATGGCGGCAAGTGCAATATCTGTCCGAACTGTTTTGGAAGCGCTGGAGACGAGAATATTTACAAACTCTTCAATCACGCCAGAAGTGGCATAGGGTCGAGCCGAACTTTGCTGTTGACGACTTAGTCTTGGTGTGCGACGAAAGTTCCTCGCGTGGAAAATGGCCATTGGGCAGGGTTATACAAACCTACCCAGAAGATCTGGGCCACGTACGACAAGTCCTCGTTCGTACTCAAAACAGGGCTCTGAAGCGACCCATAACAAAACTGTGCAAGCTTGCAACGAACGTTTAAGCAAGCAAACTGTTTTACATAGTCTCTTTTCTGCAAAAGAACTGTTCGGTCCATATGAACTGTTAATTGTACGTAGGATTATATTAGTTGTGTATTGTTTCAAACCTTTAGCGTTTAATGTTTCCACGTAGTCATACTTGCTGTATTGTGTGTTTAAATTTTCGTACTTAGTTCGCAAATTGGTGGGGGCTGTGTTGCAGCAAGTATTGCCTTTTCGATTCGTCATAAATTTGAACCCGATTTCCCTTGTTTATCGCATAGCTTATGTTTGCTTTGTTTCGATGTTCCCTTATTTAGCGTTGTTCTCGCGCGCCTCGCCCTCTATTAATAGACTTTAGATAACGTCATAGCCTTTCGTATTAAGCGTTACCCCCTGATAACCTTTGCATTTTAATTAATCACTGTTGCCTCCCCAATATAGCTGACCGTTGTTGCCCTCGAAGTCAGTTTAGAATTCGAGTGAATTACTGTTAGATTGTATTGTGAGCAACTGTTAGTCCAACGCTTACAATCTACTGTTCGATCATTTTTTGGGTCTGATATCCGGTCAAGCTATAGTAGGTGAGTGCTTCAGTGAATTTACGTTTGTGTAGTTGAGTTATGTGTGTTAATTATTTTACAGAAAACCGTACTGCATCGTTCCGCATTGTATCTCAGTCTAAATTCTTCAATCTACCAGCAACTTCGTAATCCCCTCGTTTTAAATTTATTTCAATTATAATCTCTGTGTGGAACCTGTGGTACGCGTGATTCTAGAAGACAGCATTAAGCGGGACATCAGGCCAGAAGTATCTGTAACACTGTAGTTATTTTAGTTAAACTCAATTGATTTATGGTAATGCAAGAGCCTAGCCATGCAATTAGCAAACTGCAGACAGTGACACTGTTTCGACTTATCATGTCTCTTCAGTGCAGTTGGTGACCGACTTTATTTTAAACTTTTCGGTTTTCTTTGTTTCACGGTATTGGTTCCGCACTTCTGGGTTTTTTTGTGAAAAAATTTGTTATTTTAGATTTCGACAATGCTCTTTTTTATCTATTTGATCGCGATTCAGTGTTACCAACAGTACAACAATATGCATCTTGATGCGTCATGTACTTGACTAACGTTACCTATATTAGCAGTATACTGAATTTTTTAATACCGGTAGTTTGTTGGTTTTAGTTTCAAACACCATTTCACATCCCAAGTTTCCACCATTAAACCCATCAAGTTATCAAGTATGGCAAAAATCTCAGGTTACCTGATATTCTAAATTTATCTTATCATCAACACACGATCAGTCACATCTATTTCAAGATCATGAAGGTTTGCATCGTATGCAGTTCAAAGCAGTCTATATCCTACAATGCCTTTTTTTAATCAAAAATACAGAATTTTCAAAATTGCACAAAATTTGCAGCCGTATAAAATCAGTTTTTATATGCAAAATTCAGTCCATTTTAGTGCCCTCTCACTTTCTGCTTGTGCCCCACAACTCCGTTTGCTCTGGCGATGGCACTGCTTCATAGATGGATTCAGCTGTGTACAATATTTAGCAAAATCAATCATCATTATCTTTTTATCACAACGCCCAGTCAACCAAACTGTTGATCGCTACACCCTCACGAAGGGCTCACCCACCGCGGTTAGGGAACCCCTGGTTTAAAGTGTTTTTGGTGACCCACTCCGTAAGCTGCAACAAATATTTCACCCCGAATCTTTTAAAGGGCGTTGCCAGAAAAAACTTTGAGCCGAGTTTTGCAGTTTTTTGATGTGAAGGTTTTATTAGTGCTTCGTACTGGCAATGGCGGTCCGAACTTTGCAGGAGCAAAGGTTGCTTTTTGTTCCTGGCTACGTTAGCAATTGCTCCTGCTTTGTTACTGAAAAGCAAGCACTGAACTTTCTTAATGGCTTGGATTTGTCTCTGCGGCAAGAAACAAAGGAGAGCGGGGGCTTTACCGAAAACCGGTGTAGAAACCCTCTCTGAGAATTGCGCGCTTCAAAGTTTGAATTTATTTAGGCCTAACATGTTTTTGAGATTCCTCCTTCGTTTGGTCAAAAGTCTTTCTCGGCAAGAAATTGCTAAGCAACGCTTTCCATTGAAGCGATTAAAAGAGAATAGGGTATATTTTTGTCCTATAATTACATCTTTGTCAACAATTATTTGGATACAAAATAATACATGTTTAGAAACTTCTTGTTGTAAAGAAGCCGCCTATTAATTTGTAATAACCAGTTAAAGATTATAACTGATGATGTTGGAAGACAGATGTTAATTTTTCTATGTAACAGACCAAGGGTGACGACTGATAAAAGAAGTTTTCTCCGACACAAAACTATTTGTAATTTACTTATTCATAAATAATTTTTATAAGCACGTCTATTATAATGCTCGTCTATTCTCAGAATAAAAAATTGTCTGAACGCGACAACAAAACGATGAAATCCGAGGAGATTTTAAGTGCGGCGAATGCTTGATGGTATTTTAGGTGACTAGCAGTGTAAACTTGAAATTTAGATTCTTCCATCTGACGAGTGTGACAGCATAACGTAGCAAAAAAAAATTTTTGAAGAAGGTTGGAGAAGCGGGCTGGCAAATTTTTTCAGCCAATTTCTAAAATTGAAAAAAAGTATGACCAAAATTTATGATAGTTCAATCAAAGTCAGATAAATTTCTCATTCTATGTTGCAAGATATATACATACAGTGGGGAGCAAAAAACTAAGACTTTTTTTAATCAATCATAATTATATACCCCAAGTTTGTTTGTAAATCATTACTCATCTGTTTACTTTTACATTAAGTGTTATATATCATTAAAAGCCCCATTTCTTGAAGATTTTAAATAAAATTTTTTTGAATATGCTAACTTGATGCAAATTACCCCCAAATACGTGCTGAGTTGTCTTCGAAATTAAAGTAGCACCCTTACCGCAAAGATCACTAAAGATTTTGTTTTCTACCAATTTTTTAGAAATGGTCACTAAATGATGCTAAAGAAATAAGCTTGCAAGGTATATCAGTCAAAACTTACTTAAAAGCCTAGGTTTTCTACAATTTGCAGCTTTCTGAGACCCATAATCTTTTTTTGGCAGGTACCGACCGGTACTAAATTTAGTACCCAAAATGTGATCAGTCATTATCTGCTAGAGGTTAGTTTAAACCATGTAACATTATGCATGTTTGAAAAGCGAATGTCTTCAAGATTCAGGAAATATCAAGTTTAAATAGAATATGTAGTCACTAACAATGAAACAGAAGCTTTTTTACACCCCTCCCATTTGTTGAGAAACAAGGGGGATATAGCAAATTTTGATTTAAAGAAGCCAAACTTCTGCTAGCTTTTAAACTTGTATTTTAGTTTCTATCTCCTCGGAAACTTGATACAAAACAAAGACTTTAGTGGTGAAATATTTGCAATTTATTTTATGTTTTTAAAGGATGTAGTTTTTCTAAAGATTATAATTTAGTAAAGGTAAGTCAAAAATTTTTGGGGGGTTTTAAACTGATATGATGTACGGTACTCATTTTTGATCAGTAAATATCATATACCACTTAGCCTAGACTATTTAAAATTGTATATTGCTGGAAAGCAAATTTCCTAAGCTTTCAAATGAGAGCGGTATTTAGCAACACATCAAATTTTTTACGCATCAAATCTACTTTTTTTTTCTTTTCATTTTTTACTTACGACCAAATTTGGCAAAATGAAAAAGTCTTACTTTTTTGCTCGCCACTGTAGTTGCTTCTGATTTAAAGCAAATTTAACGAAATCAATTGTTTAAAGGAAAATGGAAAGAAAAACAACATCTCTACGCGTCGTCGCGGAAAGGCCACAGGCCTATTTGTGATTTACTAGAACCTATCTCAATATTGGGATTGATTACAAAAAAAAAACAATTTTATGCAGTTGCAATAAGGTTTGTTTTGTCCAATTAATTTTTTGCAAATATACATGTAAAGTGGCCTGTACTTTTAAGTGAATTTTAGGAATCTTTACTCCAAATGTACTGCAAAGCATTTAAGAGTGATCAACATAAAGCCTTGCCACGTGATTGATAAATTGTTGGTCTAACATGAAGGAAGAGCAAAAGGAAGAGCGAAAGGAAGAAACTGATATTGTGAAAACAATTCCAATGAATAATTGGGTCGGGTCGTTGGACGAAGACGATCTAACCAAAGATCTGGATGGCAAATCGAAGAGCGTCGCTGTCGTAGCTCTCGGGTTAAAAGCTTACCAGTTTACTGACAATTCTACAATGCACGGAATATGCCACATTTTTGCAAGGGACACGAACAAGTTGAGAAGGTGAGAATGTAGCTAAATAATCCAATTACATCGGTTTGCATGGCCTTTGTGGTCTCCTTCACAGAGTTATTTCTGGAGAGTTTTGGAAGTAAGCTGATATACTCAACATACAATGTTAACTCTCAATCGATAGGTTGTGAGTTCAACGCTCGCATTTATCGTGCATTGTTAACCGTGGAGAAAGGCACTCAACGCTTACTTTTCTAACTTGGTTGCATTGCATGTCATAGAAGTTTGATTGTTTAGCGATACCAGGGAAATCGGAAGCGGGTCCAAAAGCAAGTCGGTTCACAATCTGATTGTTTTGAACGGTAAATATATTTCTGCAAGAAGCCACAGCACGTGGTAGCTTAGTGACTTCGCTTCTCTTTTGCAAAAATTAGACTTAAAATCACGTAGCTTTTTTCAATTAAATCTTGTTTGAAAAAAGGTAAAAAATTGTTTAGAAAGTGGAGTGTAAACTTTAATACAGACAATCACATCTGAGAGCCTCTTTTTTTCAAAACGAACGCAAATCTCAAACGCTATCTTCAGAGACGTAGCGCCAGTAGACGTGCGCTGAGCGCTTCAAATTTTCCAACCCTGCTGATTATTAACCATCAAATAGTCAAATATCTTCTTCTCAACTAATTTTGAATACATCCCGGACGGTACGAATATACGAGCTCGTACCAACGTCATATCAAAAATTAAACGCGCTCTCTTGCTGAACACTGGAATCAAAGAACAGTATTTGAAATGTAATACCTATTGATTCTTGCTGCTTATAAATATTTAGTGTAAGGTCATTACATACTTATAAAACTATATTGTAGATATAGCCTGTATCGTGAGTTAGCCGATGTCACTAGTTGATGACGTTGTCGTTGTTGGGTATACCGGTCCTTTCCTAAGGATGAGGCACATCATGAAAAGATTATTTTAGATTAAACGACAAAATAAATCAAGGTCCTAGGCTTGGGAAAGCGGCAATTTGTTTAAACCATTCAAAAAATTTTTGTCAATTGATAGAATTTTAATAATAATCCTACAACCCTATTAGGGCTTGCTGATGTGACTTGTTGTTCTTGTCATGTGTGTGTGTATCCTTGAATAGGACTCCCATAATATAGGTATTGCTGTATTATATTGTCTTGTATTGCATCTTTTTTTGCACGCAATGACAATTTTGTTCTTATTTAGCATTTTTTTCATTCAGTATCGTTTACACCCGCCTGATGATACCCAATAAGGTCGAAACCGGTCGCGGGTTATTAAAATGATATAATAGCTTGCTGTATTGCACCGTATGATGTTGGTGATCATTTTTGAGCAAATTTTTTCATTTCACCTTTAAACCGGTCATAAATACCAGACCGACAGACCCACCATCAACAGAACGAACGACTACTGGTTGGTACTTGAAAGTCGCCTTTAACGACACGCCGTTTGGCCTACATCGACACTTGCATGATATCCTTAGTGCATTCTATTTATTCATAGAGTTAAAAAATTTTCTTCGCGTTTTGCAAAACGCGACCTGTTTTATCATTACGCATAGTAAGTTTGCGAAAGATAGATCCAACATGTTTACAATAGCGTTTTCCACTTGAAAAATAGACCTGCATAGGTGGTGGTAAAGTGATTGAAGTTTAAATTTCAGTGTATGCTAACAATAAACATTGGCCTACTTCGCATCAGTTGCATCCATATTGGATTAAACGCAACTACAGTATGTGTATGGTTCACATTCGTATTCGCGTTTGTACTTACTAGAAAGAAAACTTTTAACTGATATTTGCATAGCTGATTAGAACAAATTTTAATCCTTTTAAATCAAAATAAAACGAGCATTTGCAAACAATTTTTAGTGATTTGTGTATCATATAGACGTTTTTTTCAATTTTTCTGACGTGGAGACATGGTGAATTGTTGTACCTATATTATATCCAGATTGGCCTGGCTTCTTATTGTATTGGGTGCCATGTCCTACTGCAGTTACGTCATGTACCAGACGTTCTTCGCTTACTTCTCTTACCCGACCTACACAGTAGTGAACACCAGGTTTGAAAGAAGAAGTCAGTTTCCTGCTGTAACCATCTGCAATTTCAATACCTTTCAGTAAGAAGTTTGGTTGATTTTTCTGATCTTCTGACCTCGCAAGTGTTTGTAGTCTGTACCCAACCGAGAACGCCTGAACCGGTCCCATTCCCGAGCACACGATTAAAATTCTTTGCTATCGCAGGAAAATTTGCGATAGCTCACACGATAAATGCTTTGCTCCAAGTGTTTGTGGGAGCTCATGAACTGTGGGTATTGCGCCATAGGGCATCCTAGATCTGTGTTTTTATCTCAATGACGTCACTAAAGAGATGTGCCGTGTCTTGGGTGATACCATTTTAAGAGATGACGCAATTTAAATGTGACGCTATTTTGAAGTCGACACAACTCCATGGGGTCACACTATTTTAAGAAAATGTTTCTGTTGAAGTAGATAAAACTGCTTTTTCTGGGGGCAATACTATTTTAGAAAGTGGCAATCTAGCCACTCTTGTCCAAAGCAAAACTTGCATCTTAAATAGGGGTTTCCAAAAACCGTTCATGAAATTAGTTGGGGGCACTTTTCGTGTCCTGGCGCCATGGACATTGCTTTATTACTCGCATGAAATCTGTGTAGTGTTTAACAAAGCATATTGTACGGAATACAAGATTTCTATTTTTCCAGAAAGTCTTTCTTGACACCCGATGAGCGGTTGGTTGTAAATCACGTATTCGGAGCAGGATTTGGTCTGGAGAGTGACAAGTTTCAATTTAATTACGAATATGACGAATTCCTGTACGATAATTACAAAAATTTTAGTTCAAACACCATTGCTAACCTTGATCTTGAAAACAATTCGACAACAGCTCCAAACACCTTCAATAACACGGAATATGACAATGATTTTAACATTACTAATAATGATCGTTTTGAAAACTTTCTATCATCGGTGGCCGGTATTGCCGACGCAATAACTTATCAGAATAACAGTTTACTTCTCAGCAATTTGAAGAAAAATTTTAACTTCCGGGCTTTGAACGAAACGCTTCTGCAAACAATCAACGTTACGTCATTTTATTACGACAAAGCTTTTCCTTACAACTTGAAACTGTACGTAAGCGACAAACTTACTAACACGCAAGCTATGCAATTTGCGTATTTCTTTTACAAAACATAGCAAATCATACTTTGGTTGTAGAGCGAGTGAGAAGAAATTGACTTTTGATAGCACTGAGCAAAGACCGACTTTGAGATTGCTATCTGAGAAGAGAAAAAAGGAGAGCGGAGGAACCGTAGAATGAACATTTTTAGTTTGATAAAACTTTTCACCAGGCATTAAATACAAAGAATTAGATCCTACCTTTATTTTGCTGGTGAATGTCAACCACACAAATTGTTTGATGGTATTTTTGTTTCATTTGCTGATAGTTATTTTAAAAACTTTGTTAGGTAACTTCAATATTTGCTGCCACGACGATGTCGGTCGTCCCGGCCAGCGGAGTGTTGAGCTAACCAAACGCGCCACCAAATTATTGTGGCTAAGTTACCAGCAGTGCGAAGAGAGGCAGAATATAGGACTATTTTTCATTTGTTTAAATGCATTAAATTGTGTGTGTGTGTGTGTGTGTGTGTGTGTGTGTGTAAGAAAGAGAGAAAAAGAAAAAGATTTCAGATTGAAGCTCCAGTCTCGGTCAAAAACATCAACACAAATTTTACGTTTTTTGTTGTTGTTGTTTTTGTATATGTTTATGGTATCATCTATCTGCAGATGTCGCTACAAAGGGAAGTCGTGCAATGAAACTCATTTTAGTTTGGTTCTGACCGATTTTGGAGTTTGTTACAAGTTCGATCCTTCAAGTGATCGAACAGCAGCGTATCAAACAGAAACAGGTGATTGATTAACAACACAGAATATAGTAGAAACTGGTTGACAACCGGCTCAATAACAACGCAATGCAACCACCCAGCTATCACCACTATCAAAACATGGCTTTAAATATTTTTCTATGGTAGAATTTTGCGATATGATTCGGTAACTCCATCACCACTTTCGTTGTCAAACCGTGTGCGCCCTTTTCCAGATTCAAAAGTACTACTTTAATATCGAGCGCAAATTCTAACGACTCCGATACAACAAAAGCAAACACGACTATAGATTAATGCCCCTTGCTATTTCTTAAGATGTTGTTGTTGTTACCCGACCCCTTCCGAGGCAGGGGGCATGGCTGAAGACCATGGAGCCCCACATTTCTTACGATCGTCATGCACATTGAATGATCATTGCGACACGAAGAAAGCAATGCGCGGGAATTTAATGCAACAAGATTTTATCTTATATAAATAAAAGCTGCTTTATTGCGGGTTAGCCAGGATAGTGATTCATCATAGAGGAAACAAAAAAAAAATACCGTCTTCTTGATTCATGTTCAATTCAGTGTTTCTAAAACTACTACCGCGTTCACACGACCATTTGATTGGTCTTCAGATAGATCAAGTTGCCAGGAACTAGAGTAAAAGTTGTACTTTTGCAGGGCGTGATAAACTGCCTTAAAATTTGCATTTTGCGTCGAAAAACGGGCTTGAATTAGTTAGGGCTTGAGATTAAGCCAGTTGGGCTAGCACAGCGTGAGATGCACCTGGGGCATGCTGTCCTCGCAATCTTCCTACAAATGTAAAGATCGTGAAAAAGGTTGAAGGATGTCACTTAGTGGGGTAACCTGACTCAATGCCACTTTACGCGCCCAAAAATTTAGATAAGATGGCCATTGTGAAACTTATTTCAAGATTTTATTTCACCGGAAATACTTTTACCTAAAAAACACGATTGCGAGAATTCAAATATCACTAAGTTTGATTTAGCTGAAAACTTATACTTGTTCAAGCTATTAAGACTTCCTGTTACACCGACACGGCAACCGTCAAAAACACTTTACCGCTTGGAAGGAGCAGCGCGAACGCCGTTGATCAAAACTGCAGTGGCTGCTTAGCGACAGATTTACTAAACGCGTCTTAAATGCATCGAGTACATGGAGTATTTTTGGAAAATGTTTTTACATATTTTCTTAACTCTACCTTTACTTCCCGATAGCACAGCGTTCATTTTTGCTTCGTTTTTCTTCAGTGTTTGCTTACAACGAGCGTACATGAGTAACTTTGCAAGGAGAGTTGCGGTTCAGATATTTTTTGTTTTATTTCAAGTAACTTCGTTTTGTTTCTAACTTCAAAAAAATGTGTACGTATTCTGGCGCGTTACGAAGTGCGCGCTGTTGAAATTCATTTTAAGCTTATTGCTTCGATGTATTTAAGTAAGTATTATTCGTTATTTGCAGGCCCAAACGGCGGTTTAATTTTTGGGATAGAGTTTGACCCCAATGAGTGGACTTCAGGACCCCATTTTTACGGAGAGGGATTTCGGATAGCAATCCATAAACCAGGAACTTCTGTTTACAGTTTAGCAGCTGAAGGAATATCATTGCGGAAATCGCTGACCTCGGAAATCGGCTTGACGAGAAAGGAGGATACCTTCCTGGTAACAAAATAACAGTGGTTGGTATTTGCCGAGGGAGCTTTCGAGAAAAAGTTACAGGAGAGAAACCACCGTTTGATGGAGAAGGTTTTGGCCCAAGTTGATCTTTCTCAAGTCTGTGATCTAGTCGAACGGGCTGGTGCATTGTTCATGATAACAATGATCTCGGGTTCAAGGCTCACCACGGCTAAGTTGTTGTGCTCTTTGGAAACACATTGTAGGGAGTTTTTTTCTGCTTGGGTGCACTGCTTGCTGCAAAAATACGCTGTGCCAACAGTAGTTGTACCTACGAAGCAGGCTTACATACAAAGTTGTGGTATTCATAATAATCAATAAGTTGTCACGTGATTATAGGATACATTTTCGGCCAAAATAATATTCTCTAATTCGTTGTTTTATACTAGGGCTCACCTCACGGCCTCTGCGGCGAAAGGCAACTGGCTTATTTCACTCAATATTCAAAAAGTTCTTGCATTTTTGAGTGCAGGACCAATCATACGGTTGATGTGTGTGGCTGTAAGTTTGTTGAAATGCCTGGACCTGCATCTGTTTGCTCCTTTCAGCAGCTTATATCATGCAAGGACTTGCTTAACGATCAAAACACTGTCTTGGATGTAGAAGATTATTATTATTATTTCACAGATAATGAGAACACAAGTAAGTTTTTTAACGATCCAAGCGGTCTTGTTTTATCATAAGAACTAAGACTTAAGCCCCGTTTGCAGCGACAATAATTAACAAATCGTATCACTTTTAACAAATCGTATCCATCGTATTTGCAAGGTAGCAGCCAAATAATAACACACACAAAAAACATATACATTACGTATAAGGTACCACAAAATACATTAAAAATAAAAAAAAATTTGTCATGTTGTAACCCTAACAGGGGAGGCTATCAGGTGCTACACTTTGCCAAAGGATAACCTGGAAGCAATGACAGCTAAGAGGCAGCCCCTTAATATCTTAAGGCATATAAACCCTGTCGCCGGTTGCAGTTTTAAGTCATACACCTAGGACTTAAACGCGTCGTTGCACGGGAGGTTGACTACTTGCAAGTATCAAAAAGTTTAAGGCCATCTGTTATAACATGAATATAAGCGCACTTATAGGTGGGCCGAACACATCGTAAGGATGAAAACATTATAAAACAAACAAAGAATAAAATTTGGTAATTATCGCTTAAAACGGGGCTTTATACCAACCATGTTGGCTGTATTGCTCGCTGCCGTGGCAAGTATCGGCCGACCGACTAACAACGCAGCCATGGGATTTTAATACGAACAAAGGAGTATTTAGGAAGAGAAGAAGTAATTTCCTCGCCTCTTTCCCGAGGTTTACTTTTTTCTAGCACAAAATGACTTCTTGTTTTGAAAACATGATAATTTTATCTTTCCTCTTTCAATACCAGTAATTTGTGTACAACCTTGAATGGGGTAATTTGGAGGACGTTAAATTGAAGATACTTATTGACGCATTGAGTCCAGCAAATAAATTAATCAAGTTTGAGGCGTTAGACAAGATTGGCCCCACTACTAAGTGGCACCAGTACAGGCTACCGTGAGCACGAATTTGTCTTGTCAACTTCTGCCCAGAGACAAACTAATATTTATATTGATTATAGTCAAACTGTAAGCAGCAAGGTTCAAAATGTTTTGTCTTTGCTGCTTTGTTGTTTTTCTGTTACTACCAACCAAACATTGTTGTCACTACGGACACGGTAAATGTTGAAGAGCACGTATTATAGGCTATTTACAAAATTTTATAAATTTTATGCTCATTGGGTCATGTTAAGCAGTTTGGTATCGGAGTTAATTTTTCCGCCGGATAAAAATGACAATGAAACTACTAAGTAGTGGCGCGTTTTTTCTCAGCATTCAGCATTACGTTGCTTGCAGATATGTTTGATGCAACAAAGTGTAATTGTCCGTTGGATTGTTCCGCCACAAACTACGACTTATCAATCACACACACGTCACCCGCTGAGAAATATACACGTGCTCTACAAAAATTCTATCTTTATGATTCGCAGTAAGCGATTTATTTGTTTATTACTTATTCGATTATTATTGTTTGTGTGTTATCTATAGAAAGCTCTCAATAAAGAGTATTTAAGTTTCTCCAAGGTACCATTTGCTAAAAACAGAGAAACTTTATTCATCAGTCGAAGAGAATTGATTTCATCCTCTTCTCCGCACATTATTTGAAGTTATAGACTGTCTGGATATTGCTTTACCCCTAATTTGTAATTATTTTGTACCCCTAATTAAGATTTATATGCATTCAGGGGCAACGCGATTAACTTCCAAATCTTCTATCGAGAGTTCCAGGTTGAAGTCCATGCGGAAGAGCCAATCTATACCACCGAGAAGCTCCTCTCCGAGATTGGTGGAGCGGCCGGACTTTTCTTAGGATGCAGGTAAATGAGGTAGCCTTACGGTTGCTCGCAAAACACCTTGAGCGTATAATTGCTTCTGAGTAACCAATGCTGCTAGTACTGTGTATTTCTGCTATAGGTAGAACGTCATGAGAGGTTATCACAAACACAACGTAACTTCTGCAGACTTTGAACTCGCGTCCTCTAGACTGCAAGATCAACTTTGTAGGTTTCGTAAATTAGCTCAAGTATTTTGTTTTTAGTTTCATCACTTTTGTGGAGCTGGTTGACTTCTTTCTCGATATTTTGTATTTTATATTAGTAAAAAGTGCTTTTGTACGAAAAAGGAACTGAAAATTTAGCCAAAAATTTCTTTATTTTGATGAGCTGCAGTTTTAATTGATTATAAATATCAATTATGACATCATCAATACATATTTGTTACTGCTTAGTAATTGATTTTTATTATTAATAGAAGGAATGCTTTTAGATTAAATTTTGTGTCGGTTTGATTTTTTGGGCTGTATGTTGTTGTCGAAGCCGACCAGTGAGCTGTGTTGCATCAAAAAGTAATACATATCGTGATGTAATAAAATACGTTTTTTTGTTAATTGTGTTTCATAGTCAGACAATAACATTATCAATTAGGCCTGTAATTATATTGTTTTCACACAATATGTCAACGAAATAAAACTATTCTTGCTACTTGCTAGTCAATTGTGTCTTTTGTACAAAAAACCTTTTTGAAGTCGCACATGAGAAATTACTAACGCAACTGAACATAAAAAGGGCGGAGAAGGACAAAGGAATCATGATTGATGACATAAGTACAACCTAGAATGACACAAGCTGAAAGCGAGTTCTGTGAAAAATGGCGACAACATTAATCGGCTAATAGAAAATCTCTGGAAGCTGGCAATATTAAGTAGTTTATTAAAAGATGCAAATACAGTCAACTTGCTTAGCATGGTACCAGAGAAGTTGCAGATATAGATAGAGAGGTGCACAAGCTACTCCTCGGTCTGCTGCTCCAGCGATATTTTACAAGGAAAACGTCAAAGCAAACTTAAAATGATGATCCCTTATGCAAGTTACGAAGTTTATCTTCTGGTCACTTGATAAACTTATGGTTGGTTGTCTACGGATGTATTCGCAAATAACGGTTTTAGCGACAGATATCAACATTTTACCGATATTTCGGGCAGGTTTAGCTTCTTTATACTGATCGCGATCGCGAAGAGAGCGTCGTTCTGTTTGCGCTCAGTATAAAGCAGCGAAATCTGGTCTCAAAACCTGTTCTATATATCGGTAGGAAGTTTTATTCCTGGTCACGAAAACCGTTTTGTGCCAACGCACCCTATGACATAAATTGTTTCGAACATGCCTCAGATTTTTACTGTGGTACGCACGTTGCCATCACAACAGCGCCATCCTGCGAAAGGAATTGCTGTAAAATGCATTTCCCATATTGCAGACAGTGACACTGTTTCGACCTATCAGGTCTCTTCAGTGCAGTTGGTGATCGACAAGAAGCTAGAGGCTTTTAATAAAGCATAGCTTAGACCGTCACACTTGTGGGACCTATACTAGGTTCACTGTGGTGGATGGTCGTTCTGTCGGTCTCTGCGAAGCCGTATCGCTCGTGAATGAGTGGCGGTTATCGCAGATGTTCACTGCTAGAACAGAATTGTTCTAAGACGAGTAGCAGTTCTAGACTTAGTGCATCTGCGACAACCGCCACTCATTCACGAGCGATACGGCTTCGCAGAGACCGACAGAACGACCATCCATCACAGTGAACCTAGTATAGGTCCCACAAGTGTGACGGTCTAAGCTATGCTTTATTAAAAGCCTCTAGCTTCTTGTCGGTCACCAACTGCACTGAAGAGACCTGATAGGTCGAAACAGTGTCACTGTCTGCAGCTTGCTAAGTGCATCGCTAGCCTTTTGCATTACTATAAGAGCATTTCCCATAGTTCAACAAAGCAAACCTATGCTGTTATTGAACTCACCACCTCACAATTGCGACTTACGCCTCTCGTGTCAGCTACATTGATATGACCGCAAAGAGGAGTGTGATTATTATCGTCATGAAAGTGATCGCCTTGATAGTGAAAAATATGGTCGTCACGACATATAAATTCACGATGAAAAATTGTTATTATAATGATTAAAATCGTAAAAAGCTTTTGCAAGCATGATCCTTGGCCTTGCACCTTGGGTTTGCATTACACTGACGTCACGCCTGAAACTGAGAGCTTCTTTTGATATAGATTAGGACAAGGGAGTCAAACTGGTAGTTCGCGACGTAATATTTTGTGGTCCGCGTGAAGATTTTGTGGCGCAGTGCGAATGCCTGGCTTCCGAGTTTGGCCTTCAAAAAATTGTCTTCAAAAGAAAAATAATCTTCTAAGTTGAAATTACGAGAATATAGTCATGAAGTAATGGTCGACAACTACTATAGGTCTCGGGTGGCATTGCAGGTCACGGAAAGAGAAATTATGATCTTTTTTTCTTGGAGATCAGCAACACTTCTGGTTACATCACACGATTTCCGGAGATCGTTGCCCGGAGAAGTGGTGATCTCCAAATAATGCCATGGCTGGTGTGCCGCAAAATATGATCAACTGGTTTCCTGTGCTGGCAGACAAATAAGTTTGGGGACCACTGATATACAGTCTTGCCTGCTCAAATTTTCTTTCAACAGAGTCTGGCCTGTATAAAATCCAGGTGTGTAAATGTGGCCCGCGGCACTGAATGAATTTGACACCCCTGGATTAGAAGGTCAAGAACCAAAATTTCTTCGCCTAACGACTTGATCAAATTGGTTTCTGCCTTTTACAATCCGCCTCCTGTAGGAACGATTAAGTAAAATGGTAACTGCCAAGTGTTCGTGATAATGATGAACGTGACGTCAGGAAACTAGATGAGAGTAAATATATAATTTGCAATACTTGTGATTCTAAAACATCTTTATCCAAGAGGTCAATAACAAAATAACATTTTTTGAATTTTCTGTCACCTGCTGACAGACCCGTCGCCAGGACTCTGCGTCAGAGAGAGAGAGATGGGGACAGATGGGGCAACATGTTTTCATCGCTATACATGGCAATATTAAGAATTTTGCAATTTGGGAAGCAGCACCACCGAGAAGCGCTGTTCTTCGTGAACATAGGCTAAAATCTCTTTTGCTTAAACAAACCTTATTTAACGAATACAAATATGCTTGAGCAATGACAAAATTAAGTCATTAATTATCAAATCAGCCAGCGAGAAGACCAAACTATAGCAAGGGATCTCGGTATAGAGATAATATTACTCTCTGTTTTCAGTGTATCTGAACTTTTTGCTCAAGGTTGTTAAACTCGTAGGGGAGGCTTTATAGCCTTTGTTAGTCTCTATACAGGGTGTTTCATCTCAATATGTCACTTTAGAAAATCTCATATCTCAGTAACAGGCAAAAGCAGCAGGATTAAATTGGTTTCATTGGAAAGGTAAAATCGCCAATTTTGTTGCTGCGGTGGTTTCGCCAGACTATTGTTACGTCACAATCAAGGTTTAAGCTCTTTGCGTAAAATGCCGTTTCTACCGATTTGCCTCTTATTTGCTTAAAATGTCTTTTACTGAAATGGAGAAAGCGTTTTGTGTTTTGGAATTTGATAAAAACAACTCGTGGACATGTGTTCAACGTAAATTTCGGACAGAATTTTCAAAGCAGCCACCAGACGACGTAACAAACAGAAATGGCACGCGAAATTTAAAGAGGAGGGATGTTTGTGCTCCCGAAAAAGAGTTGCTCCATCACCTTCAACTGAAATGATCAAAAGAGTTCGAAACATCTTCCAGCGGAGCCCCAGGAAGTCAATCAGAAGAGCTAGTCTTGAACTTCAGATGTCTTCAACAACCGTTTGGCGAGTGGTAAGAAAACACCTGCATATGATATCTTATAAACTGCATTTGCTCCAGCATTTGAAAGACACCGACAAATCAGCTCGCGAAGACTTTTGTGCCCAAATGCAGGTGATGTTGGAAGAAGACAGATTTGATGACCGTCTTGTGTTTAGTGACGAAGCAACCTTCCACGTAACTGGCAAAGTCAACAAACACAACACACACACATGGGGAACTGAACATCCTCATGCAATACAGGAGCAAGTGCGGGATTCTCCTAAGGTGAACGTGTTCTGCGCCATATCGAAGAAGTGTGTGTATGAGCCTTTCTTTTTTGAAGGAACAACGGTCAACAGTGAAGCGTACCTTGCTATGCTGCAAAATTGGTTGATGGAACTTTTGTTTGAGGGAGAGCGAACAGACTTTATTTTCCAACAGGATGAGGCACCACCTCACTGGAGTCTCAATGTAAGACAGTATCTGAACGCTACTCTGCATAACAAATGGATCGGACGTGCCGGAAATGATAATTGCGTGCTTTCGCATTGGCCCCCTAGATCTCCAGACCTAACGCCGTGTGGCTTTTTTCTCTGGGGCTATGTAAAAGGCTTGGTCTACGTTCCTCCTCTTCCAACGTCAGTGGATGATCTGAAGACTCGGATAACTGAGACCTTGAAAACCATCGATCCCGATATGCTTGTTCGAGTTTGGAAAGAAATGGAATACCGCTTCGATGTGTGCCGTGTAACCAAGGGCTTGTATATTGAACATTTGTGAAAAGTTTAATAAAACGTTTATTTCTTTGATTTTTGAGTTCAAATTTTTGTTGCGTAATTAAGATCATTAGTTTTCAAAAAAAAAATTTGGTTTTCATATCTTCTACAGTTATTGAGATATAAGTTGTCATAAAGTGACATATTGAGATGAAACACCCTGTATATTAAAACAGCCAGTCTTTCTCTGTCATTAACCATATGTAACCATGAATATTTGAACTCTACAATTTTACAATCGCGCTCCAAACCGTATTTTTTATAACAAAGCGAGCCTTCGCTCGTTTTGTTCTTCAATGTTTAGGTAGTATTTTCTGGTTTAACTTATAAATTATTAATACTGTTTACTGTTATTTTATCTGTTGTCATTGATATTGTTGTTTATTTCCTGCTGTTCTTTGCCTGCGTAGTTAACTGAAATGAAAACGCTGAACTGAAACTGTGGGCCAATTGCTGTAATTTCTAAAGAAAGATATTACTTTATCTAAAGTTTTGATATTTTTGATTTATAAGATATATTTATGTTAAAAAAATGCTGTTGTTGCTGACCAGCATTAAAGTTTTGAAGCTATTTTAAAGAAAATTTACTATCTAAAAAGTAGATTAATACAAGAGAAGAACAACACGGAGAGCAAAAATGTTTACCTTCTGATTTTGGATTATTTTTCTAGTCTTGGTTAACAAACAAACATCTTTCAAAAATTTCTCTCCAGGGAGCTGCACCCCTAGACTATTTTCTGGTCCCACCCCAAGAATATTGTCAGCGTCCCCCCATAAATTAGGAAAGTGTGTTTTGAAAAGTTGATCTCCTGAAAAAGGTCTACACTTTTGATTTAAACCGAAAATAATAAGTATTCACCCCCCATTAGTTGATCTCCAAAAAAGGTCTTCAGCTATGCTTTCAGCAGAAAGAGAGAAGTATTTACTTTCGATAAGATGACTTGCGAAAAAATAAAAGTCTTCAAATTCCGTCAGCCCTCCTCCCCCCGTAATAAAACAAAGGGTTTACCGTATGATTTTTAATTTTGCAAAAAGTAAAATTTTGCAGCGATTTTTGACTTAAATAGGTCTATATGCAGTGAGTTAATTTATGCATTGTTTGTCCAAGAAGCATTGTATATTTCCAAAAAATATGTCGGTTTTATATTTATTTTTCAAATGTAATGATTGCTTGATGTAGTGCCCCAAATTAGAATAGACATTGCAGCTAAGTTATCCAGATGCTATTGTTTTGCGATGCATCGTTATAATAATGGTCACAAGTTGCAGACGAATTAATAATATCTAAGATATGAAGAACAAGCAGAACATTATGAAAGAAGAATTATTTGAGACTAAAATGAACAATTTTGTGAAGCCTGATGATGAAGACTTTGAATCAGGAAAAAAAGGATCGAACTTGAAAGAATTGCTGTTGCTGAATATGAAAGCATTCTCGAGTGGTGTGTCTGTGCACGGTATTAAGCAAGCAACCGAACCAAACTTTATCGTAATAAAGTGAGTAGCAGCAGTATTTCTTCTCTGAGATGTTTTTCCTTCAAAATGCTAAGGTTATAGAGTTTAATTTGAGTAGCCTACTACTCGTTCCAGTATTTTGTATTATGAATTGTGACCTTGCAACCATTTATAAGAGCTAAAATAAATTGAGCGTGTTGCAGTAGTGGCCGAAAATTTAGAAACTATTTGATTAGGAGTAGACACGTAGAAAGTTTCTGCTCTAAGTCCCATCAAAGAGCGGTAATTAAATTATGTTGGATGAAAGGTTTGCTCAACACGGTTTCTACAGATTTGTAACAACTATTTGTCACGTTTCTAGGCTATGTAAAGAAAATTGGAGTGAAATAAGGTAGACTTAACTATTTGACGGTGAAGATGGAAAAGTTACTACAAATTTCAAAGCTGACAAAAGGTAATGTAATTCTTCGGAGAGAAGAGGATTACAAAAATTGCGATATAGCTAGTCGATTTGGCCTCTCAAGAACATCAGTGAGCCGTGTATTTCGCCGACATGGAGAACAAACAAGTCTATCACAGAAAAAGATGAGTGGACGCACTTGCAAAATAACGAGAAGGACTGACCGATCAGTTAACTTTTGTTCTACTGGCACATTTTACACCTTAGTCTTACCAAGTGGGGTCCAAATGGAACCCAGTAGAAATGGAGCAGTTATCATTACTAAAATAAACTTTTTTTGCTGCATATAGTTGTATTATTCACAACAAGAAATCAGAAAATTTCAAGAACAGCAGAATGAGTCAACATTGTTGTGAATAGAAGCCGTATTCGATAAAATGTTTGAGAAAATGCGTTTTTCAAACTAATGCAAGCACGAAAACTCAAGATTATAATCAACATTCCGTCTTCTTCAAGTCCTCTATTAAAATATTTTTGCAATATCAGATAGTTTTTGACATAATTATTCTTTTTATAATGTTACTTTTACTGATATTCAAAACAGGCTATTTGCTGTATGTTATGAGCTGGGCATAAATATCTATTACAAGATTCGCATCCACGTTGGACTTTTCTGTCATCTTCACTTAGGCAAAAGCTGTGTCTTCTTTTTTACCGACCGGCCCTTGTTTATGAATTTCCACTGTAGCAACTCCAACCACATTTACAGCTATTCAAATAGAAGTTCGTAAAGTTGAAGCTGCAGCTCTACGTTTGATACTAGTTCCTGATCAAGCTCAAACAGAAAGATTCTTCTTCCCCGTTTACCCTCTGACGATTTTCACTCAGAATATTTTGCCATCCAGATGTCACAAGCAGTGACAGCACCGACATCAATGCAATTTCCAAACAGCACAATTGGTCAACGATTAACTATTGTTCTTCATGTATACACGGAGCACAAGTGATCAAGTTTGTCAACCCACGTTTTGTAGGATTATAATTTATTAGTACATTATAATTTCAGGCTTTTGGTCTTCCCCTGCAACAAGAGTATCATGATGCATTGTTGACAATACAGTGACAGACCTGTTTTTTACTGGCACATAAAAATCAAAGGCTGCTTGTCTCTTTAATTCAAATATAAAACTGTAAACTTCTCTAGTGCGGTTTGGTTTTATTTTGGCAGATGTTTCTACTTTGTTAGATCGAATTGTACCTACGTGAGTCAAACCATTTTAAATATGATCTCCAGAAAGAGGTATCAAAGTGAACAATTGTCTGCAGCAACATTCCTTCCGCTTCTATACCACGACGCCACGTGTTGCTTGATAACACGTGCACTCTGACCAACTGCTTGGTGTTGATCAGGATGCTTTTACAAGTAAACTTTACTTTTAAGAGGATATCTTGTTTCTGCATTGCAGCACCACAATGTCTTTATTCCATATTTTGCAAGCTTTAAAGGAATATTCGGAAGGAACGAATATCTTCCGCAAAAAGGCGCTAGCTGCTCATCGACGCAGAGATCAGTCTCAGGAATATAAAATTTTCGAAGCTGGGACTAAAACAATGTCCAGAAATCACGAAAAGCCGCCAATCCGTTGCACACCTCTCTTCATGAGTTGATCGATTGTCAAACAGAAGATATTTTACAATGTCAGTAAACCTATTCCTTGACATAGTTTCAGTGTAAACTGGTCTGCCTTTCATTTTCTGACCGTAGTGACGAAATAGGTTCATGAACAGATTTATGCAGGCCTGCTAATCAGTTTTGGCGGACGAAAGCTGTGATTCAAGTGTCATCAACAAGCATCCAATTCCTCTGAACATCAGGATGTTCTCTGTTCCATTTATCTATTTTGCAACAAGCTTCTCGATTTGTGTCTACAACAAGAAGATCAATCATTATCTGCGCAATCAAAGAATCAAATGCTTGCTTAGTTGAAGTGCAATTGACGGCAGATGTTATACCAGTGGCCTCTCTGATAAGATCTTGGGTAGGACGTTTTCCAGTAACTAGTGGTTGTTTTTGTCAAATATTTTTATTTCACCAACTACTTTGCCTTGAGTTTATTCATTTCCACTTGCATCTGTTTCCATCACTCTACCTTGATCTCGATATTTTATATGCCTATCATGTTCGCTCTTGCCCCTTACTCGATTACTCTGATTTTCTTCATCTCAGATAGAACGAATGCTGCTTTCATCTTGATCTGAAGAGGATTATTCCAGTGATTCAGTGTTACTATTATCCAAATATTCAGATATGCAATCTTCTCCTTTACTTGAAATATCAGAGTCTTTTAATTCTGAATCTTCTTCCCCTTGAAAAATAGCTTGCAGTACTTCTGAATCGACGTATTTTGTATTTCTATCTCTATTAGCCATTATTTACTCTAATCTGATAAAATAAATTAAGACATGAAGCAGATAACAATGTAGGAATGCATATAATATTCTGAGATCCAACAGCTCCAAAGCATAAATAAATGTTATTATTTTGTATCAGCTAGCGCTCTAGAACGGCGCATAGGATGGATTGGAAGACGTTTTTCCATCTTCCACCCTGGCATTTTCTTCCATTTTATTTCCATTCCATAGAAAAAATTTTCCATTCCATCCCAAAATTCTTTTCCATCTGTCATATACATTTATGCTATCTATCCAGAAGTACTGGTCATAATAGCTTCAAATGTAATTCCGTTTTTTTCATTAAGCGAATTACCAGCTTATATGCTCTGCTGGCCATCGTGCTTATACTTTAGAGTAAGGTAGCTTCGTGGGACAAATCTAAAACCAATTTCGATTCAAGAAATAAATTGTTAAAAAAATCTGAGGTAAAATAGAAAAATTTGCTCAAAAATGATCACCAACATCATACCGTACCATACAGCAATCTATTACATCATGTCAATAACCCGCGACCGGTTTCGACCTTATTGGGTGTCATCAGGCAGGTGTAAAAAACACTCAATAATAAACATGCTGAAATAAAACAAATTTGCTATTGCTGGAGGCTGGTGCTGGAGGCAGATCCCTCTTAATAGGAGATCTTCTTGAAAATGCTAATTAGCAACTAGCAACCTCTATATTCTATGGAATGATAAGTCTTGACAATGATCCTACACCCCTATTAGGGCTTACCGATGTGACTTGTTGTCCATGTCATGTGTGTGTGTCCTTAAATGAGACCCCCATGATATAGGTATTGCTGTATCATATTGTTCTTACTGCATTTTTTTTGCACCCAACAGCAAATTTGTTTTATTTCAGCATGTTTATTATTGAGTGTTTTTTACACCTGCCTGATGAGACCTAATAAGGTCGAAACCGGTTGTGGGTTATTGACATGATGTAATAGATTGCTGTATGGTACGGTATGATGTTGGTGATCATTTTTGAGCAAATTTTTCTATTTTACCTTAGTGTGATGCTGGAGGCAGATCTCTCTTAATAGGAGATCTGCTTGAAAATGCTAATTAGCAACTAGCAACCTCTATATTCTATTAAAAAAATCTGCAATTTGGTATGCTTAGTAGCAATCAATACCGTTACAAAGATGTAATGTACTCAAGTTTAAATTTTTAAATTGTTAAGAAAAATTTGTCTACTAGAGCCGTTTTTCACTTGTTTGTTTATCAAAGATAAAAGCCCAGTAGTTTTTATTCGAAGACGTAATCCAGCTGTTTCTCAGACTTTTCAGTGTCTTCACACTGGTGGTAACATGCGTGGCCATGCAATGTGAGTTAAACTACTGAGCTGCCGTGAAATTACGGATGTTCGAAAATGATACAACCTGTTGTTAACAACCGACAACAGTCGGCGATTGCTTTACTTCAAAACAAAAGTATCTTAAATGTATTGTTTCAGTTCAAGCAAAAAAGTTATCAGAAAACTTTTATGTAATTTTGTTTGTTTCCCAAAGTTTGTATTCTGTGGTAAAAAGTTGTGTGATGGAATTAAGATGGAATGACGGAAGACCATCTTCTATTCCATTATCCAAATCTGCCATTTCTTTCCATCCTTAGCATCTTCCCTTGTCCATACCAAAATATACCTTTCATTCCATTTCATCCTATCCCATGCCTTTGCCTGTAACTAAGACATAGGTTTGAAGCGGCATAAATAGTCAAACAAACTCCTGTCATGTCAAACCTTTTGAAGCACCAGCCTGTTTTTTGTGCATATTAACTTATTCGTGGGGTTTGGTTGGCCCACATTTGGTAGGATTAGGATTAAGCAAATTTGCCAGAGAAAACCTGCAAGTTCATCAACAGAAATATAATTTTCACCACCGGCACTTATTGATATATCAACTGAACAAGGATTTTGGTCTGCCTGCCTGCACATCTCTGAAGAAACCCTTACTGACAAACAGGAGGGGTAAGCAACTAAAGGCATTTTGGCAAAAATACCGTCATTGGGCTGGTGTAAAGTAATTTTTCAGATGAGTCTGCGTTTATGCAGTTTGCTTTATACAAACCTTTTGTGCGAAGACCGGATTTTCACCAGTTAACCCCATCTGCCTCCAAACAATAGTTAAGTATCCACCATCTGTCATGTGCTTTTTCAGTTAAGGCAGAGAAGGGCTGTATTTGTTACCCAAAAGCGAAACAATGAGCGCAGTTTCCGTACAATGACGTTTTGGATGGCCACCCACTGAACTTTAAGAAGATCCAAGGCATCACAGTCCTTCAACAGAATATTTTGCCACGTCACAAGGCCAAAGTGGACCCTAAAAAAATGTAAAATTTTAGATTGGCCAGGCAACTCGCCAGACTTGAAATTAATCGAGAATTTACGGGTTATATGGAATAAAAATGTCTCAAAAGTGAATCCAGGTAGGCCTAGTCTTGAGGAACCAAAAACTGTCCTGAAAATAACTTGCTGCAGAGATATTGATGAAAACATGTACAAAAACCTTTCAGATTCTATGCCACGTCTCTTTTAGAAATTATTAAAAACATAGGATGTCGCACCATATATTAGGATAAGTGAGAGTGATTGAAAGTGAGAAGTTTGACGGATTTTCAATCAATTGCTTTTGAAAAAATAATTTCTCTCCCTTTTGGCCACAGTCTTGAAAAATTTCTTAACTTTTGGCCTGTACTCTACGTTATAATGTTTTCCAACGGCCCATGGTAAATGACGTTCCTCATACAAGCTCATACATCCTGCTGGATCTTGGGCGTTCTTTGGCCATGAACACATAAAAATAAGCACTGACACGTACTGATCTGTTTTTGGCTGACAGACCTTGTGATAGCCAGGATGGAGTTTGCACTAAAGTTATTTCTATTGCGATTGAGCTATCACATGTTTTCAGGTTATTTTGGTTAGTTGTGGTGCTGACAGCGCTCGGTTACGCGATCTACTCTATTCAATCCACAATCACGTCATATCTCGCTTATCCATCCGTAACGAAATTGAGCACACAGTTCGAAGGAAAGAGTCAATTTCCGGCAGTGACCATATGTAATCTCAACCCTTTCCAGTGAGCAAGTTTTTATTGACTGAATAACCTATTATGAATGATCTAAAAGCAATTTTATCTCATAATATATAAAAATATTAATGTCGTCACAATCACACATTTTTTCGTAATTAAACGCTCAACAATGACAGCTTATCTGTTCATAAAATCAGACCTCAAAATTCAGCAACTTACCCATTTGTTTTTTTTTTAGGAAAACAAAAATGACGGATATGGAAGCGGAAGGCATTTCTGCTATTTACGGAATATCAGGATTCTCTCCACCAACCTCAGTAAACTTAAGTGGCCTCACGATCAGCATGACTGATCTTGCGAAGAAAGCAGCTTATTCTTATTCCTCTCCGCTGTTAGTTCCATTGGTAGCGAGTACTTGAAATAGCAGCGAGCAATCTCGTGTAGCTTCATGAAGACCCTGATTTATAGTCGCGCGTCCAAGCTTCATAGAACTGCGTTGCTCTGTTTTCACGGAAGACACTTTTGGATAATTTTCCCTGTTTGCCAAATTTTAAGAAGCAACAGGATTATCAAAAGCACAAACACGCAGTTCGAACAAAGGATAACAACTCCGATTGTTTTAGACTGGACTTTTGTTCATTGCTCACCCATACAGTCGCTTTCCTACTAGTCTGAAGGATAAAAATGTGATGAAGCTAAAATAGAAAGATAGTAACTTGCCACAAATCGTTTATCGTATTTCAGCTGCCTGTACAGGAATCTACCATGTAATCTCCAGTATTTCACCCACGTCATTACGGACCATGGAGTATGCATCAAGTTTGATCCGAGTCCAGGCGGAGACCTAGGGTTCCTAACCAAACCTGGTACGTACTCAAAATGCAAGTTTTATTGTCCGGTCACTTAAAATTTTGCAAACCCAACGTTTTGTGGATAATTTTGACAAGTTGGACCAGTGGTTTTCAACCTCTTTTTGATATACTTTACTTGCAAACTCCAGGCACAATCAATTTCTTTCTGCTGTAAGTCACAAAAAGATAATTTCAAAAAATTGCGGTTTATTAAAAAAAACAAGCTGGGTGGAACTCATAGCAATAATTGAAAAAGTATCAGGTTTGCGACAAGATCTCCTGGGGTTCTGGCTTGGCGTTGATTTAGTGAGCTTGAGATCAATTCAAGGGCCCGAATTACTCAAGTCATTTACGTTTTCTGCTATCGTACTTCCTTAACGCAAAAGAGCTCAAAGTTTGCTTTTAAAAAGAAGACCTCCAAAAATTAAAGATCTTTAAATTACAATAGGGCACAACTATTCTCTTTCCTTCTTCAATCAGTTTCATCGTCTTAAGCCATTGGTTCTGATTTTAAGAACTTAGATACGAGGTCTGAGGTAACCTCTCAATGTTCATGGTCAGGTGGAACAAAGATTCTTCAACTAGAGGGCGCGGCAAGTTTACAGAGGGTGCCGGGCCACGGTGCCTTGGTTCCCCCCTTAAAGAGATTAAGAAAATTTTTCAAAATAAGCGTTTTGAAGAAATCGGTCTCGAAACAAAAGATTTCTGTGTTGTCTTCGAGGGAAAATGTGGGAAAATAAAGACTGCTGGGAATAACATCAACTCCAAAATTAAAAAAGATTTTTCTGTATGAGTGGGGCTACAGTATTTTGTTGACAATGCCTAGGAGGTTCCTTCCAAAAAGCAAGAAAATCCCTGACTTAAAATCTGGATGACATCACAGTGTTAGCCGCCAATAGTTGCTTTGAAGTTAACGACGTAGCAGCATTGTCGTTTGATAAAAATATAAAACCTCCATGAAAGTGTTCATCTTTGCATTTTGTCATACACAGAGTTTGGTTTATATTGTACAGCAAAAATAGCACGTTTTGTTTACTGATCTTCATATATCAGCGACACTTTGCTAAAACAGTGGGGTTTATACGTCAATCATAGAATAAAAATAAAAATTTTTTCTTTCTCAATGACTCTCTTGAACAAATTTTTCCCAGGAATTAATGATTCCCCCTTAGGAAATCAAGCAACTTTCATTTCAGAACCATTAAGTTGGGCTAAATTGAAGAATTACTCAAAAAAAACAACAAAATTTATTTTATAATTTTTAAAGTAAATTGAATGGTCTGCTATGTAGGAATACCTCTGAACAAAATCGTAGAATAATAAAAGTTGAGCTGTTTTACATGTATCTTCAATGAGCAAAGCCCGTTATTATTTTACCACTTAAAAAATGATATTGTAATCAGTTGTGACGTCACTACTGAAGCTTTTGTGCAGGTTTGGAAGAAGGATTTCGCGCCGGGTTTATTTTTAACGATGAAGATTTTACCATCGGTCCGTATTTTTACTTGGAAGGATTTCGGATTGCGATACACCCCCCAGGGACAACGGTCTACCAGTTGGGGGAAAATGGAATCACATTGCTCCCAGGAAGAGACTGCCATGTTGTGCTGGCCAGGAAACAGATTTCAAATCTAGTGAGTGAAGAAGAGTGAAGTTAAGCTTGGGATAATAAAGCTTTATTTAACGTGAAAACTTGATTTAATACTTATGTCCGACTTATCCTTGTAGCAAAAATATTAAGCACGCCAACTTTAACAAAACTATCTAAACCTTGTCTTTGAACAACCGTATCCAAAGTAGTATTACTGGAGAAGAAAAAAGTTGGAGTAATTTGTTTTGATAGTTGAGAGTCCTTCTTTGAACATCTCCCTTTTTATTGGATCAAATCCCGGATATCAATATTTAAAAGCTTGTAGCAAATCTAAGAATTGAATACTAAAAAGAAGGTAAAACTATTTTTTTTCAGTTTATTGATAGAACAGCCTAAATTTGTTTTGCATACCGCTTATGTTAGTGCCTATTGGCTCACAAACATAAAATACTCGGTTTTGGCAGTACATTAATACAAAGGATATTAGGGTACAAGATAATTGACAACGACTCTATAAATCTTCAGGTACTAATTAAAGTGGTATGTTTAAAAATATAGTTTTTCACGTAGCTTCTACGTAAATTTTAAAATATTTTCAGGGTCCTCCACATGGAAGTTGTGGTACCGCCCCCCTTAAATATTTTCCGACCTACACAAGACGTGATTGTGTTTTGGAATGCCAGACAGATCATATGGTGTCCGTTTGTGGATGCAGATTGTATTACATGCCCGGCAGTGCTCCGGAATGCACAATGAAACAAACTAGAGAATGTATAGTAACATTTTGGAATCTGACTGACTGTAAGTGGGCGCAGATACCTCAGCAAACTGTGATCTCGTGATTGCTGTTTCAATTCTCACTCTGGCTTATTGTTGTAGTGCCCTTAAGATAGTCACCTTTCGACAACTTGCCCGCTTGGCTGCATTGCTTGCGGCAGAAATGCACTGTGCCAGCTCCAGCAGGAGTAGTACCTGCGAAGCACAAAAATAACATCAAAGAACTTTTCGTGATCAAAAATACAAAAAGGAAATGGCGGTTACTAAATCCTGAGACTATACAAATCACATTTATGACTTACTATGGGTATTTTAGTGAGATTTGACGTCACAACATGCAATTGTCCTATGGATTGCACTGCCACCACTTTCAGCGCGACATTACGATATTCATCGTTTTCAAAAGCCTACTTACAAACAGTATATAACGTGTTTGGATATAGATTGAGGTAAATCATATCTATGTTAATGTGTTAGACTATGTGAAAAAGCAACTTATTTTTCATCACCTCAAGACAGCAAGATATAAAATTTTGTGTGGTGGGGGCAGGCGTTACTACGAATCTCCTTCTTTCAGAAAACTAAATCTGCTTTGCGGAAGAAAAAGCGCAGATCATCAAACTGAGCTACCGACCATGTTTCGCAAGCAGAGTAGCGACGTTGCCGGCACAGAGTTGCGGCGTTGCCGGCACAGATTTGCGACGTTGCCGGCACAGAGTAGCGGCATTGCCAGCACAGAGTTGCGGCGTTGCCGGCACAGAGTTGCGACGCTGTCAGCACAGAGTTGTGACGTTGCTGACACTGAGTTGCGACGTTGCCGGCACAGAGTTGCGACGTTGCTAGCACAGAGTTGTGGCGTTGCCAGCACAGAGTTGCGACGCTGCCGGCACAGAGTTGCGATGCTGTCTGCATAGAGTTGCGATGTTGCTAGCACAGAGTTGTGATGTTGCCGGCACAGTGTTGCGGCGTTGCCGGCACAGAGTTGTGGCATTGCCGGCACAGAATTGTGACGTTGCCAGACAGAGCTGCGACGTTGCTAGCACAGAGTTGCGATGTTGCTGGCACAGAGTTGCGGCATTGCCAGCACAGAGTTGCGGCATTGCCGGCACAGAGTTGCGACGCTGTCAGCACAGAGTTGTGACGTTGCTGACACTGAGTTGCGACGTTGCCGGCACAGAGTTGCGACGTTGCCGGACAGAGTTGTCGCATTGCCGGAGAGTTGCGACGTTGCTAGCACAGAGTTGTGGCGTTGCCAGCACAGAGTTGCGACGCTGCCGGCACAGAGTTGCGACGCTGCCGGCACAGAGTTGCGATGCTGTCTGCATAGAGTTGCGACGTTGCTAGCACAGAGTTGTGATGTTGCCGGCACAGTGTTGCGGCGTTGCCGGCACAGAGTTGTGGCATTGCCGGCACAGAATTGTGACGTTGCCAGACAGAGCTGCGACGTTGCTAGCACAGAGTTGCGATGTTGCCGACACAGAGTTGCAACGTTGCCCGACAGAGTTGTGGCGTTGCTGGACTGAGTTGCGACGTTGCCGGCACAGAGTTATGACGTTGCTGGCACAGAGTTGTGACGTTACCGGACAGAGTTGTGGTGTTGCCGGCACAGAGTTGCGGCGTTGCTAGCACAGAGTTGTGATGTTGCCGGCACAGAGTTGCGGCGTTGCCAGCACAGAGTTGCGACGTTGTCGGCACAGAGTTGCGGCATTGCCGGACAGAGCTGCGACGTTTCCGGACAGAGTTGCAACATTGCCGGCACAGAGTTGTGGCATTGCCAGCACAGAGTTGTGGCGTTGCCGGCACAGAGCGCAACGAACTTTAGGTCATGTAAAGCCGCGTTTAAAAATTATTTTATAAACGGAAGAAGGCAAAAATGTGCGTGATGGATTGGCTGATAAAAAATCTTGAAAGAATTTTTGCACATTTCTGTCGAGATTGGGATGAGGTGAGGAGGAATGTAATAGCCTCTGTATAATTTTTACGTAAATTTTTGCGCTAAGATCATGTGTATTGTGTGACTTTTGTATAATATCACAATAGGAATTGAAAGATGTATTAAATGACATTTGAACAATGCTTTTCGTCTGATACTCTACCTGAGAAAACTTTTAAAAAGTGACAAAATACTGCCGACAATTTTTGATAAATGAAGTACATGTATTAGGCGAAAAGCTTTGGACTAAACATCGACGCAAACTTGTACGCACATTGCTTACTTTTAGCACCAACGGTGTGGGTATGGTTCTATACTACGATGCTCTGGAATATGTAGAGGAAATAGAGGAAGAGCAATATACATTCGAAAGTTTACTGAGCAGCCTGGGAGGTACGGCGGGGCTGTTGCTGGGATGCAGGTAACCGAGAAGAGTATGCGTATTGTAAAATGTTTTTTTGGCGGTATCGGAGAAAGATGACCACGAAAAATAGTTCTGAAAAAGCCTTCAACACCAAGAAGGTGAAGTCTGAAAAAGCCTTCAACATTAAGACAGGTGTATTTTTCTAGCATCAAAGTTGAGTTATTTATTTTGTTTTATCATTATTTCCGATTGTCATATATGACGTGTAATATAGACATACTAAAATACTCAACGCCACGGATTTTTTTGGAGAAGCGGTTGGTATCGGGTTTGATTCCGAAACGTGCCATTATGGTAGAAGAGTTTTTGAACGACAATCTCAACCTGTTTGCTTCTGCATATCTTTGAAAAAACGCAGGACGACACGGCAAAAGTGAAAGCAATTCATTGAGGCGCGTAAAAATCTGACAGGATAGCAGTGGTGGTAATGAAAACCGCGGTTTTATAAAATTAAAAAAATATTCAAACCTTCATTGTGACATAAAGGAAAACTAACCAAGCTACCAATAAGATCATAGTACATCGTAGTGTGCGGTGAGGGCGTCAGTGAAGCTATTCAACATATGTAATACTAGCAGATTTCCCCGTCGTTGATCGGGTAAAATGTAAAGACTGATTAAATTTTTACATTGAATAACCATATTTTAATATAGGTTGAATAAATATAGGCTCGTAGCCCCCATAGACGATTCTGATCGAAATCAAAATACCGTACTTGGCTTCCCTGGAAAAAGTTATATAAGATTCATATGTTTGTTTGTATCTAAATGTCTCCAGTTTTATTTCTATAGCGGACAGACAGAGAGACAGACAGACAGACAAACTTTGAGTTTTATATATATAGATTTATAGCCGGCTTTGCCGGCGTCGCCCGTCAGAGGCCCTCCATCAGTAATGTCCAGGTTTAGTATTTCGATTCAACCGGCCAAGCCGGCTTCACCCGTCCAGCTGTTGTGTGAGCAGTAGCGAAAAGTTAATGAATTCTATGCACTTTCACAATTCTTGTACACGGAATTGTGATTATCATATTCTTTTAATCATGACTGGCAATGCTCACAAAGAATCTTGCCACAAATTATGACAATTAATACTTGTGAGGGAGCAGGGATTGTATATACGTAATCAAAACTGATTGTAGCATCAAAACTGAGCTTGGTTTTCTTGATTCCCCATAAAATAAATTTGTAAGAATTGACAGTTTTCATTCTCTTCTGGTAAAAGACTTCCAATTCTATGACAAACTTGACCTTGAACTTTGAAAGTTGGCATAAATCCCCCTTGTGTAACAAATTTAGCTCCAAAAGATGTCATTTGAAATGCTGAGTTATACTTTTGAATATGCTGAAGAAAATGTTTTGAGTCAGAAGTGGAGCCGGTAAGAAGATTTTTTAAAGGTTGTGGTGGTTCTTGAAACGTTGCCAATTGAACTTTACCGTTAGAACAGCACACACCAGGAGGTTCATTATCCCATTTTTTAGCTCTGCATTAATTGCAGACCTTAGACATAGAACCAATAGTGATTACTTCTTCAGCTGCATAATCATGTTTTGGATCATAATGAAATGCACCTTGTTTCCATTGCCTTGTAGTAAATGGTTGAAACCTCAATTCACATTGCCTGCTCCTACTTCTCAAAAGTGTTATTTGACGGTTTTCTTGTGATTCCTGCTGTCGAGATATAGCATGTCTTTCAGCATCAATCTGTCTCCTGGTTTGTTGTTGAGATTCCCGCTGCCTGGATATAGCATGCCTATGGGCATCAACTTGTCTTCTGCTTTGCCTCTGCTTCTGATGCTCTTGCTACATGTTTTCTTCGTGCATCTGCAGATTTCCCAAATTTAAGTGTCTTCCTAGGAGGCATCTCAATGTTTTTTTTGTTCTTGAGATTCCCGCTGCCTGGATATAGCATGCCTATGGGCATAAACTTGTCTTCTGCTTTGCCTCTTGATCAACGACGAGTAAATTTTCTAAAAGTACAATCTTGCTCATTACCATCAAATTTGGATTTTTATTTGTTACAAATTTTTTTTCTGTTTGTGGTACCTAGCAAAAACTTTAGACAACTCTAGTATTTTAATATAGGTTGAATAAATATAGGCTCGTAGCCCCCATAGACGATTCTGATCGAAATCAAAATACCGTACTTGGCTTCCCTGGAAAAAGTTATATAAGATTCATATGTTTGTTTGTATCTAAATGTCTCCAGTTTTATTTCTATAGCGGACAGACAGAGAGACAGACAGACAGACAAACTTTGAGTTTTATATATATAGATATCTATTATCTTATGCTTTTGATTATTACCTTTTTATTCTCCAAACCTACCGAACAGTAGCAATGGCGCTAAGCACAGGCAGTTATCTGCCAAGCAGGGAAAATCGTCGCGCAACGCGTTGATCAACGCTTCAGTTAAGGTGGGTTTGACCATTCAATTCTGTTGCCATAAGTTCAACTGAGCAAGGCACAAAAACCCAGTCGCGAAATCTTGAGTTAAATGCCCGCTTGTCACAGTGCCTTATCCAAGGGCGTACCAACTTGGCTTTATTGGCCTCTAGAAGGTCGGTTTTCCGGGTTGTTGCGAACGAACGTCTTCCTGAATGATCAAATTTTTAGCATAATCAAACAAATGCTCATATTGATACAAAGAACAAAAAGCGTATATGGAGTTAATAGTTTTTACTTTATAAGCACAAATACATATACATGAAAACCAAATACAGGAATACAGACTAGCACATCACACAAATTGATTTTTATTTTATATTCCAGCGTTGATACAATTCTTTTTCGTCTGGTCGCCAAGTTCTTCATATAAACACTGAAACAAAACTTCTGGGCATTTTTTTGGAAAGCAACAAATGAGTCCAACAAAAAATGATTTCAGCAAAAGTTCTGCAAAAAAAAACGAAAATTTAAGAGAATATGTTTTATAAAATTTTTTATAAATATTTCAAGCCTTCTAAAAAGTTTTTATGTCACTGTCCAATTAATGTCACGATGGAATTTCCAGATTCTGATGGCGTCCGGTTAATCAACGTTAGGACTATGAGGCTCTACTACATAAAATGCCTGTTAAGGCACCGGCTAAAAATACGAAAATATGGAAAAACAAGAAAATCAGCTAATAGACCAAAATATGTCAAATCAATTACTGCATCTACTATATCAATCAATCAATTGACCCTCCCCGTTATCAAACAATTGATATAGCAAAAAGAAAAAAAAGTATTGCATATTGAGAAACCGCTTTCGAAGGTACACGATTAACAGAGCCATCGCAAACACTGCGACAGACTAGCGTTTGTAATTAATTTTCGGAGTATAAGCATTTTAATCATAAATACGTACTTGAACTCAATGCTAGCCCTAAAAACAATCTAGTTGACTGACTCATGGTTGGGGGCATAATTGTATAATTGGTATAATCGAACTTGAGGGTATAATTGAATAATGTAAAAATCATGGTTGTGATAATCATGCAGAAGAGCTGAACTTCTCTTTGGCTGCTTGAATATCTCTTTCATACGCCACAGAAGATAACCATTTAGTTCCGCTCACCAATAAATCCTGGAAAACAAGGGCGAGGATTTCAGTGTTCACCTTGTTGACGTAAACATTTGTCCATCATTGTACCTCAAATCATCGGAGGTCATACAAAAAACGATGATATAGAAAAAAAGTCATTGCTTTGCGATGTCCACTACAAAGATAAAAAGAAGATTAGGTCGTGGTAGCTTGTTGCTTTTAAATCACAGTTCTCCAAGCTTTTAACTTTAATGATTGTCACGAATAAGGAAATTTGCCTTGTAAGAATAGTTTTCGCATATGCGTATAGTGTTGTATTATTTTGTTCGCTCGGTTACTGATTGAAAAAAAAGACCTTTTTCCTCGCAATTGGATTTGCTGTAAGTACGCCTTTATTACGTCACAATCGTTATTAAGACATAGTAAAATTCCAGATTGATCTAGTGATTCTAGCTTCTTCGAGGAATTTCGATAACCGATTATATTAACTAACTTAGTAATGCTTTTTTTCTTTTTTCACGTGATTTCGTTCTAGCGTTTTTTGGATTGTTTTTTTCGATTGATATATAAGGCGACAGGATTTTTTTTAGTGGTTAGAGTTAGAGAGTAGTAGTGTGAATAAAGAAGCGTGTAGTAGAGAGAGAGAGAGATTGATTGATGGAATAAAGAAGGGCTATTGTTTTTTGTGACAATTTATTGTGGATTCTGTGGACGTGGCGAGTATTGAACAATTATTGATGAGATTAGCTTTGGTGGTTTTCTGATTGTGTAGTAAAGTGATTAGTTCTGAGGTCATTGAGCAAAGAAGCTTGAAGTCGTGAAGCATTATTTCTGTGGATACATTATTCTGTTCTTACGTGGTTTAAGGTGTTTTTAGTGAAAGCCAATCTCTTCCAAGTTTTATTAAGTTGCAGTCAGACCTAATTATTCGAGCGATTATCGTACGTCGCCTCAATTTTAAAAGAAATTTAAAATTGAGATAGAACCGAAAGTTCTATGTTATTATATTAAAACGCGACAATGATAATTTTTCCTCAGAATAAACTTTTAATTTTTCATTTACAAGATTTTTTCAATTGCTGAGACATCGTGCATTTAACAGCAACATTTTTCACCCGCAAGACATTTTAGTTGTGGCTGCACAGGTTCGGTTCCGCATTTCATTCTCCTCACTATCCATATTGCTCAGCATCAAGCAGATCTGTGAATACCATTCTTAAGTTTTTGAAATCATTTAACAAAAGAATAGATCTATGGTCTAGCGACTGGAAAGTGAACGCACTAACCATGACTCCATCACGCCGGTAAATAGTTCACTCGCGTGTTACAATTTACTATAAAGAAAAAAATCAGTGCAAATTTATTCCATAGGCTTCTTCTTGGAAAGCTGCCATCAGCAGCGCACTCATGCATAGCAATTGGCAGCTAATCATTGCTTTGTAAGTACGAGTTCCACACTGCGGAAACCAATGCAAATGTGGCTGATGCCATAAAATAATTAGCATGCAGCTCATTTGTGAAAGCGTAAAATGGTCTTTAGCTTCCGGTTACGGAATTCACAATTGGTGGGGTGCATTTAGTGACCAACAAGTAGCTAGAGGTTTCCAAGCAGAGCCTAAAACAGTGGATTCCAGCTTTTTCAAGTCACGACCCACTTTTCAAAACATAAATTTTCGACGCCCACATAATTTAACATGTACTTTGAAAAACTGGGAAAAAGAGCAGTGAAAACGAAACGGATATTCAAAATGTACTGGTCGGGAGGTGCCTGTGGAAATTTTCTTAGCTGACTCAATCAAATTCGTTGACACACGCCTACCTTAGTACTCCATCAAAAAGCGAATTATTTCAGACAAAGCATGCATTAATATAAATTTTGAATGACTTTCGCGACCCACTGAAATTCCGTCGACGACCCGCCAGTGAGTCGCGACCCATAGTTTGGAAACCGCTGGCATAGATTGTCACACTTGTGGGACCTAAACTAGGTCCCACTATAGTGGAACTTCTGCAAATACTCTGTATTACTTTAAGACGCAGTATGCAGCTCGCTCAATGTTAATCGTGGGTCTCTTGTATTACTTTGGAGTCGTGGAGTGCACCCTCTCACTCAAAACTCCTAAATACAGGGTTTGTCTCTAACTGATGCCCTTTTTTTTTCAGCTTGATTAGTATCGTTGAGGTCCTGTATTTTGTTCTAAAAATGATTGGGATTCTGATCACTGCCTGTCCTTTGACCCAGAAGAAAAAAGTTGATGCATAGATACAATAAAGCAGTTTCAAAACTTATAAAGGACCGGTGACTTGTAATTTAGGTTAAATTTCAAATTGTTGTGCATTGTTGTATTTTTCGGTGATTGTCATTAAGCAATTGCATCTTTGTTGCGTCATAATTTTAACATTTTATGCTTTTGCAATACTTTTAAAAGTTAGTTGATTTGACGTGATTGTAATTTGTTATGACTTTGCAGCGCGGAAAAATGCAAAAGATCATCATACCATCAACAACGGTGTTGCTAATTTAGCCTTTTTCAGGTTAGATTTAGCCTTTTTTGGGGTCGTTTAGCTTTTTTAATCTAGCCTCTAGCTTTGTTTTTTGCCTTTTCTTTTAAATCTCGCTTTATCTAGTCTTGTGTTGCAGTGAATTTTTTATTCAAAAACTTATTTTATTTTATTTTTTCACAACTGGCAACTGTGTAAACGCATGACTGAGTTTTTACTTTATTTTGAAATGGTATCCTTTTCTTTAGTGTGCACAGTGCTTCAAGCAATTGACCAGTTGTGATTGCGAACAAGATGAAATAAAGTCGATTTGATAAATTTTTTAGCCAACTGTTTAATGCAAGGGAGACAGTGAATAGGAATCTAAGGTTGGACTGACGCTTTTTTTAGGGCAGTGCAATGCCCCACATAAACATCGGGTGGTCGTGATGCAAGAGCAAGTGACGGCGACTTAAATATCTTTTGTATAATAAATGGTTTCTCGAGCAATTAAAGTAAAGCAAACCAAAAAGTTTTTTTTTCTTAACTTTTCCCGGCCAATTTCAATCGTAGGTAAAGAGCAATAATAGCAAAGAGCTCTCAAACTTCAGTTTAACATTAGGCATGATTTTCCGAGGGAAGTTCCAACTGGAAGTAGTTAAAATGCATATGTTTTCTTTAAGCTCTAACGCCAATTTCAATCGTGCTTGATGAGATAAAAAAGCACATTGCTCTCGGCTTTAGGTTAGCACAAAAAACACCATTTTTGAGGGAGTGGTTCAGTTTTTGGTAATTACTAATAAATAATCTTCTCACACTTGCCAGCTATGAAAACTAAAAGTAAAAAAAGAATACGACCTTTAAACAATTTTAGTTTTAAATACCTTCAAAATATTGTTTTGTAAATAAAATGTAGCTGACAGCTATGTGTCGTCATAGCTTACCAGTCATGATTGAAATAAGTCCCGAAACGTAAAGGAAAAGGTGTGGATTCTAGTCTCGATCTCTTTGAAACGTTTTATATTAAAATACAGCCTTTTTTACATTAATTAAGGTGTATCATCTAATCATGTTTACCAGTGTAAAGAAAAATCTCTAAATAGTCAAAACTCTCGGAAAGTTGTACACTGCGCAAAGAAACTTTTCTTTAAAGCGTAATTGTAGGCGCGCGGCTACTGCAGTCTTTTACATCTGCCTGTAGTCAGTGGGCCGGTAAAGTAAGCGGGGCCTCGCCAAAACTTTTTCCGGAAAAGGCAGCCCCCTCGCAAATGTAGTAAAACTATGTGGTTTAAACGAAGAATGGACTTCATTTTTTTTCAGTAAGCGTCTCTAAGTGAGACCGTGTGGTTTTATGCGCAATTACAAATATCAGTTTTTCAATTTTTTGCTCGATTTAAAAGCTGCGTTTACCAAACTCGCGCATATCTAGGTCCATGAATTTCTCTGTTTCCTTTACTTCGGTCAGGTTTCAAATGCTTTTCAACAAAGATAGAATTCCTTTCATGCATTTGGTCAATGATTTATTTAAACTTATTAAGAGCGAAAAAATATTTAGCCAGTTACGTTTATCGCGATTATCATTGAGAGTCCCGTAAAAAAGCTTCAGCAGTATCCCAAAACTTCTGTTACTTTTGTCCCAATACTTTGCTAAATAACGAGGTTTCGCTATTTTTTCGAATTTGGGACAAAACTTTCTGAAAATTTACTCGTTTGTTTTCATGCGTGGTTTGTGAAATTAGTTGGCAAGATTCGGGCGAAATTTGTTATCGCTAATCAATAATATTGCTTCTGAGATAAGTTCAAGGAAGAAAGCAAGACATATAGAGTATGACTACTACATTGTACAAAAATTTTAATTTTCTCCGTTTAAGTTACGCGTCTATGGTCATCAAATACTCCCAATTTTAAACGGAAAGATTACTTGCAATTGCAAAATCCTGCTGTTTAAATGATTACGATTAAGAAATGTCACTGGTTTAATTATTTTACCATAATCAAGCAACAATTGCAGTTTACCAGAAATTTTTGGGTGCTACTATAGCGTGAGGTCTACCACACTATAGCGTGAGATCTACCTCCGGTTACAACTATAGCGTGAGGTATAGCTCACCCCTCTATAGCTACACCCTTACTACAATAGCTATAACAGTTCCAAACACCACGCATACATTCCACACACAAAGGTAAATTTATTCTAACGATACACACTTCGTACATCTTCTAAGAATGACACAAATAAATCATTAGTTAGAGTTAAGGGTTAGGGTTAGGGTTAGGGCAGTGGTTCTAACCCTAACCCAAACCTCACGCGGTTTGCACCTCGGTAGGTGCGAGTCAAGCGGTAGACCTCACCCTACATCTAGGTAGGTGACTTATGTCGGTAGACCTCACGATATAGTAGTACCAATTTTTGTTCTTGTGTCATAGTCGTGGTAACCTACCCAACATCTCATAAGTTCAATAAGGCCATATATTTCATGCTCATATTGGGCGTCGGCATAGAATTGTGCTAATTTTATTTACATGCACTGTTAACCTGACATTCTGAAATGTTTACGAATAACTGTTGCACAGATCGAAGAATTTCAAGGATCACATTTAACTTATTAAACAAAAATCGCCAGGTATTTCGCCGCGGCCGATTAGTAACCGATAGGCTGGTTGTTTGCGAACCTTTATTAAGGTTGACCATGGCCTACAAGAAGAATACGGTCGAATTAGTCACAATCTAACAGCAATTTCAAAAAGCCTTTGTAAAAGGCCGACGTTTTCTCCAAGCGAACAACCACATCGCGCAGTGAGTGTGCGTAATGCGTTTAGGGCAAACTCATTTCGCACATCCACGTAATATAATTCAATAGACACGCGCATAGAATTACATGCAAAATTAGAAATGAAAGCAATTTAGTTCTGTCAACTTCAAGATAAAAGCTGCACCTTCCAGAGTACAAAAGAATTGCTGTATTGAAAGCAATCAAAATCTTATTAAAAGCAATATTTAAACAAGAAATAATAACAAAAATTTTTGACCTACAACTAATATATTTCACAGCGCAACAGCAGTAATGTAAAAGAATTCGTACCACCACTTGTGCATGTAAAATATAAGCATAATAGAGCAAAGTCATAGCAATATTAATAAAAAAAAAATTGTAAACTCACAGTCACAATTACTGTGATGTTCACAATATCAATTGATTTAATATTGTTGTCGTTTCTTACATGCAGTTAACATTTCTTTTCTGGCTTGGTAAGATGAAATTTTTTGTTTATTATTGTAAAAAACATTTACCATGATTTTGATAGTAACTTTTTGCACCGTTCTACATGATGATCCTTACACCCAAGATTGATTTCGTTTAAATATTCGCTCAGTACATATTCAGCAGCATATCTGGCTGGGACTTTTGATGCTGCTGAATGACAGAGTCTGCTGCATCTAAAACAGCAAAATCTTTACAGAAAATATTGGCCAAAGTTGGGGATGGTGTTAACAATCCTCCACGGAACAATAATTGAAAATACGGCATTTCTGTGTGAGTTTCTGTCAAGATCGTTCTACATTCGCAACATTTTAATCGCTTTATCAACTTTTTTGTTGCGTAGCCAGCAATGATGTAGGCAACCTCTTCACTATCTTCTTTCAAAATTATAGACGATAGCTCAACATCCTTATGTGCAATGTGTTGAAGAAAGCAGGGATGTGGAAGTGGTTATTTTTCAACCGCTTCCGCTTCCACACCTATTGCTTCCGCTTCCACTTCCACTAACAAAAAACGAAAAAATGACTGTTGACAATTTTTTTTACTTTTGTGGGTCTGTACTCTGCCTTCTTCTACACTTTATCATTTTGAGGGGACAAAAACCTTCATTTATTGCTATTACTTTACCTAGTTCGTTTGAGCTTATTGTTCTGAACTACTCTGTGTTTCTTTTTCTTAGATATTAGAACTCGTGTTGAATGTAGAACAGTGCTTTTCAACTTTTGAGTCATTGTGGAACCTCTAATGTACTTTCGCGTTTCTCACGGAACCCCTACTAACAAAAATTTAGAAATCACTATTTGCTTGCAAGAAAATCAAATATTTCGTCCCTACAATTCAAAAAATGATTAAACGCTTCAACAAATAAACAGTTATTATAAGTTCCTTCACTACTTACAACTATTTTACAACAGTTAACTTAATGCTTCTCAGATTTAAACCGTATGACCACATTACATTACATTTCTCGACAATAACCTGTCGTCACAATAACAAATTACAACGATAAAGCGTTGATTTTCCCTCTCTATCCTCAACTAACTCTGACTTTGAGTTAACTTTAACTCTAATTATCATTACGGACCTTCTGTTTGTCCCCAAAACACGTATTGACTCCGATCTTTTAGGATAGTGAAGTGTGAAATTTCTGTCGTATCTATAGTATATACGGTACATGTAAAGCAAGCAAAATTGAACTGCACCATTCAACAGCCGCCTCAACGTGGTGGTGCGGTCTCCAATCCCGTTTGGGCTAGGTTCAAACGGCTGTTGACCTTTTCGAAGGTCCCAGTTACCCCGGGCACTCCCCTCACACAAACCATTTTTTCGCCGTGCAGCCCCCTGAACGACCGCAGAAGGGTAGCACGCAGCCTATTTAAAATCGGCCTGTCTTCTCTCTTCTCATTCTCCTGATGAACGGCAACGTTCCTCCTAACCCCTGACCCGTTTTTCCCTGTTCAGTGTGCGCTGGAAATGTGACCTGGCAGGGTAGGTCAGTGCAATGCTGCACATACTGCAAATGGGTTCATTTATAGTGCTGACTACACTTCTTTTCTAAATTCAAAACTCTTGGCAGCTCTCACTTCTGGAGCTTCCCTCCATGCTGCGTCCCTGCTTTGTTTAAAGATCCCACACCTACCAGCACTGCGACTTCCTCCTCGGACTCCTCCAGCTGGTATACCTCCACTGCTCAATCAATGCACCACTCGCACCCCATCCTCGCCTTCAAACTTCTTATCCCTTTTCCGCTCACTTTGTATCTTCTCCCTCTGCACCCTCACTACCTCCTCATGCTCCTGGCTGTTTCTCTTTACCTCCTGCCTCCTCTTCCCTTTCTCAACTCCCTCAGGTTTCTTCAATGAAATGCTCGGGGTCTCCGAGCCAGGAGCACTGAACTGCTACACTTTATTTCGTCTCATCCGGTTTCCCTTATTTGTATCCAGAAATCTAACCTTAATTTATTTTTCTCTTTCCGGATTCCTGAATGCTCTGCTCTGCAATCCGATAGCACCCACTCCCGATCTGGTATTTTTTCTAGTGATGTCACAGACGCTAGCGGCGGCGTCATCATTTTTGTCTGGTAGGGCTTATCCTTCTCTGAGCTTTCTACCTGCTCTCTTTCTTCGCTTGACCCCTACTCTGATTATGTAGGGATCAACATCTCTCTAAACGACTCCTCCTCGCTTTCATTTCTAAATGTTTATGCTCCCACCATTCGCTCTTCTCCGAAGAATAGCAGAACCAATTTCTTTTTTCCCTCCTCCACAAATTTCTTTATTCTGGGAGACTTCAATTGCCATCACCCCCTCTAGGACTTAAAAAGTACTTCCAACCCCTGTGGGGAGAAAGCATTAGATTGGGTCATCTCTTTTGACCTCCTACCCTTGTTGACCCTGACATACCTACTCTTCTTTATTGCTCCTCTGGCAGTCGCTCCTCCCCTGACATCTCCTTTACTCTTTTTTCTCTGGCCCTATATTGCTCCTGGGAGGTGCTTCAAAACCTGGGTTCTGATCGCCTACCGATTCTACTAATCGTCCCTCTTTCTCCGGTCTTTCGCCCCAACGAACGTCTCCCTTCCTTCAATTTTCAGAAAGCTCGTCGGGATGACTTTGCTTTTTACTTTGACTCTCACTGTCCTTCTGCAGAGGAATACTCGTTTCTTTGTCTTTCCTTTGCTGCTGTTGTCTTTAGTTCTCTGACACTGAATGCCCTCCTTACAATGTGGTGCTCTGGATTGACGGTTCTGTTTCTTTCATTTTGGCAAAGACGGCTCCGGCGTCCTTGCCAACTGCTCTCCGTGTGGCACTGAGGCCATTCTTTCCTTTTCGGCAGGCCCAGTATGCTCAAGTTTTTCCGCTGAAGCCTGCGCCATTCTGCACGCTCTTTGCTGGTCTCGGCAGCACCAACAAGTCTGCCATTTTTCTTCTCCTCTCCTTCTATTTGACTCTCGCTCTGTCCTCTCCTCCATCTTTCCTTTTACCTTAATCTCTGGCAGAACTGTTTTCTCTCTCCTTCTGTTCTATCAGGCTACAATGGGTCCCCGGACACTCGTTTCTCCTGGGCGACGACTCGGCTGATGAGCTGGCCAGACGGGGAGCGCTACTTGTTCCCTCAGCAATCCCTTGTAGTCTCTCTTCTTTTATCTCTCGTATCCACTCTTGTCTTTTCTCGGACTAGAGGCATATTGTCTCATCTAAATCCTTCAATACACGGGTTCCCTCGATTTCCACCGAGGAACTTGTGCTTCTACGTCATGCTCGCTGTGTTCTCTCTCTCGTCTTCGGTGCAACGGACACAGTCTTCTGTAAAGCTACTATCTTTCCAGAATTGGAAGAATCGAAAATCCTTCCTGCAGCGCCTGTGGACACTCGTCCCAGGACACCTCTCATCTCATTCTGCATTGTCCAGCTACGGACTCTTTGCGTCGCTCACTCTTTGGCAATTTTCTGTCTCTCTACGACCTCTGGTCCAGGCCCTGGGGAGTTGTCAGGCTTCTGGGTCCCTATGGTCTTCCGCCATGAACCCATCCCTCGGAAGGGGTCGGGTAGCAACAAGAACAACAGCAAAACTGAAATTACAGATGTACTATTACGTAACAAAGGGAGTTAGCAAATTCAGACGTTCCAAAAGTTGTAAAAAAAATTACGTCACAATCTGCAACTTGCTATCACAAGATTCCATTATTAACTATTTGTATACACGGAACACCACTACATATAAGAAATCAATACACTGAAATAAGAAATGAATACTAGTAATAAACAAAGAACCTTCGCGGTCCCCTCACGGAACCCTTAAAACTCACGGAACACAACTGCATGCTTTGCAAAACCCCTGTTAAAGAGCACTGGTGTGGAATGATCAAGTTGTTTCTGTCGTGAGTAATTTCTTTTTCAACATTTTCAATTCCCTAACCAAGATTAGTTAAGTTTAATCAAATCATCATTTTATTGGCTACGTTTCATTGTCCAAACTATTTTTTTCTTGCCCGTAATCGATATAAAATGTGATGTTAGTTATACGTTTTCTCGTTCTCTCGCGCTACTGATATCGCACGTTCATTCAGACTTACAGTGCAACTTCACCGTTTAATCCACATCTGGAAATGGACAAAAGTTTTTCGCCAAGTTACTCTCAAGTCAAATAAGCTATGTGGAAGCGAAAGCGGTAGAATTTTCGCGCTTCCGCTTCCGCTTGCACAGAAAAAGGACCGCTTCCGCATCTCTGGAAGAAAGTCCTGTGTTACGGACTTTTGATTTGGATATCTTTCCCAAAAGTTTATGTCTTCTTTAATTAGAGATCGAATCAGCAAATCTTTCCAGAAGATTCCACTTTCCGTAAACTGACCAGAAATCGACATCCACTCATCTGCCGATATTGAGCAAAGCGTTGTTCGAGTGGATCACTTTGAAACCTTCTGGGAGTTACAAATGTAAATTCCTCGGCATGGAGTTCACAAACCAGGTTTGATTGAGCTTTCAAAGTTTGAATTAATGCATCTGAAGTTTGCTTCGAAAGAGAAAACACACTGCAACTTGTTTGAGACCATGTTTTTTAGTCCATGTTTTACCCAATTTTTGTAGATACATTTAATCTGCCATTACAAGTATATCAACTGTAATCTTGCTAGCTCTTTGAAAAATTTTGAGAGCTTTTAAGGAATCTAAGCCACCTTGTTTGAGTCTGTTTAACGTGGAAAATGATGGTAGTGGGAAATGGTTTAGCAAATATTAGTAGCATTGGGCAGATGTGTAACGAAGTAATAGTACATACCTTATTAGCTCAGCCGAAAATGGAGGACGACATTTGGGCTTATAATATTGTTTCTGTAACAAATCATCCATGATTGAGGTGGGTGATTCCGCGCTTGTGTTTCGCAATATTTTGGAGCATGCTGTAGTGAGTGATCTTTCCATTTCTACCCTTTCTACCGACCCGATGGCGTAGTGGTTAGAGCGTCCGCTTCGTAGTCGGAAGACCAGGGGTTCATTCCCCTTGTCGAGTCATACCAAAAGACTTTAAAAAATGGTATCCGTAGCTTCCCTGCTTGGCGTTCGGCATTTAGGGAAGGTTGTGGAGAACAAGCCGGCAAGTTCGCTTGTTGTGTCCTTGGGCAAGGCACTTTACGGGACGCCCCCACCTTTATGTGGAAGACAGGTGGCCCATAAACCTCGAAAAAGGCAACTCCCAAGCGAGTGCGGACTTCCCGTCCAAAATATAGCGATACAATTCGCTTTCTCGTGAATGGAGGATAAATATGGCAAATAAAACTAAAAAACTAAACTAAACTTCACGAGCCACGCTGGAAGAGGAACTGGACACCCACAGATTTGCAACTCAACGTGAAGTTCAGAATCAATTTTGATTGCTTCTTTTATGGAAGGAAATTTGGTGGTTTGGAATCCTGACGGGCAGTAGTTAAAATTTAATTCATCAAAGTTCAAAACGGCATCAGCTTTCATAAATTTAGAAGCTTCATCTTCCTGATATATTCTTTCTTTTGGGGATTTTCTGCTGGTGCTTGTTGTTGGTCAAGTTGATGGCTTTTCAAAAGCAGCTTTGGAATGAATTGTTGGAACTAGATTGAGACTCCATTTCAGCTTTTTTCGTTTTCCTTTACCATGGAATGTAAGCTTATCTTTAAAATGCTTTATGCATATTACAGAATATTTTGTTGCTGTCCAATTTTTTGTTTTATATTTTTTTTATTTGCCATAATTATCCTCCACTCACAAGAAAGCTAATTGTATCGCTATATTTTGGACAAGACGTCCGCACTCGCTTGGGAGTCGCCATTTCCGAGGTGTCCGGGCCACCTGTCTTCTACATAAAGGCGGGGGCGTCCCGTTATGTGCTTTGCCCAAGGGCACAACAAGCGAACTTGTTCTTCACAACATCCCAGGAAGCAGTGGATGCCATTTTGTAAGTCTTTCGGTATGACTCGACAAGGGAAATAAACTCCAGGTCTACCGACTGCGAAGCGGACGCTCTTAACCACTAGGCTACGTCATCGCGTCAGTCGATTTGCAATTCGATTCTAACCAATCTAACCAATTCGATCGATTTGCAAATTTACAATCCAGTTTGATAACAAATCTGGTTTCTCGAATGGAAAAGCGAAAGAAGAAACTTTTTCTTCAGCAGTTGCAGATGATAAATAGCCAGATTTACATCCATACACTACACACTTATTTTCCATGGCTACACAAAATACACTGAAAATATTTTGTTATCAAGTTTATAGTGGCTTAGTCTAAACACAAAAGCAATTTTTTTACTAAACTAACCATCAATTGAGTATGATTGGAAGTCACAATCTGTCTCACAGTTTACCAATAACATCTTTACAATGAAGTTTTGCCTAAAGACGTTAACAGCACTTTGTTAGAAGCAAGCTTTACACTCAGTTTTCTTGGAATTAATAGGTACTTTTACCTTGTTATAAAAGTGACATAAAATGTGGTGATTAAGTACAAGTTATCGCTAGTACTGTAAGTACATTATATACTATATGCTCATAATGTTGGATTCTGATTTCACCATTTTTTATATTGTTCCAATCCCGATTGTATAAACGTTGAACAACAGTAAACATAATTTCGAACCAGTACAATTATTTATCTTAATAATTCTTGACTGTGTACACCAGGCAAAGAAAACTTGAATAATTTTAGGTCCTGCAAACTCGTGTTAAGGTTAAATAACAATACCGATACTCTTCTCATTGTCACTGCCTTCACATTAGCAGCCCTTGACCAAACCTAACTTTCGCTTGGTTTGTGGCAATTCTACACTTCTACTTACACTGACTAAGAAGTATTTTATAAATATTGAAAGCTACATGCTACTAACTCTAACATGCAACAAACAAATTGACAAAACTGAATACTCCAATTGCTTTCATTTCTAACTTTGCATGTAATTCTATGGGCGTGTCTACTGAATTATATTACGTGGATGTGCGAAATGAGTTTGCCCTAAACGCATTACGCACACTCACTGCGCGATGTGGTTGTTCGCTTGGAGAAAACGTAGACCTTTCAGAAATCGCTGTTAGAATGTGACTAATTCGGCCGTATTCTTCTAGTAGGCCATGGGTCGATATAATCAAGCAAATTATTACGTCACCGAAGCGCAACGTCGCAGTTTTGCCTCTCTCCTACCCATCCCCCCAGAAATTTTTTAAACTCTGCGCTTGCGCCCATACTATTGTTGTTCGGACTTGTTTTTAGGCCATTTTTGAAGATCTTCGACACACAGCTAACCCCAGTTGCTGCTGCGAAAGACGTAGCACAGCAAACAAGCTATGACTCGCAACATTGCGTCTTAATTGAATTAAAAATAATTTCAATATACTGACACAAATATACTGAGTACTGAAATATACTGAGTACTCAGTTCAATATACTGAGTACTGACAGACCTTCCACCAAGTGAATCTAGTTTAGATCTCACAAATGTGGCGGTCTAAGCTATGCTTTATTTAAAGCCACTAGCTTCTTGTCGGTCACCAACTGCACTGAAGAAACCTGATAGGTTGACAAAACTGAATTGACAAAACTGAAAGTTCTGAGTGGTAAATAGAACATCCTTGTGGGCCACAGGCAGCATACGCTTTGACGTAAAGATCAAGCGGATGCTGACGGAACCATAGCAGCTTTCCACGGCGGTTTTGACTTCTTTTTCCAAGTTTGCGGAGGGCTTACCAATCCAAGCGACCCTTAAGTACACCGAGCACTTTTCTGGGCCAAATCGCTTAAGGGTGGAGAACTGAGCGATTTTCTTGGTGATCTGAGTGTTGATGATGTTTTTAGGATAGCCATTGTCCAGTAATATTTTCTTGATCCGTTCTATTTCTCCATTGAGTTTACGCTTGGTGCAAATCATTGGGGCTCGATGCACCAATGTAGATATTAGACTTATTTTACGTTTGAGAGCACTAAAGGACTCTTAACGTAAATACTGGACGATGACAGTGGGTTTCCGGTATACACTGGTTTCAAAGCCAATATCTGTTCTTTCGACGTAAACATCAAGAAACGGTAGACATTTTCCTTTCTCTTTTTCAAAGGTGAATTTGAGGGATGGATGAAGGTAGTTGAGTTTGGTCAGGAATTCATCTGCTTCAGCTTCGTGATCGAAGATGGCAAACGTGTCGTCAACATATCTGAAGTATGTTGGAGGTTTCTGCGTTTGAGACAATATCTTTTCTTCGCAATATCCAACAACGATGTTAGCCAAAGCCGGACCAAGTGGTGATCCCATAGTTACTCCGTCTGTTTGCTTATACATAGTGTTTTTGAAACTGAACTCAACCAAGGATGTAGCGCTCTTGATTAATTCAACAAACACGTCTTTTGGAATGGGTAGTTGTAAATCAGAATCGTCGTAAAAGGCATCCGAACAGATTTTGATGGTTTCATCAAGGGGGACATTAGTGAACAAGCTGGACACATCAAAAGAACACATGAAGACATTAGGGTCGATGTTAAGATTTTGCATGGTCTTAGCAAACGTAAACGAATCTGAAATGCAATGTGACGAAAACCGCTCCAACACAGATTGTAATAAGCCAGCCAACCACTTGCCAAGTTCATGATGGGAAGAATCTGTCATAGACAGTACAGGCCAAAGTGGGTTGCCTTCTTTGTCTGTTTTCGGCAAACCATACATTCGAGGTCCTTGCCATCCAGTTGGTCGTATTGCGTTATATATCCACTTCGGCATAAGATCGACTTTGACTAAGTCAAGCAAGCGCTTTTGAAGGCGCGATTTAATGCTAGCTGTGTTGCCATTGCTGGAGACCGGACCAAATCTTTTGAATTTCGATTGATCATCAAGAATCTCGTTCTTTTATCGACGTAGTCGCTTTTGTTTAAAAGGACATCGCCGGAGCCTTTGTCAGGTTTGTGATAATGATATCATCATTCTTTCGTAACCTGTTGATTGCACGAAAGCACTTAGTGCATTGTGAAGTCACCTGAATCTATGGTGCCGTCACAATACAAATGTGCAAGGTCAGCGAGTCGGGTTTTTAAAGCGGTGCGATGTTCAACAGAAGTGGCACTGTGATGTAAAGGCTGTGCCCACAGTGACTCAAATTCGGCGAAGATTTCTTCTTTGCACAAATACGAGGGTGGCAACCCAAAGTTGAGACCACACGACAGCACGAAGGTGTCAGATAAGAAATAATCTGAGAGATTCAGAATATGCCTTGTAGTATCACTGAGAGCATTGCCGAAACGGTTACGTGTAAGTGAAGCAAGCAATCTCTCGTTTTTGATCTTGGATTTTGATTCCGTTCTTCCATCAAGTAATGCCAGGTATCTGCAGAATCTGATTGTGTCGAAGAATGTTAGAAACTCGTGGGGCGCCCGCCAATGTGGTTGGTAAACTGTTCGTAGTTTTCTTGATTGCTCTGTTAGCTTTTCAACATCATCTGTTAAAAATGCGCGTTCCATCTCTGGGCTGTACCTGGCTTGCGATTGTTAGATACGAGGGCAACTTTTTTAGATATGCAAGCCTTGAGAAAATACTGGCCGGTGAAAACCACCCGAAACCCACTTTCACCGACCAGTATTTACGTTGGGAGTCCTTTAGTGCTCTCAAACGTAAAATAAGTCTAATATCTACATTGGTGCATCGAGCCCCAATGATTTGCACCAAGCGTAAACTCAATGGAGAAATAGAACGGATCAAGAAAATATTACTGGACAATGGCTATCCTAAAAACGTCATCAACACTCAGATCACCAAGAAAATCGCTCAGTTCTCCACCCTTAAGCGATTTGGCCCAGAAAAGTGCTCGGTGTACTTGAGGGTCGCTTGGATTGGTAAGCCCTCCGCAAACTTGGAAAAAGAAGTCAAAACCGCCGTGGAAAGCTGCTATGGTTCCGTCAGCATCCGCTTGATCTTTACGTCAAAGCGCATGCTGCCTGTGGCCCACAAGGATGTTCTATTTACCATTCAGAAAAGTTCAGTCATTTACAAATATAAGTGCCACTGTGACAGTCGGTACGTAGGGCGAACATCTCAACGGCTACAGGATCGCATCAAGCAACATGTTCCGCAATGGTTAAGACAGTGCTTCTCAACCTTTTTTTCTTGCGATCCAAATGTTGAGCGTGAATAAGTTGAAAAACTTTGGCGACCCAAAAGTTTTTTAGATTTTGTTTTGCAAACACAAAAAATTAAACTAAGCATATCACAATCACAAAAGGTGCAAAACTTAATCAATGTGAGCCTTGGACTTGAATCGATTCCACAACTCTGTCAAAATGTGGAACAATTTTGCTCAAGGCCAATCTCATGTCATTTTCAGGCTCAAGACAGTTTCTACTTTTCGTTTTGATCTGTGTAAGCGTAGAAAACCCACTCTCACATAGACAAGTGGTAACAAACGGCAGAAGAGCTTTGACTGCGTGCATGCCAACAATATTCTTTTCGTTCTTGATTTTTGTCCAAAATTGACCAAGCTTTCCATTTTCAAAGACATTCTTTAACGAACTGTCACACTGAATGTCAATAAATGCCTCTTCGAATCCAGTAATACTTTGGCAACTCTCAGGCAATGCGTCAACATCAACAGCAAATGGATTGCGTACCCATTCCAATTCTTTTGCTCTGTGGGGGATAATTAGATCAAATTCTTGTATTAATGCAGCTAAATGCCTTTTCATAATAATCTGGACATCATCAAGACACACCTCTTCCATATCTTCCAGAAATTGATTAAATACAGGAAATGATGCTGTTTTCTGAGACTCTATCTTTCTCTTCCACAAGTTCAACTTTTCTCTAAAAGCAAGCAGCTTTTCAGAGACGTCAACTAGCATTATATTTGGTCCTTGCAAAGATTGATTCAAAATATTCAATTGATAAAATATATCAGAAAGATATGCCACAAGCAATAGCCACTTTTGATCAACTAATTTATCTGCCAAGGTATGTTTCCTCTGTATCAAAAATTCTCTCACCTCCTTGCGTAGAGTGACAAATCTCTCCAGAACTTTGCCACGAGATAACCATCTCACATTAGAAAAGTATATCAGATGTTTGTGTTCAGCATTCAAATTTTCACATAGTTTTCCAAACAGTCGCGAGTTTAGAGACTTGGACTTGATGAAGTTGACGATGTGGATTACATCCTGCATGACATTTCCCAACTCAGTCGAAAGCCTGTGAGATGCCAAATTTTCTTGGTGTACGAAGCAGTGGCTGGTCATCACATTAGGATTAATTTCTTTCACTCTAGCAGTAAAACCTTTTCGGGATCCCAACATAGCTGGAGCTCCATCTGTGCAAATACTGGAGCAATTATTCCACTCCAATCCCTCCTCTTTCATAAATGAATCGACCAACGCAAAAATATCTTCGCCACGGGTAGTTGTTTCTAAAGCTCTGCAAAATAGAAACTCTTCTTCTAAAGTGTTTTCACCAAGATAACGGACGTAAACAAGTAACTGAGCATCATCACTTACGTCAGTACTTTCATCAATTTGCAGGCTATACTCTCCACCTTGTTTTATAGAAGAAACCAACTGTTCTTTGACATTCAACGACATGGAAGCAATGCGCCTTTGAACAGTGTCATTCGACAACGGGACTATATCTAACTTCTTTGCAACATCGTCATCGCACATTAAGCGCACCATTTCAATGGCTGCTGGCTTGATTAATTTCTCTCCTATTGAATGAGGTTTCTTTGCACGCGCAATATGCCAGGCTACTACGCAAGACGCTAATGTTGCTTGCTTTAACGTGCAGATATAATGGCTGCTGACAGAATCATTCGTTGTTTTTTCAAGTTTTGTTCTTTTCTCTCAAAAAATTCACGATTTTTATCAGAAAGCTTACTGTGCTTAGTTTGCAAATGACGCTTCAGCTTATTGTCTTTGAATGATTCATTGCTCAGTACTTCATTGCAGATTACACATTGTGGTTTGACGATACCTTTGTCAACTAGATATGTAAATCCGTAATTTAAGAATCCCGGCTTATATTTTCTCTTAGCTGCCATTGCTAACAGAACTGTAAAACAAACTAAATAAATTTTTAGCCACTTGCCTAAAAAGAATCTTCTGGCTCTTTAGGCTACTAAAGTTGCACATTCAGTAAGATCATTTTTCAACCGTATTGTCACAGCTGATAGATAGGTTATAACCGGCATCTAAACACAGCTACAGCTTTCAAGTTTCAACTACCTCCCGTAGAACTTTTACTGTGCTCTAACAATGCACTGCTAAACAGACTATGACGCAACAATAAAAACAGTCAATTTACAGGCAATTTATTATTCGAACCATCAACATCAACTCACAACAAAACAATAGATTTACAGATGTGAACAACTACGGTAATAGTCGACGACCCAACCAAATTAAGCCGCGACCCACTTTTGGGTCACGACCCAGGGGTTGAGAAGCACTGGGTTAAGACAACAATGACCCGTCCACGCCGATCTCAACCACACAGATCGTGCAAACGAAAAGACACCAAACCGGACTGTGACTCTGCCATTGGTCAACATCTTATAGAAAATGATCAATGTGCATTAAACTATGATAAAAAGCGGTTTTCAATCCTCGGACAGCACACAGCTCTTTTTGCCTTAATTTCTTGGAGACTGCTTATATCAAGACCCAGCGCCCGGCTTTATGCAGACAGAAAGAGTTTGTTTACGTTCTCAAACTTATTTTTTAAAAAAACTTAAATGCAAACTTAATAATTACTCGATAATCGCGGCGTTTGGCTTCCTGCGGCGCTTGCTCTAACATTTGCTACTGCGAAATCTTTCTTAGGCGCGCTTTATGATACTAGCGCTGTCATTGGCTTGTCTTGATTGACTAACGTCCAAATTATTCAGATAAAACACTTACTCATTCTAGATCTTCCCTTTTGACGCGATACCGCCACTGATAAGAGCGTCACGAAAAGCTTATGGCTCAAACTGTTTTTTTCAAAGCTGTATTAAAATTCAGTACCACCAACAAGATTTAAAAAAATTATTCCTGATAGATGATGATGGCCTAGATCAGAGATTTTCAATTGGCGTACGAAGATCTTCACCGGGCCAGTACTTCATTTACCCTTTACATCGAGTGAAATTGATAAACGTTTTTGACATCTTACTTTTTGTTTTATTTGGACAGCCCTGAAATTTACTGAGAAAACATTTTTGAAGTCGCCTATGATCTTCAGAAAAATATGTAATCGGGCCACGTGCCTCTGTGCATTTCGAAAATGGGCCACATGCCAAAATCGGTTGAAAAGCACTGAACTAGGTTAAAAATGCCATAATTGAAAAATACGTCTGCGAGAAAAACAAAGGGTGCGGTTATATGCAAGCCAATGTTATAGGCAAACTTTAAAGTATCCAAAACATTGGAATTTTGCAGAGATCGATGGAAACGACACATTATCATTGGCAAGTTGATGTGATTATTACGTCGTATCTAATTCTTCTAAGGCTCGAACCCGAGTCAATCAAGCCAGGACTCCACACAAGCCAAGACTTATCATGTAATCACGCACGCCACAAACGCCTTTTCATTTTGTGTAATCATTAGAAACTTTTTTCTATTGCCTAATTAACCTCTGTGCGACCAATTTATGTAATGATTTCAGTTTTCAGTTCAGTTAATACTTGTACGGCTAGCAGTAACATCAAGGAATCCTGGTTCAAAAGAAAACGGTATGTAAGTCGTGTGCTTTGTGTTGGATTGTTTTTCGAATCTTGTTTATGTTTAAGAAACTGCTTCTGTTCATCCGCCTTATATGCCTGTTTATCCGAAAGTGACACAAAAAACTCGTCTTGCTGTTAAGGGTGAACCGGCGCGTTTTGTTTACAATCCTATGTATGATATCGGGCGAACCAGGAGCCAAATAAGGTATCTTACGGTCATCAATGAAGCCGTTTGACTAATTCTACTGCACAATAAAAGTGTGGAAACAGTGCGCACGTAGCTTGCAAATCGCTGTTGGCTTACTGTCACGTGATGTTTACGTCAGACGCTTAACTGTCTTCGAAAAACTTTTGGACCGAGGATCCGAGATCTGAAATGAAGTAAACGACATCTTTTTCTAGCTCAGCGAATATACTGAACAGCAGTAGGCTACCAAAACCATCTTTTATACGTTATTTAGGCTGGTGTAGTGGTTTGTTCAGCAATGTCCTCCAAAATTTGTCCGGCGGTTTTCGTATATCTGCTAACAATTTCGCAATTGCGCCGTCGGTTATGAACTTATGAAACGATGATGAGAGTATTATGAAAGCTTTAAGTAAAATAAGGCATTTTTCAGGGGTATTTGAAAATTGTTATCCAACAAAAAACTGGAACACTCAATGCCAGTATCCTGTCGAAGATCATTTAAAAAATGTGGCATGAAAACATTTTTTAACAAAGCAGAGCATTTTGTACGATATAACTTCATCCCAGTGGCATTTTTACTTTTTGACGCAACTCAGCGAGATGGTCGCAAGTCAAAATTGAACAGTGCTCTGGAACTTAAGCCAAAGTAACGTGATCTTGAATTACTAATGTGAAAAGTTTTAGGGTTGGTTGAGGTTGCAAATTTAAAGTCATGCGATTTGATTTATGTTTTTTCGTGGCAGTGTGGTGTTTGATAGAAATATATTTTGGTTGGAACGATATGGAATATAGTTTGCATTATGCCTTCCTGGCGTCGGGAAGTGCTTTGATCCAATCTTTACAAAACGAATCTTGCAGCAATTCCTTCCGAAACATTTGCTTGTATTGTTTACATTCTACTTGAGGCATATCGACTAACTTATGTGCTACTTATAAGTAAATTTATCTAAAAAAAAATGCAACCAATCAACAATGGAATAAATGACAAAAAATAACGAAACGCTATGTACAGCTACTATTACGTACAAAATACTCAGCACGTAGTACGTCTGCATTATGCCTAATCAAAGGTGCTTAAGGTGGTTCACATCACCTTCTTTTTCTACGACATATTTTGATTAGCTCTGCTGCGCGGGCCATCCAAAAGGTTAACTATTCATGTTCTTCAGGTGCATTAGCCAAATCCAAAGATAACATATACCAAGAAATTCAACATCTCTTTTGTTATTCTATAGTGCTGAAAGGGCACCAATAGATAGCTCATCTACTCTTGTTTTTTTACTTGTGTGCATTATGATTTGGTTATTTTTGCCTGGGCTTTGCTACCAAGTAGTATTTTTATAAAGAATTTAATCGATCAAAGGCAAATGACGTGGTGATGGCACTAGCTTTGTTTTCAAGAAAGAAGCTATGCTTTTGCCCCTTTAGTGGTCATAGATATATGATTTGGTTAGTGGCATAAGTTTTTTAAGCATGAGGGTTACATTTTTTCTTATATCACTTTCATTAAATGTTTTAATTTTAGCATACCCATGCTATTGATTAAGGCCTACAAATCGGCCCATTTTATTGATGATCTTTGTAGCTGAGATGACTTAAAACTACAACTGGCGACAGGGTTTATGTGCCTTCAGACGTAAAGGAGCTATCTCTTAGCTGTCATTGCTCCCAGGTCACCCTTAGGCAAGGTGTAGCACCTGATAGCCTCCCCTGTAAGGGTTACAACAAACAGTTTTTTATTTTTATTGTATCTAGCGACACTTTGTACATACTGTATATGCTTTTCTTCGTGTGTGCTTTTTATTTATCTGGTATCTTACAGGTGCGATGGCCATGCCATCATCATCACATTTAATCTAGATTCTTTTCTTGCGCATGTATTAACTAAGGTTGCCAACTTTGACAAATTTCAATAAAGGACACTGTCACGGATCGAACATTTCTTAAATTTTTATTTTGGCAAATGTGCTGTTTGCTCGAATTCAATGCTTGATTTTCACTCTGCTGGAGACCTTTAGTTTATGTGGTCCAAAACTGTCTGCCAGCTGTTGGATATTTGTTTTTAACTATAAAGAAAAACCGAATGTGCTAATTAACTATTTCGCCGTTTGTCTGTTCGCTTTGTTTTAGGAGTATTTATTTGCACAAAGACGAACCCCCGTAACTGCCTTCATCAAATTTGGACATACGTAACAATTGAATGCTTTGTTCTGCCACCAGACAATCTAATCGTGTCTTTACTTTTCGCTCTACGCACCACTTAATTTCGAAACTGTGATCCTACTGTTTAACTTGCGAAATGTGACAATTGGAATCTATAGAACAAGATCTGAGAAATTCCGGCTTGATTATTCTAGAAAATTTACTACACGTGGCCTGTATCGTGAATTTTGATTGGCTGTTGCTACCGTATATAAGGCCTAAGAGCGTAGTTCTTCGGTTCTGTAAAAGGTTTGAACCAGAGGAAATAACAGTGTTTTGCTGCTGACGACAATCTTGAAAATTAATAATTTGCGTGGGACCTCAAATAGTTCAGTAAGTTTGTATGTATCTTGCATGTACTTAGTAAGTTTGAATGTGAATTGTTGGCTTGCGACGTAGTATTTGTAAATTTTCCATCACAACATATGTTACACCGTCGCAACGCCGTTTTTGATCTTCGAATTTGCATCGAAATCCCTATTTTTAATATGTTTACATTATGAAGTTAGTTAAGTGTTTATCGTAGCTGTTTGTTTACACTTGCATTGTGTTTTAGAAAACCTGTCGTCCTATCAAATATACCATGTGGTCATTTTGGATATCGGAGCTGTAATAAAATTTCGTATCTCAACATCATCACTTTGTGGACACTTGATTTAGCGACTGAGTTTGCGGCTATTTGTCGTGAATTTCCCTATCCCAAACCATATAGCCTGAGCAGCAGCTATATGTAAGTTTTTGAACTCTTTGGAAAGCTAATCTTGAACATTGAATACTTCTTCGTGAACAAAATTGGTTGCTGTTCCCCCCCCCCCCCCCCCAGTTCTCTTGTTCTTGAATCTGCGACGTCATATAATGGCTTCTGCAATGCAAAAGGAAGATCTTGCCCAAACTGCACTAACCCAATCAACCCCAGAGGATGAACCGAAGAAAAGTATGTCGCCTGCAGCACCAACGCCTTCAACAACCAAGGATCGAGTCGACAAAAATGATGAACGAAGTGAGCGTTCCAACAAATCAGCTTACAAGTCAAAGGCGCCCAAAAGCGAAATCCTGACTCGATCCAAATCAAAGAAGATGGCTGGCTCTTCGACATTTCCTTCGGTCGCACCATCATCCCACCACTCAAGTTCCTCCTGGCGTTCAACGTCAAGCCGGAGCAATTGGTCGAGATCATCTACAAGCAGCGCAAGGGCTCGCAAGGCAGCATTGGAAGCCAGAATCAAGTCGCAGAAACACATTGACAAATTGAAGCAGCAACAAATGCAGCAGCGCCTTCGCCTGGAAGAAAAACAGCTTACCCAAAGACGTCATGAAGAGGAAAGAGAGTTTCAACTGATGAAAGAAAGAGAGCATCAAGACATGATCTTCCAACAACAATTGGAACATGCTCATTTACAAGCCGAATTGGATCAGGTCGATGCGGAGCTAAGTAGTGAACTTTCTAATATTGGTTGTGCGGATAAACGTAAATGTGATACTAATGTGCTAACATTTGTTGCTAACGATAACGTCCCCCATGACCACCCCGAACAAAGCAAATCTACAGTGGTTGATATGGTCGGAAACAATGCGGACGCTGCAATAAATATACCTAGCACTGCTAATGCCTCAAATAAGGCACTCACCAATTTGCATGATAATCGTGTGAAAAGTGACGTAATTAAATCAGGCCTCACTAGGAATGCTCGTAGCGGCATGCTCACTGATATTAATAAGCCCATGGATTTGAAACCTAAATTTGAAGTGCCGCTCGTGAAAACCGTGCCTGATAACGAATCTTTAATTTTAAGACCTGTGGTTGACGTGTCGAGTTCCGTTTCCGTACCAGTGGCAGTGCCTTGTACTTCGCCTAAAGTTAATGGCGATGCTAACGTAAATTGTGCTAAAATGGTCTCAAACCTTAACCCATATAGTAAGCCGTTTGAAACTACGACATTTTATGTCCCTAAGGCTTCTAATACTAACGTGCTTGGTTCTAATGGTACTGGGAATACTAGAGTAATGTCTCAATTTAATTGTGATGCGTCAATACACCCAGGGGTTTACGTGCCCACACAAAGCGCTATGCAGACACCTACCTTGTCCGACAATGCTAATCCTATTAATCCAGCTAATGTTTTGGCACATTCCGACGATTCCCAACATAACTCATATTTTACTAAATTACCTACCCTTAAGGTAGAACCTCCGTTTTTCAATGGTAACCCAGCTGACTATTTTAGCTTCATTAAGGCCTTCGACGTCTTGATTGATCAGCAACTGACCGACTCGAATAGAAAGCTGTTCTTTTTGTTGCACTACACTAAGGATATAGCGCACTCTCTGATTAAGGGGTGTCAACATATGCAAACAGCAGAACGAGGTTATCAGGAAGCAAGAGGGTTGTTGCAGTCGTATTTTGGTCAGAGGCATAAGGTCATTGAAGCGTGCATTAGACCTATTGTTAAAGGACCAGCGCTTAGCGAGAATGACCATAGAAGCCTGATTAAGTTTTCAGCGGATTTTACCTCTTGTCTGATAACTCTGCAAGGAATGGATTGCTTGAATCGGATGGACAACATGGATATGGTGACAAAAATTATGAATCGCCTGCCGCAACCCTGGATACCTGCCTGGAACCACGAGGTGGACCAAATATTGCACAAACAACACCGAGATATTAGTATCAATGATCTCGGTGATTTTGTGCGACAGAAGACTCGAGAGAGCACCAATCTTTCTCAAATACCCACCTCCTCCAAGTCGTACAGTAGTCAGGAAAACAGTACCAGCCGAAAAACGAAGAACTTTTCCACACAAGTAAAGAACAGCAAGGACACACACGCAGCCAAGTGTCTCATGTGTGAAAAGGAGCACTTCCTAAACCAATGCAAAAGGTTCCGAGACCTTAACTACCACGAGAGGATAGAGTTTGTCAGTCAACGCAAACTCTGCAGAGCCTGCCTAAAGGAAGGCCACTTTGCTAAGTTCTGCCGCCGCAAAAATGAGGCTTGCAAAAAGCGTGATTGTAAGCAGTTTCACACAACACTGCTGCATCCACCAGACGAAGATGAATCAAATCCTGCTAGCAAGCCCGTAAAGGATGGTGAGAACGAGAGTTCCAAGACACCTAAGCAAGTGGTTAAAAATGGACTCATCAATCTGCCGCAGATGGAACAAAGCCTGCTACCCGTAGTACCGGTGAAGATACGAAGAAAAGGGTCTGCTGAGTTAGTTGTCACCAAGGCTTTGTTGGACACTGGCAGCACACACTCCTTTGTCACTGAAGATCTTAGAAAAAAGCTAAAGATAGAAGACTGTGAGGAGGTCGGAATTCGCACCATCACGCTCAATAAAGATCAAGGACATCAAAAAACAAAGATTGTGTCTAATCTGGAAGTGACTGACATGGACGAAATCTGCTGCATTCCACTGAGCTCACTTTACTCCTGCAAGAAACTGCCAGTTAACCATAAGGACATCCCAACTCAAGCTCATGCAGACCAGTACGCTGAATTTGAAGATGTCTACATCCCGGAAGTGAAATGCAAAGTTGGTCTATTAATTGGCAATAACAATCGAATGGTGATGCAACCACAAGAGGTCATAAGAGAACCGTTTGGCAGCTATGCGATTCGTACACCTGTGGGATGGACATTGAATTGCGCAGGCGGTCGTTCGGATCACGTGACTAGCCTTTTTGTCAGGTCCTCATTCGACAGTCAGAACCACCCTATGTGCTCTCTCTGCACCGATATCATGGATTCCTTGGTAAACGGAAAGGAAGAGATGTCAGTCGATCAACAGCGATTCATGAAAGCCGTCAATGAATCTACCAAACAACTGGAGGATCACCATTACGAAATCGGACTCCCGATCAAGTACCCAAATCTCAAGCTACAAAACAACCGAGTTCAAGCACTGCAGAGAGCGAGTCATCTGAGGAAGAAATTCAGCAGGAATGATGGATTCTACAATGACTACAAAAGGTTCGTTAGCGACATGATAGACCAAGGTTACTGTGAGAGGGTTGAGAAGCCAGGGCCCGAAGGTAGAACATGGTTCTTACCGCATCACGGAGTTTACCACCCTGAAAAGCCAGGTAAGATCAGAGTGGTTTTCGACTGCTCAGCTCAGTTTAATGGGGTTAGTTTAAATGGTAACTTATTGCAGGGACCGGACCTCACAAATAGCTTACTGGGCGTTTTGATGAGATTTAGAAGGGAGCTAGTGGCAGTTCAGGCTGACATCAAGGCCATGTTCCATCAGGTAAGAATCCCGGTTGAAGATAGAGACCTGCTTCGTTTTATCTGGTGGAAAGATGGAAATATAGATGAAGAAATTGAAGAGTACAGAATGACCGTGTACCCCTTCGGAACCGTGAGTTCACCTAGCTGTGCCAATTTTGCTTTGAAGCGTGCAGCTTCCGATCACAAGCAAGAATTTGACAAGAGAACTGTGGAAACAGTGAAGCGCGACTTCTACGTTGATGACTGCTTAACTTCAGCTCCCACGGTCGAAACAGCCATTAAACTGGTACATGAGCTTCGCGATCTGTTGGATAAAGGAGGTTTTTGCTTGAACAAATGGATAAGCAGTAGTCGAGAGGTCATGGGTTCGATCCCTAAGTCAGAGTGGTCTAAGGAAGCTTTAGATTTGGATTTAGCTAGTGATGAGCTACCCACAGAAAGAGCTTTAGGCCTGCAATGGAACGTGGAAAAAGATTCATTGACATTTAAGGTTCAAAGAAGAGACAAGCCATGTACTAGAAGAGGGATTCTGTCAATGATAAACTCTGTGTTTGACCCACTGGGTTTTGGAGCAGTGGCAGTTTTACCCATAAAAGTATTGCTACAAAAACTTTGCCGTGACAAGTTGGGCTGGGATGACCCGATTCCCCCAAATGAAAAGGGGAAGTGGTTAAACTGGCTCGAGCAACTTCCTAAATTGAAGCTTTTCACATTGCCAAGATGTTTCAAGCCTCCCAAATTTGGCAATATCGTTCACGCACAACTACATCACTTCGCAGACGCATCAGAGGGAGCATATGGATCGGCCACTTACTTGAGGATGATCAACAAAAACGGTGAAATCCACTGCTCCCTCATTTTTGGAAAAGGTCGACTAGCCCCTCTGAAACCACTAACCATTCCAAGATTGGAACTATGCGCTGCAGTGGTGGCCTCCCAGAATGACTTGATGATTCGCAGAGAACTACAAATGCCAGAGTTGGAAGTCCAATCCGTTTTCTGGACAGATAGCGTGACTGTTCTATGCTACCTAAACAATGAAAGCAAGTGCTTCCACACCTTCGTGGCCAATCGAATTCAGAGAATCAAGAACGTGTGTGACCCCTCACAGTGGCATTATGTTCCCTCCAAAGATAACCCAGCCGATCTACTTACACGTGGACTGACCATCGACGAATTTTTAAAATGTAATCGGTGGAAAATTGGACCAGCTTTTTTGTGGCAGCCACCTAATTACTGGCCTACAATTCCTCAAAATCCTACCACACCAGAGTTTACAAGCGATCCGGAAGTAAGAAGAGACCAAACCCTTATTTATGCCGTAAAGGTGCAACCAGACATCAGCCTTTTGGATGGACTATGCAGGAACTACTCAAGCTGGCATAAAATAAAGCGAGTTTGCGCTCAGGTGATTCGTTGCAAAAACATTTGGCTTGGTCGATCGCATTTAAATGCGAAGGATCTTCTGAGTCTTGAAGAGATTCAGGAGGCGGAGTACCTAATTTTTCGACACTTGCAGCGGCGATACTATGGAAAAGAGATCGAGAAGTTGCAAAGAGGTGAACAAATTTCATCTTCAAGCTCATTGCGCAATTTGGATCCGTACTTGGAACATGGAATGCTAAGAGTTGGTGGGCGACTACAAAAGTCAAGTCTTCCACATGACAACAAGCATCAGATCATTCTGCCTAAGTGTTATGAGAGTGAGCTTATGATCAGAGAGCAACACGAAAGACTAGGCCACACGGGACGCCTACACGTCATTGCTAAGCTAAGGGAAAGGTTTTGGATAGTAAGTGTTAACTCTGTGGCGCGCTCTGTGCTGTCCAAGTGCGTAAAGTGTCGCAAGATTCGAGGACAGGCACTTACACAAAAAATGGCTAATTTACCCGAGGAAAGACTTATTCCTGATAAACCTCCCTTCTCCTGTGTTGGAGTGGGTTTTTTTGGAACATTTTTGGTGAGGCAGGGCCGATCTAAACTAAAGAGGTATGGAGTACTGTTTACCTGCTTCACCACCAGGGCAGTACACATTGAAGTGGCATATAGCCTGGAAACCAGCTCGTTCATTCAAAGCCTGAGACGTTTCATTGCACGCAGAGGCCAGGTCGCGGAACTTTGGTCTGACAACGGGACTAATTTCGTGGGGGCCCAACGGGAACTTACCCAAGCCATTGATGATTGGAATCAAGCCCAGATAAATGATTTCCTTTTGCAACGCAACATCAAATGGAAGTTTAATGTGCCCAGAGCATCTCACCATGGTGGTGTTTGGGAGCGACTCATTCGCTCTACTCGAAAAATTTTGACTGGCATATGCAACGAACAAATTTTAACTGACGAGAGTTTACTCACCCTCTTGTGCGAGGTCGAAGGCATAATAAACAGTCGACCTCTCACCACTTTAACGGATGACCCTCGAGACTTAAATGTATTAACAGCTAATCATTTGCTCCTCTTAAAGGAACAAGTTTCCCTACCTCCTGGTAACTTTTCAGAAAAGGACAATTTTGCTAGGAGACGTTGGAGACAAGTGCAGTATCTTGCAGATATATTTTGGAAACGTTGGACTAGAGAATATTTGCCATTGTTGCAAAAGCGCTCTAAGTGGGTCAACACTTCACGCAATGTCACAAATGGGGACATAGTTCTTATAATGGATAACTCACCTCGTAGCTCTTGGGTCATGGGCCGAGTAATCGAAACCTTTCCAGACAAACAGGGTCTGATTAGAAGCGCCAAAATACAAACCCAGTTTTCTGTGTGTGTTCGTCCAATTTCTAAGATGTGCGCATTGCTTGAATGTGATAGTGTATGATTCTTATGTAAATTAAATTGTATTTTTGGTGTACATTTTTGCGCCTTTGTGTTAAGCCTTGTGACCCCTCATCGGCTTAAGGGGGGCGGTGTGTCACGGATCGAACATTTCTTAAATTTTTATTTTGGCAAATGTGCTGTTTGCTCGAATTCAATGCTTGATTTTCACTCTGCTGGAGACCTTTAGTTTATGTGGTCCAAAACTGTCTGCCAGCTGTTGGATATTTGTTTTTAACTATAAAGAAAAACCGAATGTGCTAATTAACTATTTCGCCGTTTGTCTGTTCGCTTTGTTTTAGGAGTATTTATTTGCACAAAGACGAACCCCCGTAACTGCCTTCATCAAATTTGGACATACGTAACAATTGAATGCTTTGTTCTGCCACCAGACAATCTAATCGTGTCTTTACTTTTCGCTCTACGCACCACTTAATTTCGAAACTGTGATCCTACTGTTTAACTTGCGAAATGTGACAATTGGAATCTATAGAACAAGATCTGAGAAATTCCGGCTTGATTATTCTAGAAAATTTACTACACGTGGCCTGTATCGTGAATTTTGATTGGCTGTTGCTACCGTATATAAGGCCTAAGAGCGTAGTTCTTCGGTTCTGTAAAAGGTTTGAACCAGAGGAAATAACAGTGTTTTGCTGCTGACGACAATCTTGAAAATTAATAATTTGCGTGGGACCTCAAATAGTTCAGTAAGTTTGTATGTATCTTGCATGTACTTAGTAAGTTTGAATGTGAATTGTTGGCTTGCGACGTAGTATTTGTAAATTTTCCATCACAACATATGTTACACCGTCGCAACGCCGTTTTTGATCTTCGAATTTGCATCGAAATCCCTATTTTTAATATGTTTACATTATGAAGTTAGTTAAGTGTTTATCGTAGCTGTTTGTTTACACTTGCATTGTGTTTTAGAAAACCTGTCGTCCTATCAAATATACCATGTGGTCATTTTGGATATCGGAGCTGTAATAAAATTTCGTATCTCAACATCATCACTTTGTGGACACTTGATTTAGCGACTGAGTTTGCGGCTATTTGTCGTGAATTTCCCTATCCCAAACCATATAGCCTGAGCAGCAGCTATAGACACTGTGACTAGAGTTGCCAACCGTCCTGTATTTGAAAGGACAATCCTCAATTGGAGACCCTCTGTTCTTGTCCGGGTGGGTAATCAGGTGTTGACCTTTTTTTTTTTTTTTTGTTTGGAGGCCACCATGTAAAAATACTGCTCGCGGACATGGTGGCCTTCAAAAAAAAAAAGGTCAACACCCGGTTTTCCATGGGTTGTGCTACACAACCGCGATTGGACTGTACTTTTGCAAAATTTTTCCGCTCTTGCAGTAAAATTTTTTCAGCTCTAGAAATAAAGGACAATTCTAAGTTTAATAAAGGACAAGGACGGGGAGTTCAAATAAAGGACGGTTGGCAACCCTAGTATTAACGTATATCGTTTTGCCATCGTCTCATTTTTTTGTCCACTGCTATCAAATTTATTTTTTGTGTATGCTGATGTGGGAAAAAATAAAATGATTGATTGATTGATTTTGTTGTATTTTTTTGTGGTATAAGCACTATTTTTTGTGGTATAAGCACAGGAAGGCTTGGGGCTATTTTATTTTATTTTCTTTCAGTATTGCCTGTGGCAACTTGTATGTTTTTCCTCAAAAAAGGTTGCCTTGTTATCTGCTACATTCATAGAACTTTTTAGCAACATTTTGAAATTCTCTTCATATTTGTAAAGTGTTTTTCAATAATTTTTTGAAACAAAAATTTTGTTACTGTGTACCGATTTCTTTGAATTGCTGACTATATATATTTATATATATACTCGTATATTTTGTTTTAGAGTATATTCAAGCTTTCTTTTCTAAGCAGGCTTAATTTCTTAGAAATCTAATGATGGTAATTAATTGATTGTCAAAGCACTTGGATGTTGTTCTCTGCGGTATTCAACTTTATCAATCAGGGTGTTATTGCAACCACGAATCATAATATTACATTTCAATTAGTTGTTCTGACGCTAGAAACGTCATGAAGCAAAAATGTTATTACTAAATGTTACTCACTGTTTACCAAGAAAGCGATTATTGACTCGTATTGTTGCGATAATGGTACAAAAAAATCTAGCCTTTTTTTTACCTTTTTTTTGTAAATTATAGCCTATGTTTTAGCATTTTTTTGTCATAAATCTGTCCTTGTTTTTGATCTCAAACTTTTGGTAACACTAATTAACAGCACTTGCTTTCTTCGGCTTCAGTTGAGTAGCCCAGTTATGCGGAAGTACAATGCAAAACAAAAGTTTCAACACCAGTGAGTGAAATTCCTGCAATAAACCTGAAGGTCACAATGTCTAATGGTTATTCAATTGAAGCTAAATAATTGAACGCCGTTGCTGCAGTACAAGAAGCTTCAAGCTGTAGAATTTGCAGTACTATTGATTGTTCTGCGTTTTAGAACAGAATTATGTAAAAGCAAAAATGAGTTCAAGCTTTGTTACGCTATTTGATGCCAGTGACACTGTTTCGATCTATCAGATCTCTTCAGTGCAGTTGGTGAATCACTGGGCTGTGACAGCACTGTTGTTCTACCAGTTGTTAGACTTAGTGCACCTGCGACAACCGCCACTCATTCACGAATGATACGGCTTCACAGAGTACTGACAGACCATCCACTAAAGTGGACCTGGTATATGTCCCGCAAGTATGACGGTCTAAGCTATGTTTTATTAAAAGCCTCTAGCTTCTTGTCGGTCACCAACTACACTAAAGAGACCTGATAGGTCGAAACAGTGTCACTGTCTGCAGTTTGCTCAAAGTGCATCCCTGGGAATACGCTACTACGCAGCAGCTATTCACGTTGATACGAAAGGCTTGGTGGCTCCTTTCCTACCCTGCCACATGATAAACAAAACGGCGTGTCGGATGGCGGTTAGTCGGATGGCGGTTAGTCGAGCACTCGGCAACAAAAAAATTAAACGATGAGGAAAAAACAGATGTAGGTTTATGTTACGTTTAATTTTACTTTTAGAAATGGGGTAATCGACAGTACTGGGTGCTACTATAGCGTGAGGTCTACCACACTATAGCGTGAGATCTACCTCCGGTTACTACTATAGCGTGAGGTCTACCAATGAATTATTTATCCCTCCCCTCTCTATAGCCACACTATAGCTGCACACTTACTACTATAGCTATAATAATTCCAAACACCACACATACATTCCAGGGTTAGGGTTACGATTAAGGTTAAGTTTAGGGTTAGGGTTAGGGTTAGGGTTAGGGTTAGAATTAGGGTTAGAATTAGGGTTAGGGTTAGGGTTAGGGTTAGGGTTAGAGTTAGGGTTAGAATTAGGGTTAGGGTTAAGGTTAGGGTTAGGGCAGTGGTTCTAACCCTAACCCAAACCTCACGCGATTTGCACCTCGGTAGATGCGAATCAAGCGGTAGACCTCACCCTGCATCTCGGTAGGTGACTTATGTCGGTAGACCTCGCGCTATAGTAGCACCCAGTACTGTATAATCATTACATCTGCAGCTCAAGACTAATCGCTTAAAGTTACGTGCCGGTAGATAATAGGCCAGATGGCAAACAGCGTAACAGTCGTTGTTGGGCCTACAGCGAACGTAAATTAAATCGTTTGACAGCTAAGTAGATAAGCAACCAAAACTGGTTAGCCCTACGATTTAGCTTTAGATTAGTAAGAAACAAGTTAATAGCAGCTTGGAAAACAAGCTGTGAAGTTCTACAGACTACTGAATAGGTTGCAACTCCAACACAAAGGGAAGCGGCAAAAACGAGTACATTTGCGAAAATTATGAGTCTTGATTCGCGTTCCGTGTAATTCAGGCCGACAACCTGGCCGAGTGGGTTGGAGCACTGGAGCGTTAACCACATGATCGCGCTTGCGAACTTCGACGCTGGCAATTTTGAAACGGGTGTGACACAAGCTCTTCTGGATATTAAGCAACCTGGCAAAAGACTTTCTCGTGACCGCAAGATAGAAATATATGATTTGAGGTGCTTGTATATTTAGAGCTACTCGTAACCATCGTAAAAAGTGAGGCGTAGAGGTCTCCTGCTAAAACGTGCTGTAGAAAAATATAACACGAGAGCTGAAATCTCATGAAGGCTACCAGACTCTGGGTTCTCTTGATGCAGTTGTCTCCTGACGACATCAAGCTGACTACGGACCTGGTTCGCACCAAATACTCTGATAAAAAAATACCTTTGGCCGTACAATTAACTCTTTTTGCAAATTAAAAAAGTAAAACACCGCAGGTTTATTCCAAACATGAACAGCGAATTATAAAATCAATTTCTTAAAATTATAGTTTCATAGTTGCTTATGACGAAATACATTTAGGCTGCGTTTGCTCACAGCGACTTTCGCAACCAGGAATAAAACTAAGGAATATTTAGAACAGGCTTTAAGACGAAGTTTGTTGCTTGATACTACTGAAGGCAAAGAGCGCGTCGCTCTTAGCATCAAACAACGAAACCTTGTCTCAAAACCGGCTCTAAATATCGGTGAGAAGTTTTATGCCTGGTTGCGAAAACAGCTATGTGCGAACGCAGCCTTAGAGACTAGATAGATATGAAGCAAAAGATTGTGTGTATTAGCGTGATCATAATTTCTTGCTTGTGTCTCCAGACTATGGTTGCGCCGAGAAGATGAAATTGCTTTGCCTACGTTCGCGACAAAAACCCAACTTATTGCTAGTGTAGACCGCTTATTGCTTTCAAAGCGAGGGATTACTGCTGGTTATCATAAAACCTGGTTTCCAAACTAGGTTTCACACATCAAATGCCCAAGGGCGTAGCCAGAAAAATATTGAGAGGGGGGCAAATTTTGCGACTTTTAATGTGCCGTCATTTAGTTATAACGGCATTTTGCCTTTCGTGAACTACGCTCGTCGCTACTATAAAAATTGCTGTACAAAACTAAGAAAGTGCGAATGCGATTTCACTGATCTAATGTAGTTTTATCAAGAACGGCTTTAATAGTTCAACTTCAATTGTGACGTTAACACACTATTTAAAGAATTTCAAGGAAACCACTCCCGCTGGTAGGTTGAACGTTCTGAGAAAAGAAGCAACGTCTTTGTAGTAGTCCGCATCGCAATAAAACTAAAAAGCGCTCAGCGAGACGCTTATTTCTTGCAATTACCATAACTTGGAATATCAATTCATCACTCGACTGCGACATAGAAGAAAAACTACGGCGATATTTAGTGTGTAAAACGTACACATCTTGTTTGATAACATTTGTAAGTTTAAAAACTTAAAAAGTCACTTTCGACCCTCCCCACTCCCTTGCTAAAAGTCAACAATAAACTCTAATGTACTTGCAGAGGCGCAAAAAAGTTTATGTTTTTATATTTTTGATGCTGCTTTGTAATTTGACTTAAAATTCAGGGGGGGGCTATTGCCCCTTTGGCCCCCCCTGGCTACGCCTATGCAAATGCCGTATGTGACAGCGAAAGTTACAAAACTACCATTTTGAGATTGTGAACGGTGCTTAGTTTTGAAACTGGTCCCCAATCATCGTTATTTATTTAGTTTGAACGTTAGATTCTACAGTGCTAATTTTAAAATAAACTTGAATTACGGTAATGAATAAATTGGTTAGGTATACCGTACAAGTCGTCTCTGCGTCAACCACATTTTGGTTTGGTCTTGTAAAAACGTTTAGTGATCAGCTTCTTTGTCATTGTGATTCGCCACTTGAAATACATAAGAATAGTAAGTACCTATTTTTGAATTGCCTTATATAAGAGCCTAGTTATTCGCTGCGAGGAAGGAATTTACTTGGTATCGACTGATCGAAATGCTTTGCTTTGCTAACGTGATGTAGATTTGTAGGTTGGTATTAGAACAGCAAACTGGTTGCAGATTTGACCGACTCATCTGATGTGAGAAGCATTTGAAATAAGCATTAGCAACCCGATAAAGTTCAAACGATAATTTTCAAATGTGACGCTTGCCTCGTAGAATTGCTATTGAGGTGCATATTTTTAACGTTTCAAAAGTTGGTTCCTTGAAATCCTTACTCTACTAAATTTATAGACCCTGGTAACGTTTTTTTAGTGGGAATAAACTTTTTCCATTCACAAACTTCAATTTAGGGCTGTAGTAGCAAAAATATAGATAACAAGCTATAAATACTACTGAACTAACTTCCCCCAATCAAACAACCCTATACAAATAATATTAATCAACTACGAAAGAAGCAGTAGTTTCTGGTGAAGACAGAACGGTTTATTTGGTATAACTACGTGAAACTCAATCGACGACTTACTTACATGTACATCGACAAACACCGTTAGCCTGTAACTGCTGACAGTTAAAAATGGTCATCTTTTGATGAATGGAACTCTCTTTCCTCTTCCTTATTTTATATAAAGCCGCTAGGATAAAATAAAATGTAGTTTTATGCCTAGCCAACAAGCTAGAGAGATGATACATTGACAGGTGTTGAGCAGATGAAGATTTAGGGAGAGTATGGTATTTTTCAGCGATTTGTAGCCCCAGGAGACCACATAGCCTATTGAATGCCTAACGTTTTAGCATTAGTTTATCTCTCAATTTTCGTTAAGCAGCATCATTATAGAATTGATGATAGTTACTGAGTCATCGAAAGTAGCGCTAATCTGTAGGCCTATGCGACCCTTCGACGTGATGAGAAGTGCGGAAAGGAAGTTAATTCATTACAAAATCCTCTTTGTAATGGCAGGATTACTCGACGGATAGTTACTGAATCAGATTATCTAAAGGTACATAGAAGCATGGAACGACCGGGAAAACAAATTTGGCCAGAGCCGAGTTTTCATGCCAACCCTGGCCAGAGCCAGGTTTTCATGCCAACCCTGGCCAGAGCCTGTGCTGGGACCGGAGCTCAAGACGCACGTGAGTGTGCGAGCACGCGCGATGTGTCAAGAACTTCGCTTGAACCTAAGCTCGTCTGTCGTGCCTCCCCACAAAGTAGAGCTCAGTTTCACGTCGTCAATTTGTTGTGCAAAGCGACTGTTGCCATCGTTCACCTGCTTTCAAACAGTCGCTACCATGCGCCATGCCGAGGCGAGCATGCATACATCGCCAGATACACGCATCGCTTTCGCATCATAAGCATTCAATGTCGACGCAACTATCGCAGTGGGTAATACCCCTACTCCGGCTTTCTTTTTAGTTAGCTCCAGCCTGGGTCCCGGTCGATCCTTGTATAGAAGTGGCCAAAATTAATTCATATTACATATTAAGTGAAATAATGAAGAGAATTAGTAAAAACTAAATTTTTTCGGTTTGTTTCTTTATAATCAGATTGTATGTAATTGTGATGTCATCAGTGAGTTCTTAATTGCTATTTTGTGACAACAGCGATGGTCATCTACATCCGACCAAACTTTACACGTGACCAGGAGAATAATACAAAGCACTTTTGGAATCGCGTTCCGTTTGCAAACCAATTGCGTAATAATGACTGGATTCGAGCGTGCTGGAAATCACGCGAGGATAAAAGGGATGATCTGGAGGACATGTGTTCGAACCAGCGAGTGAGATACAGAGTTGCCGAAGAATATGCTTACTATTTCAAAGATCACCAGCAGAAGAAATTCTGCCACACTGCCAACAAAATTACAGTGAGTAATCATTCTGAAGCAAGTTGTGTTTGTGAGGGGTTGAAAAATTCTTTTCCAAGGAGTTGCAAACCTCAATTTGAAGGTACTGTACCAGCATCCGAGGAAAGCTGCCACACTTTCAGCAGAGCAGCCTACATTGGAATTTGTTTCTTGAGTAGTTATTCCAAGGCAAGATAGCTTTTTGAAATGGTTCAACAAATAGGAAGAAAAGTTCTCAAAGTGGTTGTGATCGTGTTTGTGTATGTGTATGTGTGTGGGTGTGGGGTGTGGGGTTGAATCAACCTGCATCATGAATTAAGTTGCTTACGTCTGAAAGACTTTGAACTTAGGAAAGGAAAGATTTAAATGTCCCCGTTCTCGCCTTTTCAAACACGACTTTGCCCTCATCGGTAAATATGATTACCACCCGGCCCATTCCTCAAGATAAGGCGTGGCAAAAGACCAGGGACCCTCAAGAGGCGTGCAAATATCTGGAGAGTATTGGCCAGTGGTCATAGATAAAAAAAGAGAACCAAGAAGAGAGTCAGCCAGCGTAGACTGATGATGTCATATTGTTTTGTTGCTTACCAGACGACACGCTACACTGTTTTGTCTTTCGTGCCCAAGAACATTTTCGAGCAATTCCATCGATTGGCAAACTTCTACTTCGTCTTTCTCATTCTGCTCAACTGGCTACCGTACATCAACGCTTTCGGAAAAGAAGTAAGTATGACGTCGAAATTCGAAAACACTACTCGGAACAGCAAAAGTTGTTGCACAATTCGATTCAAATTTTATTAGAACTATATATCATTAAAGGGTACTTATGGGTTATCTGTCACCACTTTTTTTTAATTTAATAAACCTAACCCTGTACACTCCCTTCCAGTGTACACTGCCCCATACATTTACATACCGGGCCTGCCCCTTCAGTGTACACTGCCTTCCAAACTCATTTTAGGCTTAAACATTATATATACAGTTAAATAATAGTAATTTAATACCTGGTGAAAAAAAGTGGTGACAGATAACCCACAAGTACCCATTAAAGATTTGGCTTTAAATAAAATGCAAATATTTATGAGTTTGATGTTTGAAATAGCTCATCTAAAATTCAAGTAAATATGTAGTACATTATTTCATATTTAAAAACTTTTTATTGACTCATATTGACAATTGTCCTTTCTTTTTTATCAAGCTATTTTACAACATTGGTTTTCGCCACCAACTCACCAGAAACTGTACCGCGTCGAATAAGAAAGCTGCTTGCAAGGAAATTTTCTGGAGTAGAATTTTCTGCATTTTCTCTCCTACCCGCTAGCTGGAAATATTTTTTGCGGGAAAATTCTCAAATAACCTCACCCCATCTTGAGGTGTTGTGTATAAAAGTCAATGTTCGAAACCTTAAAGTGATTTTTTTTCTGTTTACAAGAAAAGATTTTGCCCATAGGGCTGCAATGGCCACTACCGCCCCGTAATCGCGACCCAGCCGATTAGTGTATTATGAAAAGCTTTACGTAAAATCAGGCAATTTTCAGAGGTATTTGAAAATTGTTTGCCTTCTTTAAACATATTTATGTCATCTTTCAATAGATTGAATTGCCCTTGCAGCTTGCTTTGCCTGTCAGTATCGCATTCAGCTGGCGATGCAATACCGTGCGAAAGCATGTGAGTTATTCATGAAGCTACGTCACTAACAAGATTCTGAAATCGATAACCCTGCCGCACAGACGGTTTTGAATTCTATTAAGCAATGAAGCCGATCATGATGGGGATATGACAAACTAAATTAAGCCTCGTATTTGTTTTGGTCGCCCCAGTAGCTATCTCGCAAGAGAGATTTTTTGTAGTGGAACCAACGCTTGTGGGGAAATGCATTCTGCAGAGCGTAGAGAAGAAGTTGGGGGAACAAAAAAGAAATGACCCAATGTTTTGGTGTTTATATTTCGTGGCATCGATAAAAGGCCTTTTTTTGGAACATCCTGGAACTCAAAAAATATTGCATATTTGTTCCCCCCCCGCACCAAAACTCTGACCATTCCCTTAGACTTGTGCCAACAAGAAGGGTGAATGAACAATAACTGTCTGAACAACAACTGTTGCTTGGAAGGAAGAAGATGATTTATTTAAACTTTTTTACTCAAAACACAAACTAAGAAAATGTTCGGATATCAATATAGAACCCAAGATAGTGAAGAAGTGTCACAGAGTCTGTTCAGTCATTAAATCAAGATCAGTGGTGAAATCCAAATTTTTTAAGAACAGATTCTCTCACTCTAGGACTAACTAACAACGGGTTTACTCATCACAGTCTTCAGAGGCCAACCATGCTGGTTGACCCGATATTAGTACAAAGGTTGATCTTAGTGTTGCCAACTGCTACAGTCTAGCAAGAGAAATTATTGATTTCAGTTATTTTCCCAACCGTAACAAATCTATGAAAGGTTGCCAAAACAGTTATAAGTAGGGTTACCATATTTCTCAAAGCAAAAATCGGGACATTGGTTGGCGAATTTTCACGAGACAAAATTTATGGTCAATTCAATTTATTTTTTACCAAAAGCGGGACGCTGAGATGCGGATGTAGACTTGATTCGCGAAGCAAAGTTACAGATGCAAAAAGCGAAAGAAAAATAGGGGTGATCTCCAAAAAAAATAAAAGGTCATCACCACCTTGGCTGCACGGTTTATGTGAATTTCAAGCCCCTGAGTGTTTAATTGCGGTAGCCGAGCATGTGTTGACCTTTTTTTTTTTTTGGAAATCACCCCAGTTTTTCTTTATTTTTTTATATCTACACCTTGACCTCGTTAATCAAATCTAGAGCCACATCTCAGCGTCCTCTTTTGTAAAGAAATTAATTGAAAAGTCCATAAATTTGGTAAAAACCGTTCTGTTTGACTGAAGCAAAAAGCGGGATTTTCGATGAAAAAAGCGGGACAAGACCTCAAAAAGCGGGACGTATGGTAACCCTAGTTATAAGTAAAAGGTGTTCATGGAGAAATATTAAAAAACCCTGACTTAAGCCAACAAGCGGTTCTCGGGATTAAAGAAATTCTAAGAACAGGTTCTTGCGAACCGGTCGAATCCCTTCACTGATCGAAATGCTTCATGTCAATTAATTGCGTTGAAGAATTCTCCGTGGCCGGAAATCAACTGGAAAATTTTTGGTTTTATTTGTTGAAAATTATTGGCAATAAGTTAATGGACTTTTATATTATTATTCGGATATTCTCCGGTCGTGAAAAATGTTTCTCGTTTATATAACTGGCAACATTGCGTTGAGACCCCCTGGTGCTGTAGCGCATCGCTGCCACAAGCGCTGCAACCAAACAGAACAAATTCTAGTCAAAGTCGCTTTGCTATGGACACAGAAACACTGTCATGGAGTTATTTGAATTCGAGATCATGCGATCAAGGGGCAGTCCACCTCTGTTAATTACCCGCAGGCTGTATTGTGAAATGAACGTAAGCTCGTGGAAAGTTCAAAGGTGAATTAGTTTTTAGTTGCTGTAGAATCAATCACAACAATTTCGTCTTTTTAAGGCAAGCATGGTGCCCTTGGTTCTCGTTCTATCAGTTCTCGGTTGCAAAGATGCTGTGGAAGATATACAACGTCATAAAACCGATTGTGAGATCAACAATCAACCAATCGATATCTATTGCTTGTAAGTTCAATTAAAAAGAAATATTTATCATAATTTGCAAAAACTAATCACTAATTTAAATCAACTTTGTTCCTCTCTTCACATGGGGTCATAACACAAATAATGACCAAATGATTGTTGTCTTGAATACAAGCAGCGAAGATGGAATTTTTTGGAAGAGTTGTAAGTGTACCACGAATGGAAAATTTATACACAAAAATTTGAAGACATTTTAAAAATTTAATTCATAAGATTTGTGCGTCCGTAATTCATATAATGTAAATCTGATTGAAATATAACAGGTTTTTCGGAAAGCGAAATCAAATGTACTGCTATCAGATGAAAAAGACTGATTTAAAACATTTGAATTTTGAGAAAAGGTTAAACAGGACACAGCTTTTATAAAAAATGATCGATATAATTGATTGCCGCTAGCTGGCGTTGTTAAATTATTCAACTGGTTTCTCGTTGCTCCAGTTTTCTGTGACGTTATAACGACAAATGGTTTTATTATAAACAACAGTAAAATTCAATTGACAACCCAATACAAGTCTCAGTGGTAACAAAAGGGAGAAAATGAGTAAAGTTAACAACTAACAAAGAATGGACTCAGAGCGCGTCGAAGGCGCCCGCGTTGATTTGCGTTGAATGGAATCTGAGTCAATTGTGTTCATACCATGAAAAGAAATCGAAGGGTCGAGTCATGTTCTTTAGTTCAGATAATTTGCTACACCCAGTAATTACTATTTTCTACGCATATTTGTTACTAACCCCACTGCATCATTTAAAATATTTGATTATGGGATAATGAGTTATCGTTGTGACAAAACAAATGAATGCTTGTGTTTGTCACGTAGGCGTAAGAGCCCCAAAGCCACAGAGTTGCAGCGATGGTAGATCCATGATAAGGAAGTAGATCCATGATACCAAATGGTTTCAGTTTCAAGTCGCTTTAAACCGGAATATTACCGAGCACAGCATATAGATCTTTGCTTCGTCGTAATATAAATGAAATCTAGCAGGAAAGTTGAGGTCTATGAGATCTGATTGACGTCGAACTCGATACAATCATCGAGATAAAGATAAACGCATACCACCGAGATCCAGCACGATAATTCTGTTTCAGCAATGTTGTTTTAACTGCGCTGTTGCATCGATTTGCGTAGAATGTCTTCGGGCGAGACAGAAGCACCAAAAGTAACGAACGCGCGAACATTCTCCACATAATCTCGTTTTTTGGTGAAATTTGTCGCAATTGCTAGGAAAACCTAGTGCCTGTTTTAAGGCAACAAAGCCTCAGTGAGAAGTAGAGGAATTACTTTTTTATTTAGCGCAGTTGTACTTAAGAAATCAATTTTTATGACGTAACAAGAACAACTAATTAAAACTTCTGCTGAAATTTGTTTAAACATTATTGGCTCAATTGCGTACGGCAAATTGTGACGACATCGTCGTCTATGTAAACAGCGCTGTTACTTGTATGTAAATATTTCCTGGCATACCTACGAGTAGCTGAAGCTGGCAGTGTTTGTTTGATTTGAGGAAGATGAATTGTGATGAATCTTTATATTTCGCAAACAACTTAGTGGTATTGTGAAGAAAAATTTTATGGAAAGCAGCGGAAAGAAAGTAGCAGTGAAATTAAAGTTGTTGGATATTTTTTGTTTAGAACTGGCAAAGAGGGTATTAGTTTTGTTCAATTAAATTTAATCAATCCTATTCTCAACCAATCCTAAAAAATCATGTTTGTTAATAAATGATAAATTGTGCGCTTTCCCCTTAGAAAAAGTCTCCACAGGCAGGAGAGAGAAGATTTTTTGAAACAGGGTTTTACTCGTTCAGATTGGGTTTTGTGCTCCCATGATTACGTCAAGTATGATCTATAGATGCACCGTAGACAAGTAGGTGCCAAAAAGATGTTTATATAATTTTGTCAGAAAATAGATATATTTTTTATTGGTGATGAATGACTAGCTATTGTACAATACGACGTGGCTGCTGACGTCAATAATCGATTTGGGAAAATATTTTATTAAAAATAGCTACTTTCGTATTCTTTGTGATTGTTGCCTTGTGTAGGCAGCAAATTGCCTAAACCAGTTAAATTAGAAACACTTGAATTTGTTTTCTATTAGCTTAAGGCACACATTGTTTGTTGCTTTGCACTTTTGGTCAAGCAAATGTTGGTGTACACTTCGACCTAAAAAAGCCTTGTATAGTGAGTGACAATACCAACCCAGAACAAGAATTTCTGTTTCATTTTCAAGAAAAGCATTTTTTGAAAGTAAAAGCTGTGAAAAGTTGTTTAATTCGAATAACCGTTTTCTTAAAACCGAAAACAGCGTTTTCCTAACTAAAAACCTTTTTCCAGTAGAGTCGCTGCTTCTTCGAATTAAGAAGACTCATTTAAGCTGGTTTGGCTCCGTTACGTTGAATCGTCGAAGAAAGACTCACCCTTTAATTTCTCTTATCGCAGCAGCTAGAAAAAAGCAGCTCGCCTACCAAGAACTAGGTTGATGAGTTACATAAGCTTCTTGATTTGATTGAGGCTTTGACTTGAACCAGTTAAGTTAGCAGGTGTAGCTGGGTATCACGAAGTATTACAAAGGAATCTTAGAGCTGTTGCCCTTACAATTCTCCGAATAGGAGAAGCAGGCTTAAAAAATACAAGAATATCTTCTTCTCTTTTTCTTCTTCATATGAACTATTTGTTGTGAGCATTATGCAGGAAGATGCATATATGGGTTACATTGCGTTGGCGCTCAAGCTCGGTTTGCAAGTCTTCAGTTAGACTGGGGCCACCACGACGGGTAGACTGTTTGGCCCCCGACCTGTCTGCCACATAAAGATGGAAGCATACCGTCAAGTGTCTTGCCCAAGGACACAACAAGCAAGCTTGCCGGCTTGTTTTCCGCACTATCCCTATTTGCTGAGCGCCAAGCAGGGAAGCTGTGAATGCCATTTTTTAAAGTCTTTTGGTATGACTCGACTTGGGAATTGAACTCCATGTCTACCGACTGCGAAGCGGACGCTCTAACCATTACCCCATCGAGCCATATTTGACAAGAATATCTAATGTTCAAATATTGGTTGTATTGTTTGTTTTGTTAATAAGCGCTGGATTGAAAGTGTTTACCGAAAGTTGCTCCTCTGTTTTGCTTTGACGCTGGTTTTAAGTTGGCTTCAAACTTGCAATATAAATTTGTAAAATGTACGTTTTACCTATGAGAAATTGAAGTATGGTACTGAGTTTTTTAAATAGCACTAAGTAATGAGTGTGGAAGACCTACGGTTACCTCATTTGAGACGTTTTTTTACCATGTTATCAAGACACTCATTAGAATATTTTAATCACCATGAAGTGATGATGCTCATTACAACATACGGAAATGCCGCATTGAAAAAGTAGCTATGTTTTTGTATTTTTAATATTGTTAGGTGGAGGGAAACGCCTGTTTTTGAAAAATATTTTAAATGTAACCTAGTGAAAATATTGTGGAAAACTGATGTATTGGTGCTGAAGATTAGTTTACTTAGTACCGTAATTAAGTTTATTTACATTACACAACGATCGCACTGATGCCGTATGACAGGGCAATGGTCAGGTAAACAAAGGATGCATTGTTGCACCACAAGTTGCATAATGAGCAGGACAGTTAATTTGAAATGTGCAACTCAAATAAAGTATAGCTATTGCGATTGATTATGAAGATGTGCATGATGACATCATAATACGTTTACATGACATCATAATGAAAGATGATTTTAAAATATTTTGCTTTTGAAGTATAGTGGTTATAATTAACCTTGATTTATCAAAAATAGTTGCAAATGCCTTAGTAACTCACCGAAGCTTTGCATTCCATCGCATGGATTTCATCAGGTTTAATGATAACCACAATTAATATCTCAAAATAAATATGCAGGCAGTGTAAATTTGAAGGTCTTTTGATCTAAGAAGGTGGAAGAAAAGTTCTTCCCTTTTCGGAAATTCTCATTATTAAGATTCCCGTAATGAACAATATGGTTTTTGGGCGAACCTTCCGCTTATGTTAAAACACCAATCTTATCACCCGTTGGACATTCGTTGCGGTATGAGTTATGTGACTAACTTTGATTAATAATGTTGTTTGTTTTTGTTAAGTAATGCGAAGTAGCTGCATATTAGTTTTCTTTTTGCCTTTCCTTTGTGAGCAATTTTGTTTTTGTTGAAGTCAAGTAAACTTTAAGTTCAGAAAGTTGGTCAGACAAGGAACAAGGAAAATACGTGCACGCAGGGTTTGGCCTAGGCATTTGCCTTGTAAAACTGTAATAGCTTTGTGACGTAACATATTGTGAGTTATGCAAAGATATAAAGCGCATCTAAACAAATACAGCTTTGTACAAATTGAAAATACAGTTTAGCAAGCTTGTGTAAAGAATTTCGCAAACGACAGATGGCAGAAGCTGTGCATACTGACAAATTCCGAAAATACCCATCAAATTTTTACTTGTTCCGCTTCTCACAATTCAATGTGAAAATGAAACAAAAGAATAAAGATAAACTACTTGCTCGTGACAAACAATTACTGAAAAACATTTTTGGTGTGTGATGAAAGATGAAAGATGAAAGCTATAATTTTTTATAAAAAGTGGATAAGTTTAGCAGTAATGATAAAGGAGGAAGAAATAGATTTATTCACCCCACAAAGCCAAAATTTGTTATCATTTTCAAGCAGTAAAGAGCCATGATTTCATTTTGCTGTACGATATTATGAACTTAGAATTACGTTCAAGGCGAAGTTTGCTGTCCAAGAGACTAGGCCAGTGGCTATTAACCGGGGGGAGGGGCAGGCCTCCCCTGGGGGGCGTACGTAAATTTTCAAGGGGGTGCGAGCCCTAATGTGTTTTACAACACATTCTCTATTAATTTTGAGATCAACGTTTTCTCGCCTACTGTATGGTTGTCAGTGCTTCAATACTCTCTGAGATATTATTGTGAGTAACTGTAGCCTACCACTATAACGGTAATCCTGTTTCGTAAACAGAATAAAGTATGATGTCATAAAACAACTAAATTATCAATCGTGTTTACTTTATTTTGATAATTTAGTAGTTGCAAATCTACTTTGTAGAGTAGACTGTAGCCTGCCATGTCATGCTAAATTCAGTCAGTGAAAAATCTGAATGGATTAAGGCAGCTATTAGTCAGTTTGTTAAAGTGTTGTAGAGCGGTATATGCAAATTTGGTAAAGCAATCTGGAATAGACGTAATCTTACAATTGACCAAGTTTATGTTTTTATCATGTTGTAATGCCTGCGTAGCTAAGTAATAAATTTAGATAATCAAAATGGGAGGGAAAAAAGATAGTATATTGATGAAATGCAATTGAAACACTACTTTTGTATTAATTTATAAGGGTGGGAGGCGTAAAGCGGGTAACCATCGCTCAAAAGAGGCGCGGTACTAAAAAGGTTAAGAATCGTTGGACTAGGCCAAATTCGCTCATAGAAATTTTCAAATTCTGTCTGAATATTTGTTAAATTCAACTTATTCGTAAAGGTTAACTAATTTATCAAATTCAATCTCTCCGACATAGAACGTAAAGCAACAAAGACTTAAAATTTCGTTTTTCCGGATAAGCTGAATTTAACAAACATTCAGATGATATTTGAAGATTTGTATCAGCGAATTCGGCCTTGTCTCTTTGACATGGGTGGACAGTAGCGCGCTACGTAAATACTACCGTAGTGCTGCTGCAGCGCGCTACTTTTTTAGTAGCGACAACGGGAGCGTCGGTACTGTTACAGTTTAGTAGCGAGAAGCAGAAACGTCGCTACTTTTTCACCATGTAGCGTCACTACTTTACAGAAATTGTAATCTCGCTACCGCTACTGATAAAATTATTTTACTAACTCAGAATATTGAAAACGATTGTTTTTTGGCCAGGTAGAGCTTAGTTTGTGATAACTTGATTATCAAGTAGTGAATAACTGAAAATACAAAAGAGTTACTGGGAAATCAAGCGGTAGGCAGCTGTAAAATTTCACGACACTGCTGTGTACTCTTTCCTATTTAAAACGTAATTGAAATTGCCAGATGGTAACAGCTACAATTCTATAAAAGATTTACGCCTCTTTAAATTGCAGTTAACTCTTTCGCTCCCCCGAAAATAGCGAAAAATGTCGGGTAAGGTGGCAGTGCGAAAAACTGTCATAATCAATCATACTTAATCATAATTATGTACCTCAAGTTTGTTTGTAAATCATTACTCAGCTGTCTACTTCTACACTAAGTGTGATATATCGTTGAAATCTACATTTCTTGACGATTTCAAATAGAAAAAAAAACATTTTTTTGAATATGCAAATTTTATGCAAATGAACCCCCCAACTGGGGTGGGTTGTCTTCAAAATTAAAGAGGTACCCTCACCTCAAAGATCACTACAGATTTAATTTTCTACCAATCTTTTTAGAAATGGTCGCAAAATGATGCTAAGGAAATAAGCTTTCAAGGTACATCAATCAAAACTTACCTAAAAGCTTAGGTTTTCTACAATTTGCAATTTTCTGAGGCAAATAACCTTTTTTTTGACCGGTACCGACTGGTACCAAATTTTGGTAGTTAAATTCAGTACCTAAAATATGATCAGTCATTATCTGCTACAGGTTAGCCTAAACCATGTAACATTATGTATTTTTGAACAGGAAATTTCTTCAAGATTCAGAAAATATCAAGTTTAAATAGAATATGCTGTCACTGACAATGAAACAGCAGCTTGTTTACACCCTTCCCATGTGTTGAGAAACAAGGGGGATAGAGCAAACTTTGATTCAGAGAAGCCAAACTTGTGCTAGCTTTTAAACTTGTATTTCGCTTTTTGTCTCCTTCGAAACTTGATACAAAATGACGACTTTATTGGTGAAATATTTGCAATTTATTTTATCTATTTATTGGGTTTAGTTTTTGTAAAAAATATAATTTAGTGAAGGTAAGTCAAAACATTTTTGGGGGTTTTGAACTGACATGATGTACAGTACTCATTTTTGATCAGTAAATATCATATACCACTTAGTCTAATCTATTTAAAGTTATATATTGCTGGAAAGCAAATTTCGTAAGCTTTCAAATGAGACCAGTATTTAGCAACATATCATATTTTTTACGCACTAAATTTACTTTTATCTACTTACGATTCAAATTTGTTTGGGGGGTTTTGAGACCCCTAAAAAATTTGGAAATTCAAAAAAGTAAAATTTATTAATATCGCTTGAAATTTTGTCAAATGATGCCCCAAAAGTTAGGACCAGCGATATTTGTCCGTTATATACAGAATTGATCCGATGCTCACTATACAAGCTCATTATGCTCCAGCTCAGATGTATTACGTTTTGCGCTCTTGAGTTATTTGCCATAATGACCTTCCACTGTAGCCTACAATACACTGAAGTTTGACTGAACTCTTCAAAGATTATCAACTTGAGTGAAAATTCAGAGAAAGGCATTATCACATCAGGCTCACGTCAGTCTCATAAACAGTCGCTATTGTTCTGTCACGACTTTACAACAAGTTGTAACTGACTTTAGTGAAAAATTGTACTTGAGGTAGTTACGTGATTTTATCTCAACGGGACTAAAAAATTGGTCCGTTATATACGATTACGGATTAGTTATAGACAAAGTTGAAATGTACTAAAATCAATAAGAAACCATCTGGACTTAAAATTTCGTCCGTTATATACAATTATCCGTCATATTTAAGTCCGTTATATTTGAGGTTTATTGTATATGGAACCTACATTGCGGATTTTCTGGAAAAATCTGGAAAAATAGCGAAAATTGAACCACAAAAATGTTCCCGCATTTCTATTAAATAGTAATAATAACAAGTAGAATTCCATGGTATTTCCTAGTTTAAAAATAACAAAGCATGTATAAATTAGCATAAAAATGTATGTTCCATGGTTTGTTTGCATCCACCAGATCGCTCAAAACATTCACGCTGCTTGGATTACTTTGCCTTGTGCTGTGTTTGTGTTTACATTATTTGTGCTGAAAATGGAAAAAGGGTTTGTGATTAGAAAAGGAGATCATGATTCGTCAATTTGATAACATTTTTCTTTTTTATCTGCTTTCTACTACCCGGATTTTCACCTATGACGGGGGGTCTTGGGACGGAACTGCCGCGATGGGTGAGGGATCACGGCATATCAAGATATCGGTAAATTAATCTGTTACTGCAATTTGATGACGCCCATTCTCGAAGGCAGAATAAGTTTGCAGATAAGATTCTTCAAACCAGCAGAAATCTGCTTAAAGAATCGCACAATTCTTTGACCGAAGCTTATATTTATGGACTCTACACGAACATTGATAAGCAATTGGTAAGTTTTAGAGGGCAATACTTAGTTCGATAGGTGACATCATTCCATCAAAACTGGAAAAATGTGGCATCAAAAGCTGTATCATTTGCATGCTCACCGCTTCTTGGTGTTATAGTGAAACCAAAAGTGACGTCAATGCTTTGGATAAAGTGATGAGGGCATTTCGTTTGAAAGCAAGACTTAAATAAGTTGCGATTTTATTTTATAATATGCTTGTGAGCATTGTGAAGGCTTTTACTTTACGATATGGCACCAGCTAAACTAAAGTAACCATCTCGGCAGGAAAGAACAAAGATCGGTTTGGATTCCATTCGGAAAAAAGAATTTCTGAACTGCTGGTTACTTTTATATTATCCATTCATCCATCAGTTGACTGGCAATAAAGATTAAAAGTGTAAGCAAGCCTGTTGCAAGTGCAAAGCGCATATTTTTCAAGAACATTCTAGCATAATCAGCAGTAGTTGTTTTGAAACATGCTGTGCTATCATTTATAATAATGTGCTATCATAATGATGCTTGGGTGTTATATGGCCCGTACATAGGCGCAGCTAAGGGCGGGACACGCCTTCCAAGTGTTTTCAATTTAATAAAAAAAATTATGTTGGGAGGAAAACACGAAAATAATGACGTTCAAAAATTTGATCTCAAAAAATGCTCTATTGTCACTTTAGTTTAGGGCCGAAACTAGCTATCTTCAACAAATTTGTATTTCTTACCCCCCGTCCAAAAATTTGCTTGGAGCTCTAATGTATATTTTGTTGAAATAAGTGATAGATAAAAGTATTACTTTGTTTGTTGTTGCTAAGATAGCTGTTCTTCTCAGTTAATAGGTTTCCCATCGTGGTTCAGTTAAGTGCAACGGTAAATATTGCCCACTGTTTTGTCCTAGCTGGTCTCAACAGGGTTGGTGATGACCAAAAATGCGCCAGAGACTTCAAAATAAAGTATAGCTTACAGTAGAACTTCTCTTGAAGGACCTAACACTAGGTCCATTGTTTTAAAGCAGCTGACCAATCGCTACTTACCAACTGTTCTGATCAGACCTGACAGGTCCGAACAGTAAGCGCTGCCTGCAGTTACGCTTAAAGCGGATACCTGGTCTCCTGTATGAATATTCAATTAATTGTTATGAATATTTCTGCATTTATAATGCTTTTTAAGTTGGTGTTCATTGGAACCCGATGGTAGAATGTGCATGGATATTTTGCAGTAGACAAATGTTTAAGTTCACATCAGAGAAGTTATCCTTGTAGCTAGCTTTTTATGTGCACCATACAGCTCACTGCCTTAATTTGGCAGAGTATAGTTAATGTGATCCATCGCCGATTCGTAACTGCGTGGTAAAAATAGCTTTGGCATACAACTTTTTTGATATTCCAAAAAGACAAAGCATTTTGCGCAGGGCAATAGCCATAGCTTCAGTAGACTCAGAAACTCAACAGCTTGTCCAAGTTTGTACCACCTGATAGATTGATCGAGACGCGAGAGCTAGCATTGTTTCAAATTTACAAAGTACCATGGTAGAAGCTTTGAAGAAAATTTCGTCATGGTCAGATAAAGAAAAGCTGTCACGAACACTGCGGTTGCTATCAACCATTAAACAAAATACATTCCGCTTTTGTGGTTTAAAAATAACTTTGGGGTCTGTGTTGCTTTGAACAAAATATTACAACGAAAGTCTAAAGATGCATTGGAGGCTGTCAATATTGTTCAAAATGTTGGCATTAAGTCAAGGTTATTATGACTAAACACCGAGCGAGAATCATTTTTATATACCCTTAAAAAAACGCCTAAATCAGGGGTGACGAACCTATTCGCTGTCGAGGGCCGCTTTGTCAGTTCCAGCTAAGTTAGCGGGCCGCACAAGTTTTTAGTCATATTATGAAACTTTTTTCTATTATTTAAAAAGCAAACAGCGCCCATGTAGATTATGTTAAAAGTAATAAGTAGGGCAATTTTTTGTCATTAAAGTTATATTTTTTTTAGAAGGTCTGTTTTTTATAAAATACCCAAAAATTCAATCAAAACTTTCGTACGATGTTTGATAACGGAGTTAAAAAGTCATATTAAAGTCATATTTTACACCATAAGTCATAAAAAATATTCTTGATCATAAAAGTCATAAATTTAGTCATTGCTCCCATATTCAGTAGGATATTCATGGTGCAAAGACAGAACGTTAGATTAACAACGATTGCAAAGCTTTGCTATCTCCATTATTGTTATGACTCTGTGACGCCATAGTTATCTTGCTCAAAAATATCGAATTAATTAATTTGTTTCCTTGTATAAGTTCTAACGAATCAGCTACACTAGTTTGCAAGTTGTAATTTTAGTCTCAAGCACAGATATTGCTCTTTTGCTACAACACCATCAACTGTCGAAATAGTCGTAATGCTTTTGAAACTCGTAAAAGCGCTAGGCTAGAAGTCACAAGTTAGAAAATAAATTATGTCGTCATAACCACAAGCAAAAGAAAATTATTTTAACACGTGCGTGTTCCTTAACGCATTTTAGCTTATTTAGCAAGCGTATGAATTAGCAAGTGTTCCTTAACAGCAAGTTTTAGCAAACAGTATGGGAAAAACTGCAGAATCAAAAGTAGTAAAAACAAAAAGGTATGTAAAGCAATATCCCCAAGAGTTTTCTTGCAATCCCCAGAATGATCTTTATTGTCAGCTTTGTGCCACCATCGTCAGATGTGACAAGCGCTTTTACGTGGAACAACATCAAAAATCGGCAAAACACCAAAAGAAAATTGCACCGGCAAAAAAGACCTTAAACAAACAGTCTTTTGTCCCCATTTGCCAACGGGATTTTACAAAAAAGGTTGTAACTTCATTCTTAGAGGCTGACATCCCACTTCATAAGCTTCAGCATGCCAGTATTAAAAAGCTATTAAACTCAGAGTTGGGGAAGCATTGCCCTTCTGAATCAGCATGTCGAAGCCATGTTAAGGAATTGGCTGCTAAAGAAACTGAACGCCTTAAGGAATTGTTTGCTGCAAAAGCATTGTTTTTGGTCGTAGATGAGGCTGAGGTATCTGGTCAAAAGTATGTCAATATTTTAGCAGGGCTGATGGAGGAACCTGAAAAAACATACTTAGTCAACTGCAAACCATTAAATGGCAACTCCAATAGCTCTAATATTTGTACAATTGTTGACGACACCCTCAAGAACATGAATATTGCTCGTGAGAAGTTTTTGCTGCTACTCAGTGATGCCGCAAGGTACATGATAAAAGCAGCTGAAACATTAAAAATCCTGTATCCACGCCTGCTCCATGTTACTTGCATCGCACATTTGCTGCATAATTGTGCTGAGCATATACGTGCACATTTTAAAGCTGCAGATAATTTGATATCGTCTATAAAAGCAGCAACCATAAAAAACAAAGACCGACATGCTTTGTTCACCGCAGCTGATTTGCCGGCACCACCACAACCTGTTTTGACTCGTTGGGACACGTGGCTGGAGGCATCTTTCTACTACGCAGAAAACTTCCAAATTATCAAAAACATTGTTGACAATTTTGAAGATGGTGGAAAACTGGTTGAGCGGGCAAAGGAAGCCATAGCAGAACCTGCAGTTTTCGTCGAATTAAGGCAAATCTATGGTAACTACCAAGATATTGCCATCCTAATCAAGGGAATTACCAATTCATCGAATACAATTGTTGCTGCTTCGGAAGCCATTCAAAATCTCCACTTTGGTGACGACCCATGTGAGATAAAAAATTATGTTCAAAGTCGTCTAGCTAGAGATAGCGACTTCCTTAAAATTGCCGCCGGTAGTGGTGCACATCTACCAGATCATTCTCCTGCTGAGGTAGCGCTGCTTCAAAAAGCACAGCCAACTTCGGCTTCTGTGGAACGCTCTTTCTTTATACTGAAAAAAATGCTATGTCCTGGACGCAATTTTGACAAAGACAATTTCCATTCGTACTTGATTATGCGGTTCAACTGTTCGAAATAAATGATAATGAGTTCAATACTCCGACTCGGCTGCATAGTTTTTAAGAACCAGACAGAAAAAATTAGGTCATATTTAAAGTCATATTTTAGGAAATATTAAGTCATATTTTAGGAAAAATTAGGTCATAAAAAATTGCCCTAGTAATAAGGAATGAGATAAAATAAAACAATCTTAAAAACTTTAGCCATCAAAAAAAGTTTTAAAGTTTAATTCGTATTAGAAATAAAAGCGCGTTAAAAAGCGAAAAACCCTGTAAACAAAGGATTTGTGACACAAAATTGTAAACCATTTAGAAACAAAAAAAGAAGTTGTTCAACAACAGTAACAAACAACAAACGAAAATTATAGAAACCCAGCTTGTCACCTAATACACTCCACGAAGACTCTGGCGTGAGTATGCGGCACGTAATCAAAATTACAAAAATATACAAAAGTAGTCCAAAAATCAATGCAAACCATACAGCTAAATTTATTTAACGCGTTATTGAAGCATGAAAGAATAAAAAGTAACAAAGAAACATTAAACAAAAAATTAAACTAGCTTTACCAATATAACCCTGGTGAGATTTTTGGAAACTTTTTTGCTACTCTTCCTTTGATACATAAACACAGTATAATTCAAACAGCGGCTTGTTCTGATACGTTGCTTTCAACGTGTCATTACTCTGTAGTTCCATGAATTCGAGTTCGACTGTAGTTCTATGAATTCGAGTTCGAGCTCATGGGCGCAGAAGCAGATATAACATTGAAGGGGATAGAAAAGACATTAATCTCCAGCTGCTTGCTTTTGATGTCCTGAAATCCAACATTAAACCTTTGCAAGAGACTGGAACATTCCAAAGCATGTGGAGCACAAGAAGTCGGATGTGGAAAAATGCATGCAGTCGTTATCTTTCAACTGATTTTCCCGGAGGCTCAGCATTGACATAATGAACTTGATCTTGGAAAACATCGAGTGCAGTAGTTGATTTGGCCCTTGCAGTTGCACATTCAAGTCGTTTAAATGCTTAGTGATATCTACCATGAATCCTAAGTCGTGCAACCAGTTTTCATCTTCCAGCTCAGTGAGAAGACACTTCTTCAAATTTGTAAACTCAATGATTTCTGGCAGAAAAGAATAAAAGCGTCCAAGCTTATTCTCACGATTCGTCCAACGAACAGCACAGAAATAAAGAAAGTCGTCAGAGTCAGCAACGGCAAATAACAGTCAAAGTCTTTGAAAAGTATTTCTCAAAGTCTTTGAGAACTTGCTTAAATTTGCGGTTTAGTTCTCTTTTTTTTGATCAAGTTAATGCGGTTTGTAACCTCCGATATCACTCGATCAAGCTTCACAGATTTTGCGCAAAGGCTTTGCTGGTGAACAATGCCATGACAAAATACCAGTTTATTATATCTAATTCCTTTTTGTCTTTATTTCCTTCTTTTACAATGATACCAACCCTTTATGTGTCTCGATCATAGCTGTTGCGCCATCAATAGCAACACCGCACAGCTTATTATATGATTATTCAATAATTTGATAACGATTATTCAATAATTGAATAAAACATCGAAAATGCCAGCGTGAAGGCGAAATCGATTTTTCAAATAACAAAACAAGCTCAACTGATCTAGCGTATCATGATTTTATCCATTACGTGGTTATCAACCTGCATCGCTTCCAGCAAGTTACTTCACCGGTAGATTCCTGATAGTATATTTACTTCTGCTGCATATTACTTTTAACAAATACAAGTAACTTAAAGAAAACAACTTAAAAATTAGTGAAACAAAATTTTAAAACATAGTGATTGAGTTTATGAAAATGAAAAAAATGATCGAATTCATTAATAAATGTTTGAGAACTATGGTTAAAATTTATCAAAAATATAACAGAATAACAGTAACAATCTTAACTACGAATTAAAATAAAGTTAAAAAACTCAGATCAAGACCGGTTACAATTCTTGCCCCCAAACTTTCTCTACTGTCTTTACTGTTCTTAAAATAAAAAACTTTTGCTTTTGATAAACTTAAGTCAGCAGAATGTTGACTCTTTTAAACGGAAACTGTTTTATTTTAATACTTAGAAAACTTATGTACAATACTTAAATGCAACAAATCTTTTTGTTGAGTAGTCCAACATAAAATCGTACTGGATAACTAATTAACTTTAAAACGGAAGACAACTAGCTGCAGCTTATATCTGTGCTTTCAAACAAGAGACAACTAGCTGCAGCTTCTTTCTGTGCTTTCAAACAAGGTTGAACCACCTTTAGAACCGGTCCGGCGGGGTTCGCACAAAAATTTAGAAGGGGGTTGATTTTGTCGAAAACCGATTCGCGTGCCGCACAAAATTCTTTAGCGGACCTCATATTCGTCACCTCTGGCCTAAATCCTCAATATCATTTCGGGAACGCCACACCTTGTTCGAAGACAAACCACTACATGAAACATTTTGGGCCTAATTGTTAAAGAATGTTGTAGAGTAGCGATTTTTCTGCCGTTTCTGGTTAGTATTACTGTCACTATTGAATTAAGATTTACGTCCACGAATCTATAAATCATGGATTGCAGCACTAAATTCCAGTTGATTCAACGTTATCTCAAATACAGCACCAAACTATTTAAAGGTTCTCAACTTGTAAAAATTTTTTGTAAAAGTGATGATTTAATATAGCTTTGCAAAAAGCTGTTTTAGTCATAAGCTTTTCGTGACGCTCTCTTCATTTGCGGTACGCGTCAAAAGGGAAGAGCTAGAATCAGTAAGTGTTTTATGTGATTCATTTGGACGTTAGGCAATCAGTACAAGCCAATGCTAGCGCTGGTATTGTAAAGCGCGCCAAAGAAAGAGATTTCGCAATAACAAAAAGCTAGAGAAAGTGCAGTAAGAGGCCAAATAGGAAGGCCGCGATTATCGAAAGAGTTTGAGAGTACAAACAAACTCTTTTTGTCTGCGTAACACCGGGCGCTGAGTTTTGATATAAGCAGCCTCTAAGAGATTAAGGTGGAAAGAGCTGCGTGCTGTGGGCGCGAATTGAAAACCGCTTGTCATAGTTCAATGCACATTAATCATTTTCTGAAGGCTGCAGAGTCGCAATCCGGTTTGGTGTCGTTTCGTTTGCACGATTTGTGTGGCTAAGTCAGCTTTTTTCAAAGGTATACTAAAATTCTATACCACCAACAAGATTTAAAGTGATTTAACGAAATCCCCAGAACTAGTGCCTGAGCTGAGATTATGATGCAGATGACCTTCTCGGCTGAATGCGACGGTGAGACTACAATTGATACCATAAGCCGCGTGAAAAAACGAAATTATAAGGCCTTTTCAAACACATATTTTGGATTGATTTTAGTTCGTTAACTCTTCCGTAAACGACATCCACAAGTGAATTATCCATCTTTACGCAGGTTAGAAACGTCCTTGTGAAACACCAAAAGCTTGACCCTTATGAACGGACTTGCATTACCAAACAGAAACCATTTGTCTTGTGCGAAAGATGTCATTTACAGACCAAGTAAAATGTTGAGCAAGCGTCGTGCTCAGAGTTTGTAAAACCTATCGTTTGCTTTTATTGAGCATTATTCTAAAAGTGATTGTAGTAAGCACGACACGCGTATTTTTTAGTTTTGCGAGTAAGCGCAGAATAATAACGCATCAGCTCTCTCAGTGTGAGAACCAAACCCGATCCATTGAAAATTTCTGCGTACCCTCCCTCCTGTCCTGGGGTCACAAGATTTTCAGAACTTATTTTTTTGAAAGATTTTCGTCGCTTTAAGAAAAGTGGTTAACTGCTGATTAATAGACGCGCTTTGCAGCATAATGGTAACAACTTAATTTAATTGTAGCCGTTGTTCTACCGATGAACAGTAATGACCTAACAAGTTGCTTTAGTGGTGCCTTTCTTTCGGCTAACGTTTTATCGTAATTAATTCTACTAAACACTAACTTAATTAGCTGTATTAAAATTACAAATTACTTGAAACATTGATGTGATAACAAATTACAGAATGAATATTCGAAATTGGTGACATTTAATTTTTTCAAGTTAACTCTCCCGTCTTTCGTAAGAATCAAGTAAGCGACGTTATGGAAAAAATGAGCTATTGTGATTTTTGTTGAGTAGAAACAAAGCAGCACGTTTTTTGAAAGTCTGATAACAGAGGTTGAAGTTATTGTGGAGATTTAATTGGTATCAACACCTAGTGACTACTAAATTGGTATCAACACCTAGTGACTACTAAATTGGTATCAACACCTAGTGACTACTAAACCACTATTGCAATAGTTGCCCTTAACACAAAAAGTGGATTTTCTCAGAATTTTGAAAAAGTCGCTTACTAGATTTTTACAGAAGACAAGAGAGCTGTTCATTTGCATTCAGCAACGTCTACGCTGACCGAGGCAATTATAAAGTTAAATCAAGTTTTTGTGTACCTGTATTATCCGCTCCACTAGAGCAAACTTTTAGTCAAGTTGGATCAGTTACGCGACCGCACGGAACAAATTGTTATACTATATTGGGAGATGCTTGGGATTATTGTGCGATGTCAACGAGATGGTCAAAGTAGCTTAAAAATCTATTTGAGTACACGTGTTGTTTTCTGCTCAAAAAAACACTAAAGTAAAGGTAGAAAGATACAACCGACATATTTACTTAAATAGAAGTAAAAAAAATTGTGAAAATAAAATACAAAAGAAGTAAAAGTACAAAGCAATTTCAGTTGTTAGAAATTTTGTTTTGTGTTAGTCTTAAATGATGCAGTATGATAGACGCGTGTAGTTGCGTGATTAAAGGAAGATGTATTGGTGTAATCAGAAACAAAATTTTGGGAGGAAAAATATATTTGTCTGGCCTTTAGTCCCTCGATTTGTATTTGATGACATTTGCTAAAGAAGGGCTATTGTCGCAATTGTCTTGCATTTTTTCAAAGAAAATAATCTTTTTGGTGGGCGTCGACGTATTGTGCCATTATTTTTTAACATAGCTTGTTACCTTGTTTTGGTCAAGAAGTTTGAGGGGTATTATCCTTTTTTTCTGCTGTTTATGCTTGAAAGGTGGGATTATTGTTCTATGTCTTCTCTCTCTCCTCTGGTACTGTGAGGGTCCATTCTGGAACGGACAAGATGGATTGCTTTAAAAATAAGTCGAAAAAGCTTCTACGGAAAGTTCATAGTCAAAAAAATAATAATGAAAAGGTCATCATTCTCCAACCGAATCGAAGATTCAATGCTGCTCTCCTTCCCTCAAACCTTCGGTTGTCATGAACACGTAACTATTTGACAATCATTACTTTTTCTTGTAGCTTTTTTGGTTTTATTTTGTTTGATATTATATGCTTTTGTTCGATGTTTTACTGAGAGGTTGACCCGGACTAGGAACAGAACCTGTGAATTTTATTTTGAAGCTCGAGGCTTGTTCTGAACTTATTGAAAGTAAATCTGCTGCCGTTTTTCGGAATAGAAGATATTTTTTTGAGGCCAGCTTTATGAAATCAAATTTTTCCCATTGTGTGCGCGCGAGGGGTACAACAAAATATTCCATGAGCTCCTCAAAAACATCGAATCCCTGTCGGTAGGTACCTCGTAAACTTCCTCGTTGACGTTTCTGAGCTCAATGATCTGTTTTTAAGGGCACAAGTAATTCAATCTATAACGAATATATTTCGGTATTGGGATAAGGCAATTGACATGTTGTCGCGGTGGATTTTGTAAAACAATCAATATATTTTTGAGAGAATGAAACACACGGCAAAAAATTAAACACTGTAAAGAATTTGAATTTACTTCTGGAACTAAAAACTTTGCTAACCGAAAGGCTTTATGTGGCACAGCTTACTGGCGGTAACTGACTGTACCTTGCGTAGTTAACGTTAATTATTAGCGCCAGTTGCTTTTTAAAATATCAAACCAAAGATTCCCAACTCAACTACTTAAAGCATGTAGCTCGTTACTGAAAAACCCATACAACAGGAGGTCTAAGTGATTTCTACTGCGTTAGTGACCACTTCTGCTAATATGTGAAGTAAAATCAAGCTCGGTCTCCTTAGGTTAAGGTTTGGGTCTTGAACACAGCGCATGAAAAATTCTTGTCTTAATCATGGTCTCGGTCTTGAAAAAACAACCAGGTCTTGGTCTCGAAAGAGTACACTGTATTTTATACTTCAGTTTTGGCATATTGTAAGTCAGTGAAATCAGTAATGTTGATATTGACTATTGTATAATAAGCATGAAAGTTCTACAATTGTTCGTTATGAAATGTTTAGCATTCTTCTTCTTCAAGTGTCATGGCTGAGGCCAGCCTTCGACAGCTTCCCTGCATCTGTTCCTCCAGCCGTCTCGATCGTTCACGGCCCGCAGTAACTCTTCAGTCGATCCACCCAACACGTCCTTCAATTGATCCATAAATTTCAGACGTTGTCGTCCTCGTGCGCGTTTTCCTCGAATCTTTCCACATATTACAACATGTTCAAGTTTCTGTTTCCTCATGACGTGCCCAAAAAACTGCAGTTGTCTATTCATCACATTCTTCAAAAGTTCTCTTTTCTGTCCTGTTTGTTGTAATATTTCTTCGTCTGCCTTTCGGGTGACGTATGATATTCTTTGCATTCTGCGCAAGCACCACATTTCAAATGCGTTAATCGGTCTCCTTAGTTCCGCGTTCAAGGTCCAAGCTTCACAGCCATATTGTAAAATGGGATGTACATAGCATTTTAGAACCCGCATTCTTGTCCGTATTAACATCTTTTTATTCTTTAGGATATTGTCCAGTTCAACAAAGGCTCGCTTGACTTGCGCGATACGACATTTCACTTCACTCACACATCTTCCATCGGATGTTATGTGTGATCCAAGATATTTAAAATTGTTCACCTGTTTTACCATTTCTCCTTTGATTGTAATTCTACATTCTGGAACGCTTTCCTTTTTGGTCATCACCATACATTCAGTTTTCTTTACGTTCACTTCCATACCATAAGCAGTACTTCCATACCATAAGTAGTTTAGCACTGTGAGGTCATAAAAAGGTGCTCTGAATAATTTATTAATCTTTGACAAACACTTCTAACATTACGATCTCACTTTGCTGAATTTGTTACCCGATTGACATGTTTAAGCACAGGTCTACAACCGAACAGCGCATTCATTTTAATCCTGATGTTCTATGGGCATTATGGTCTAATCGCTTTTTTATGCTTTTTAAACTGCAAATATGTTAGCCCGTTGCATTTATTCATGATTCGTCTGCTTACCAGAGTGGGAATTTACGGGTTAAGAAGCCGCATGCTGTTCTTTGGGCCTTTGGATTTGCATCTTTTGGCTCGTGTCGTTTTCATTATCCGTAGTATCCAGGCTGAAAATATTTGTGGTAGCAAAAGTGTAAGTGCAATTTTGAAAAAGTAAAAAATTTATTTTATTTTGAGGAAGTACAGTTTACTGACTTGATTATGGCATAAGTGATGAACCTTATCAGCAAATTATATTGAATGAAGCCAAGAACGTAGCTGGATGGAAGGGGAATAGCAATTATCCATCAATCCGAAATGTTCATCAAATCCGTTACATTTTGTGCAAAATTCTGGGATTTTGAACAAATTCTGTGCGGGCTCAAAAAAAATGAACTCACATTTATTTTACCTCTAAAATGAAGATAAATCTCCGAATTCTTTTCCAACAATTTTGTGTTAAATCAATTGCTCCAATTTCGAACTGTTTCACTGCCAGCGCCCTTGATTCAGCTAAATTGCTGGTTTGAACGTGATCTGTCTGTGATGGACAGTTAGTTCTACATTATGAGTCATAGCTATACCGGAAGTAGTAGCGAGCGCTCTTTGCTGCGGAAACAATTGATACTTTAATGTTACAAAGAGAGCGTTCAATTTTTGATTAGTTCAAGTAATACGTTTAAACTAAGGCAGTTTGTCAGGTGCAAGGCGTGGTGATGAGCGATACGTAAGCTTCAAGATTTATTTTGCTCTAAAGAGGAAGTGGACAAATAAATATTAAATCAAAGAAATATAATATTCGAGTTCTAAATGTACACACATTCAGCGTACTTAGCCATACGAAACCACTGCAGCTTGCTTTACATGTGTTGATAGGTCAGCGCTGCTTAAACGTGAAAAGTTTTTGTGAATTCTGAAGATCGATAAGTTTGTATTTCATATCATTAGCTTTTCAAGCATCTGCCGCAGCGACAGTCATATTGAGACGAGTTAGAAAATTTGTGCAAAAAATGGGTATACCAGCTGTTGAAAGGTCGACAATTTTTACATCGTAAAATTAGGAATATTCAAAAAGAAAAAATATTTGAAAACTAAAAGTCAAAAAAACAATAATTCATCAAGCAGTCCTTGTTGGCGTTAAAATATTTCGCCTTTCAGCGTTCAACCGATTAACTTTCTAAAGTAAACGCCTGGCAGCTTCCACTCACTTGAATTTTTTTAAACAGTTGGCATCTTTGAAGGCTTAGCTATTTCTGCCTAGCTGATTGCTAAAATGATTGGTGACTACAAATAAATGATGTCATGCTAATTGTGTGACTAAGCCGTCATTCTAGTGTTTCCTTGCCAGAACAGCAAATTTGTGAAGCGATGAACCGTACGTATAGTAGCAATATGCAAGCGGCTGAACAGACGTTGTGGGCGGCATTGTTTTGTTACAAACTGTTCAAGAGTCCGTACAGAGTTTAAATACTTTAGATACATGTGTAGGTAATTCAAACTCGTGTCGCGTATTGAAATAAGCAAAGCAGTCTTTTGAAGATAGCTTCAGTGATTTTGTTGGGGTTGTAAATGAAGATACTATTAAAGAACCTAGAACTGTGATTGCCTTAGAGATCTAATGAGATTATATGTATTCAATTCAGAGCCAGTATACTGCAGTAGGCTACAATGTTATTAAGATGTTTTGCAATAATTACTTACTTCTAATATTATCATCAACTACTAGATAATTACAGCATTTATGTACAACTGCACTCTGTATGACTATATTTGCAGCAGAGAGCGTACCCTTTAAATGTAATTGTGTATAAGTTATGATAAGAGTTTTAGAGACGCTCAAATAAAGATGTAGGCTATATTATAGCATTGAAACAATTTGTGCTCATAATTGCTGGAAAATTGTTAATTGGGTTGAGCTATCTTTGTAGGGTTGATTGTCCAGAAACTTATAACCTTATTTCCTTTCCAAAGGATAAAAGGCCTGTTGTGATTTTCAACACTACCGCTGGCACAACAAGTTTATGTCAGGGATGGCCCGAACTCTTTTTTGCAAACGTGCCAAACTCTTCAAATAGTAAAACTGCAGACAGTGACACTGTTTCGACCTATCAGGTCTCTTCAGTGCAGTTGGTGACCGACAAGAAGCTAGAGGCTTTTAATAAAGCATAGCTTAGACCGCCACAATTGCGGGATCTATACTAGATCCACTTGGTGGAAGGTCTGTTAGTACTTTTCAAATAGTGTTTGTCGTATTAATACCGTGCCAGATACTTTTGAAAAACAAAAGTTAAACCAATTTTTTGTATGATTTTCTAGGCTTACCATATTTCTAGACGGTAGAATTTTTTTATTCTTTGAATGACTTAGTTTTTTTCAAAATTTTCAAAAGTAACTGCACGGCGCACATTCATGTCATGCTTTTTTTAGTATGTTCTCCATCGCTAAATAGTTCTTCATGTTTGGCACTGTTTCTTTCCAAATATATAGCTCGCTGCTAATGCCAATAAGCCTGTTTCGATCTATAAGATCTCTTTAGGGCGCCTTTGTTACCACAAGACTGCAGATGTTAAACTACATTTACAATCTCGAAAATTTTTTCTATTTGTGGAACCCTAGTAAAGTAGCACAAGGAAACGTTTTTCAATTTATTGTGCATTCCTTGATGCGAGGGAGCATACGTAAACTGCTCTACACGTGGCTAGGGCTGTTATAAACAGTAAATATAACTTGTCCTTTCCAGTCCTTTAGTGGTAAGAGACAGTTCATCTATCAACAGACCCGCCCGAACTCGTGTCTAACAGACAAGCTGTGAGATCGAGGTAAGCCTGTAGGCATCCGCCACACTTTCACTTGTGCCTTTTCACTACTCATTGACACGAGATTGGGAAGCTCTGGTGATAGCCTTATCTATACGCATAAGGAGACGAACTGCCTCCAACCACTAGTCAATTGGGAGGGCAAGTTATATTTACTGCTTAACTCGCTGCAGTAACATTAATTTGAACGACTGCCTATAAAATTCATTAGATTTGTTGATTGTATTTTTCTTTGTTTGATTACCCGGTATCTAAAACATGACTTTTTTGTTTCTTTTTGTCTTTTCTAAAATGTATTTATGGTTTTAAAGTAATATAAAAGGCCAGCGATGCACTTTAAGCAAACTGCAGACAGTGACACCGTTTTGCCCTATCAGGTCTCTTCAGTGCAGTGGATGACCGACAAGTAGCTAGAGGGCATCGCTGGCCTCTTGTATTACTACTTTAAGGGCTTGCGATCATTTGGCTGTGACAGCACTATTGTTGTAGCAGTTGTTGGACGTAGTACCCCTGCGACGACCGCCACTCATTCACGAGTGATATGGCTTCGCGGAATAATGACAGAACTTCCACTACAATGAACCTAGTGTAGGTCCCACAAGTGTGACGGTCTAAGCTATGCCTTGTTTATGATTTGTTTCATGATGCCGTTTTGCTGGTGATATCTTTCCTAGAACTGTATTGGGCCTCAAAGAAAACAAAGGTTTGTGGTTACTGCTAATCATGCCATACTTTTCCGGGCACCAACTTGGGAACACTCGAAGGCTGAATGATGAAAACTTTTGCCTTTTACTTTCACTCGACATATCTCAGTTTATTTCAAAATTTGTATAAAGTTTTAGTAAACTTTTATCCCCAATATCACTTAATAAAATATTTAGTACACTGATGCTAATATGCAGTTAGCACAAAACTTTAGTACTGTATTCCTATTTATATTAGATACTACATTCACCAAATACATGACTCAAACAAATTAGCGTATATTTTACCTACCTTCTCTATCTCTACGATCTCCTAAAATCTTCCGCCGCAGTTTGATAGCAGCTTCAATGACAACAAAAACTGCATTAGTTCAAGAACATTCTAGACTGCGAGATATTTTTGCAAAGTTCGAATTTATGTAATTAAGTCCAATTGTAATGCCATTACTGCAAGCAAGAAAAAAAGTGACTACGACTGGTAAGCAAAGTTTGTGATCAAGACAAAAAAATAAATGGTAGTAAGCAAGTAGCAGTAAGCTGTAGTAAGCAAGAAAAGAAAATTAACATTAATTGATATGAAATGTTATGTTCCAGATTAAAGTATACCGCTATTTTGCGCCTTTCCGGCTTTATTAATTTTTGACAGCCAGTAAGAGAGACTATTAAAATCCATAAAGTTTAAGTATTTCTATTTTTAAATCTGTATTGCAATGTTGGAGTTAAAATCTAAATTGAAGTAGTCTACTTGGTTGATGATCTATATGCTGGACCGAAGTTCTTTTCTGACATTAATCAAAGTAATTAGTAATTTTTTACCGGAAAACATATTTCAATATATTTAAATTACTTTCATTTGTTTCTTATTCAAACCATCTTCAGTTCCTTATTCAGTAAAACTTCTATTTGAGTAAGGAACTGAAGATGATAATATAAATTTGCTGAAATATATTTTTTATAAAAAATTTCTGATTGATTGCTTTGAATTTTGGTTAAGAGATACTTTTTTCTTCCAAATCGTTAAGGTGCATAGCAAAATATAGAAGTTGCTAGCTGCTAATTAGCAATTTTCAAGGCGATTTCCTATTAAGAGGGATCTGCCTCCAGCATCACCCTAAGTTAAAATAGAAAGTTTTCTTAAAAATGATCACCAACATCATACAGTACCATACAGCAATCCATCATAGGCGTATCCAGGGGAGGGCCAAAGGGGCAATGGCCCCCCTTGAATTTTAAGTCAAATTACAAAACAGTATCAAAAATATAAAAACATAAATTTTTTTGCGCCTCTGCAGGTACATTAGAGTTTATTGTTGACTTTTAGCAAGAGGGTGGGTCGTACGTGACATTTTAAGTTTTTAAACTTACAAATGTTATCAAACAAGATGTGTACGTTTTACACACTAAATATCGCCGTAGTTTTTCTTCTATGTCGCAGTCGAGTGATGAATTGATATTCCCAGTTATGGTAATTGTAAGAAATAAGCGTCTCGCTGAGCGCTTTCTTGTTTTATTGCGATGCGGGCTACTACAAAGACGTTGCTTCTTTTATCAGAACGTTCAACCTACCAGCGGGAGTGGTTTCCTTAAAATTCTTTAAATAGTGTGTTAACGTCACAATTGAAGTTGAACTATTAAAGCCGTTCTTGATAAAACTACATTAGATCAGTGAAATCGCATTCGCACTTTCTTAGTTTTGTACAGCAATTTTTATAGTAGCGACGAGCGTAGTTCACGAAAGGCAAAATGCCGTTATAAGTAAATGACGTCACATTAAAAGTCGCAAAATTTGCCCCCCTCTCAATATTTTTCTGGCTACGCCCTTGCAATCTATTACATCATGGTAATAACCCGCGACCGGTTTTCACCTTATTGGCTCCCATTAGGCCGGTGTAAAAAACACTCAATAATAAGCACGCTGAAAAAAACAAATTTGCCATTGGGTACAAATAAAAAAAGATACAATACAAAACAATATGATACAGCAATACCTATATCACGGGGGTCTCATTAAAGGACACATGCACATGAAATGGACAACAAGTCACATCGGTAAGTTGTAACAGGGATGTAGAATCATTGCTAAGACTTTATCATTTTACAAAATATAGAAGTTGCTAGTTGCTAATTAGCAATTTTCAAGGCAATCTCCTATTAAGAGGGATCTGCCTCTAGCACTACACTGAAGTAAAATAGAAAGCTTTGCTCAAAAATGATCACCAACATTGTACGGTACCATACAGTAGTCTCGATATATTAAACATTTTTATTTAAGTTCTGAACGTTTTTGGCATATCATACGGCCCGCTTCAGGGGATATTAATACACAACTTATTTTAGAAATTACACTTGCAAATGAATATGTTTACACAAAATAATTGATTTTACCCCAAAAGCATATAAACACCCTAAAAGAACGATTGATGACGTAAAGATACCCGCCAAATGTGACCTAAGAGAACGATTAATGACGAGATATTTAAGAACATTGCGTTTTGTTTTGTTCTTAAATCTCTCGTCATTAATCGTTCTCTTAGGTCACATTTGGCGGGTATCTTTACGTCATCAATCGTTCTTTTAGGGTGTTTATATGCTTTTGGGGTAAAATCAATTATTTTGTGTAAACATATTCATTTGCAAGTGTAATTTCTAAAATAAGTTGTGTATTAAATAAAAATGTTTAATATATTGAGACTGCCATGCATCTTATGATTGCTTGGATTTGTGTAACAAAGAATGTTTTTACAGTACTTTGAATAAACCATTGAGTGTAAAATCCCGTGCAAGCAACACATTGCTGCTGGCAGCCTCTGGCACGCCATAAGTTTGCCATGCTTGGTGTATGTGATTGCAGTGAGTTAAAATTTTGCAGAAAGTATGACTGGAAACAAGAATAATTGGCGTGGGTTTGCTGTCGTTATTCTTGGGTTGAGTCAACATATGACTAGATGTACAACCAGTAAACCTTCCATGCCAAGGTTGTAGTTGGATGAATATTGTGATGGTTGCATTTTTTTGTTTTGCTTTGCGCGGGTGTGTTTTATGCGATTTGTTGATTTTGCTTTGCAGTTAGATGCGACGGTTATGTTGCCGGCCTCAACTTGGACCTTATATATGTCGTTTTGCTGTAGTTATCTTTTTGGTCTTTTGCTTTAATTTGTTTTTTTTCCTGTGATGCTTATTGAATGAAAGCAAGTTTACTACTTTAAAAATCTTGATGCAGTAGTTTCTTTTGTTTCATCATTCAAAATGAAATTGGTTCGCTACAAAATTGATCTTCAAACATGCGAAGACTTCAAAAATGGGAGAATAGTAGACAAACTTACTTGCACAAAATGTCGATCTGGAATTCAATTTTTTAATATAGCTTTGCCAAAAGCTGTTTGAGCCATAAGCTTTTCGTGACGCTCTCATCAATGGCGGTATCGCGTCAAAAGGAAGATCTAGAATCAGCAAGTGTTTTATGTGATTAATTTGGGCGATAGTCAATCAAGACAAGCCAATGATAGTATTGTAAAGCGCGCCAAAAGAAGGATTTCGCAATAGCGAAAGCTAGAGAAAGCGCAGCAAGAGGCCAAATAGGAAGGCCGCGAATATCGAAAGAGTTTGAGAGTACAAACAAACTCTTTTTGTCTGCATAACGCCTGGCGCTGAGTTTTGATATCAGCAGCCTCTAAGAGATTAAGGTGGAAAGAGCTGCGTGCTGTGGCGAGCATTGAAAACCGCTTGTAATAGTTCAATGAACATTGATCATTTTTTTAAAGATGCTGACCAATGGCAGAGTCACAGTTCGGTTCGATGTCGTTTCGTTTGCACTATCTGTGTGGTTGAGATCGACGTGGACCGGTCAATTGTTGTCTTAACCATAGCAGAACATGTTGCTTGATGCGATCCTGTAGTTGTTGTTGTTGTTGTTACCCGACCCCTCCCGAGGGATGGGGGCATGGCGAAAGGCCATGGAGCTCCAGAAGCCGACAACTCCCCAGGGCCTGGACTAGAGGTCGTAAAGAGACAAAGAGTTGCCAAAGAGTGAGCGACGCAAGGAGTCCGTAGCTGGACAGTACAGAATCAGATGAGAGATGTCCTGGGACGAGTGTCCACAGGCACTGCCGGAAGGATTCTCGATTCTGCCAATCCTAGAGAGACAAGAAAACAGTAGACTGTGGCCGTTGCAGCGTAGACGAGAGAGAACACAGCGAGCATGACGAGGGAGCACAAGTTCCTTGGTGGAAATCGAGGGAACATGTGTGTCAAAGAATTTAGATGAGACAGTACGCCTACAGTCCGAGAAAAGACAAGAGTGGATACGAGAGATAAGAGGAGAGAGACTACAAGAATTGCAGAGAGCGCAAGTAGCCCTCCCCGTCTGGCTAGCTCATCAGCCGTGTTGTTCCCCGGGAGTGTCCGGGGACCCATTGCAGTCTGATAGAACAGGAGGAGAGAGAAGGCTGTTCCTGCCAGATCTGTCAGAGAGTTTGAGATAAGAGAAAAGATGGAGGAGAGGATAGGGTGGCGAGGACAGAACGAGAGTCAGATAGAAGGAGAAGAGAAGTAGCAGGCTTGTTGGTGCTGCCGAAACCAGCAAAGAGCTTGCAGAATTGCCCAGGCTTCAGCAGAAAAACTTGAGCATTTTGGGCCTGCCGAAAAGGAAAGAGTGGCCTCAGCGCCACAGAGAGAGCAGTTGGCAGGAACGCCGGAGCCGCCTTTGCCAGAAAGAAAAGAGCCGTCAGTTCAAAGTACCAGATTATGAGGGGGAGAGAGTCAAGATGAGCGAGAGCCGCACCTTGACGAGAGTGAGGGGGATCAGAGCGAGAGCGTGAGCAGGAAAGGGTGGACTCCACGGTGAAGGAGGGTAGATTCCAAGAAGGAAAGGGAGGGCAAGCAAGAAGAGCCTCTCTAGGAGATGTAGAAGAAAACATAAACCGGTAAGTGGACGCAAAAGCTCTCCAGGATGATCTGCAGAGTCTTGGTTTTACTCCAAGTCTGGCCAAACCTGAAACAGGAAAGGAGGTTGAGAGACGAAGAGCCCGCTCGTAAGATGAAAAGAGTGAAATGAGTCAGGGCGACTCGTAGGGGAGGTAAAGAAGCCTCAGAGAGAAGAAGTGGGATAGGGGAGGACGAGAGGCAGCCGGTGATGATGCGACTAGCCGCTCGGTGGAGGCGTTCCAATTTGGTGATATTGGTAACGCTTAGGAAAGGAAACCATCTGCGTGAGGCATAAGTGAGAAGTGGCCGAAGGAAAGCTTGATACAGAAAAGAGAGGGACTCCTTAGATGGGCCCCATGAGGAAGCAGAGATACAGCGTAAGGCCTTGAGACTTGGGAAGAATTTGGCCTTCAGCGAAGAAACATGTTTAGAAAAGGAAAGTGTGCGATCGAAAGTGACTTCAAGAAAAGTTGGAGTTGGATTGAAATGGTGGCGGGAGTCGAGTAGGAGGAGGTTGGGCTGGAGGTTAGCTTGGTGTAGATTCACTGAGAAAAAGGAGGCCTCACATTTGCTCGGATTGAGAGAAAGACACCAGTACTCGGACCAGCACTCCAATCGAAACAGAACTCCTTGTGTGGCCTCCACCGCAGTGAAAACCGAGGGGGAGGAGGACCAAATAGTTAGATCGTCAGCGTAAAGAGAGCAGCTGACGGAAGAAGGCAGAGAAGCAGGAAGATCATTAATGAATAGAGAGAAAAGTACAGGGCCAAGAACGGATCAATGCGGAACACCTAGACGGACTCGAAAAGAGCGGCTTTTGTGATTTTGATAAACTACGCAAGCGCGCCTATTAGAAAGGAAAGATTGAGTCCAACGAGCAAAGCAAGGAGGGAGGCCAGCCGAAATGAGTTTATGGAAAACGGCGGGATGCCAGACAGAGTCAAAAGCTTTCGAGAAATCAATAGTAGAGAGAATCGTCCGAGAGCCCGTCCTGGGTTTGTTAAACCCGTCCGAAATGGGCTGAGAAAGGTACAGAATTTGATCAAGAGTAGACCGTCCAGGGCAGAAACCGGCCTGGCGGGTAGAGGCCAGAGAGAATGGAATTAGACTCCAGGAAGAAGAGTAGACGGGATAGAACGATGCGTTCAAACAGCTTTGAGACGCAGGAGGTGAGAGAGATAGGCCGGAAGGAAGCAGGAGAGTCGAGAGGTTTTCCCATCTTGTGTATGGGAATAATAGAAGATGTCTTCCAGATGGAAGAAAAAGAATGTATAGTCCAGAAGGATTGAAGATGTGAAGAAGAAAATCCATGCCAGAGCGAGGAAGGTGCTTTAGCATGGGATAGGCAACTTTGTCTGGACCAGTGGCAGTGGACGAGGAGAGATTGGAGGCCGCCGCAAGAAATTCAGCGGGAGAGAAAAGAGAGCAGAAGGACAAGTGAGATTCTTCAGGTCATGTAGCTCGGTGGAAGTCAGTGAGGTAGCCTCTGGCTCTGCTACGCAGAGCCTTTGGCTGAGAAACAGAAAAGTGGAATCTCAGGTAAGCGGCATAGACCTAAGCCGATTCCCTGGGAGAAGAACAATTGGGGAGTTAGGAGAGGAGGAAAATGAGGAAGGAGCGCTAGCGACACGGCGAAGAAGAGAGAATATACAGATTTAGGGTTAGATTTGGGTGAAAGAGAAGAGCAATTCGTCTGCCATGCCTCAGCCTTGGCCTTGGCGATGACTGACGAGGTGCGTCGAGAAGCGGAGATGTAAGTCTGGCGATCTTCATTACTTGTGTAAGCGGCAGCGAAAGCCTTGCGTCTTTCACTAACCGTACTTTTCACCTCAGCAGACCATCAGGCTTTAAGATGGCGATTGATGCGGCCGAAAGGAATAGAAGATTTGGCCGCATTCAGTGCCAGAGAGGTAAAGAGAGCAGCAGCAGAGGAAAGAGAAAGAGACGAGTATTCCTCTGCAGAAAGACAATGAAAGTCAAAGTAGGAGGCATAGTCATCCCAGCGAGCTTTCTAAAAATTGAAGGAAGGGGGACGCTCGTTGGGGCAAAAGACCGGAGCGAGAAAGACAGTTACAAGAATTGATAGGTGATCAGAACCAAGGTCCTGAAGCACCTCCCAGGTGCAGGAAAGGGCGAGAGAGGAGGGAGCAAAGGATATGTCAGTATAGGAGCGACTGCCAGATGAGCGATGTAGAAGGGTAGGTAGGTCAAAATCATTGAGGGGTAGGAGGTTAGAAGAGATGACCCTGTCGAATACTTCCTCCTCACCGGCGTCGAAAGTACCTCTTGAGTCCCAGAGGGGGTGATTCAATTGAAGTTCCCCGTAATGAAGAGATTTCTGAAAAAGGGAAGAATGGAGGGTGAAACGGAGTCGGTTCTGCCATCCGTCAGAGAAGAGCGAATAGGAAGAGCGTACGGATTAAGAAATGAGAGCGAGGAGGAGTTGTTAGGTGATATGTTGATCCCTACATAATCAGAGTAGGGATCAAGTGAAGAGAGAGAGAAGGTAGAAAATTCAGAGAAAGATAGGTCCTGTCTGACGAAAATGATGACGCCACCGCTAGCGTGCGTGGCATCACAAGAGAGAAAGCCAGACGCGGAGTGGGTACGATCAGAACACAGAGCAGAGAATGCAGGAATCCGAAAAGAGAAAGACGAGTTAAAGTTGGATTCCTGGATACAGATGAGGTCAACAGGATGGGACGAAAAAAAGTGAAGCAGTTCAGTACTCCTGGCTCGAAGACCACCAGCATTCCATTGAAGAATCCTGAGGGGGTCAGGGGGGAGAGGAAGCAGGAGGCATAGAAGAGCAGCCAGGAGCAAGGGGAGGTGGTGAGGGGGCAGAGGGAGAAGATACAAAATGGGCAGAAGGAGGATAAGAGGTTTGAAAACCAAGGTGTGGTGAGAGTGCAGCATTAGCAGAAGGAGGGCCAGATTGTACAGTGGAGGTATACAGATCGGAGGAGTTCGAGGAGGAAGTCACAGTGTTACCAATAGAGACGCAGCAGGTGGGGCAGGTCCAAGAGTGAGAGCTTTCAAGAGCTCTGAATTTGGAGAGGGAAAGCTGTGAGCACCTTAGATGGACCCATTTGGACCAGGTACAGCATTGGACTGACTTGCCCCGCCAGGTCACATTTCCAGCACACACTGAGCAGAGAAAGATGGGGCCAGGGTTGGGATGAACGTTACCGCTCATCAAGAGAAGGAGAAGAATGAGAAAACAAAGAAGGGCAAGAGAAAGGCAGGAAAAGACAGAAAATTTTTTAATTTTAAAGAAGCTGTGTGCTGCCCTTCTGCGGTCGTTCAGAGGGCAGCACAGCGAAAAAATGAAGGAGAGTGCTCGGGGTAACTGGGACCCTCGGGAAGGCGAATAGCGATTTCGACCCAACCCAAACGGGTCGGGACCGCATCACCACGTTGAGGCGGCTGTTGATTGGCGCAGGCGATCCTGTAGTCGTTGAGATGTTCGCCTTTCCTACAGACAATCACAGTGGCATGTATATTCATTTATAACTGAACTTTTCTGAGTGGTAGATAGAACATCCTTGAGGGCCACAGGCAGCATGCGCTTAGACTTAAAGACCAAGCGGGTGCTGACGGAACCATAGCAGCTTTCCACGGCGGTTTTGATTTCTTTTTTCAAGTTTGTGGAGGGCCATCCTATCCAAGGAACTCTCATGTACACCGAGCACTTTTCTGGACCAAATCGCTTAAGGATAGAGACTGAGCGAATTTCTTGGAGATTTGATCGTCTATGACGTTTTTAGGATAGCCATTGTCCAGTACTATTTTCTTGATCCGTTCTATTTCTCCATTGAGTCTACGCTTTGTGCAAATCATTAGGGCTCGATGCATCAATGTAGATGTCAAACTAAAAAAAATGATCAATGTTCATTGAACTATTACAAGCGGTTTTCAATGCTCGCCACAGCACGCAGCTCTTTCCACCTTAATCTCTTAGAGGCTGCTGATATCAAAACTCAGCGCCAGGCGTTATGCAGACAAAAAGAGTTTGTTTGTACTCTCAAACTCTTTCGATATTCGCGGCCTTCCTATTTGGCCTCTTGCTGCGCTTTCTCTAGCTTTCGCTATTGCGAAATCCTTCTTTTGGCGCGCTTTACAATACTATCATTGGCTTGTCTTGATTGACTATCGCCCAAATGAATCACATAAAACACTTGCTGATTCTAGATCTTCCTTTTGACGCGATACCGCCATTGATGAGAGTGTCACGAAAAGCTTATTGCTCAAACAGCTTTTTCAAAGTTATATTAAAATTCTGTACCAGCAACAAGATTTTTGAATTAAATTTTTGGATGATATTGTGTTTTAATATTCTAAAACTGAGATAGGATCAAGTGGCTGTAAAACCAACGTGAATGTGGAAAAAAATTTAATAATGAACAAATCAAGATGCCATAAACGTTTGAATTTACTGCATGCTTGCCACACGAAACGACGTAAGTTTGCTTTGTTTTAGAATCTGTTGTTGTATAAGGTCTAGCTAATGTGGTTTCAAGTTTTTTGCTGGTGTTTCTCATTCTGTTACCCCTTGTCGCATGATGTAACGATTTCTGGTTTGGTGTTCATTCCTTTTTCTTATATCTCTTTTAAGTGCCTACTTCCACTGGCTTTTTGTTGGTAGCTACAGAAATAATGAATATTAATTGATATACCTCAGTTATTTTCTCCTGATGAGCAAGGACGGCTGCTCAGGAAGTGCTACAATGTCCCCGATTTTTAGTAGCTTTTATTGCAATTCCGATTCCATAAATATGATAATGATAACTTTTTTGAAGAAATTATCGCGGATCTTTTTTTAGCAATAAAAAACTATGGAAACACTCTTTGACCGGTGGCATGGAAAATCGTGTTAGTGATTGCGTCAGATGCGACTTCTGTGCTGCTGCATTGAAAATTGCTGCGTGTGATTGCGTCTGTTGTATCATACCAGTCAGTTTAAAGTTTTGGCGCATTCGCCAGTAGTTCGTGTTCTTTTTTGTGCTCCCCTAGAACAATTTTGATTGGCTGAATGCCTGGAGTGGCAAATTTTTTTGCAAAATGTAGCAATAACCTTAGGGTTTTTGCACCACATAAAGCTCATTTGTTATACAGAGTTTTATTAGAGAGAAAAAAAAGGACAATCAGTGAGGGTAATTAATAAGTAACCGATGCCATGAAATGCAAAAACAGTTTCTAGAATTTCGAGGATTGTCTGCTGCAAAATTTTTCAGCTTTTGTAGCAATCCTACATTCTGAAAGCAAATTAGGCCTAAGATTTGCATTAAAAATGTGATTGAGAACTGAGATAAAACGCATTCAGCTAGTTGAATATGTGATTGAACAGCGAATTGGAAACTGCTAAAGAATCTTACAAGTTTTGAGCACGCAGCCAACTCAAGAGGCGCAAGCAGTCCCATATAAGCGCAAGTGGGGATGATTTTCCAAGGTATGGCACTAAAATGACCAAGTTTGAAAACATCAGCAAATTCATTCAAAATACTTTCGAGTCACCCCTGCTGTTGAAAACTGGTTTTGAAAAATGGTTATTCGGAGTACCGTTATTCAAAACAGTTGCCTATGTTGCATTCTACTCGGTGAAATAAAAGATAATGTGAATCTGAAGTTTTGATTTTTCGATGATCATAAATTAATGGAAACTTTTGGCAGATTGTGTTTGATGCTACTAATAATCAGATTAGGGTCATTTTAATGTAACAACAGCAAATACTTGCTGTTCTGGAATGTTTGATTCCCAATGGTTGTCATGGCTCCCATTACCATGTTCACGAGATGACGAATATGAGGAGAAGGCAGAGAAGAGTGACCATGACCAGAAGTTGAAGCGGCGACGTCTCGTCTTCCCGGTCTCGCTTTATGATTGTCATGCAAGACAGCTCGGGATAGACAATTTCCATTATGACGCTCAATCTACTGAAATCCGATCTGCGACTAGTGGGTCGCGAGTTCCCCTGAGCTTCGTCAAATTAATTTCGACATATGAAGATGAGTTCACCCGGAAGCGAGCCAAATACCGGCGGAATAAAATCAGAACAACTAAATATACAGTTCTCTCGTTTTTGCCGAAGAACCTTTTCGAGCAGTTCCACCGCCTCGCAAATTTTTACTTTCTTATCATCATCGGATTAAACTTTATTCCGCAAATAAACGCGTTCGGGAAGGAGGTGAGCATGCTGCCTCTGCTCTGTGTGCTCACAATGCAAGCCATAAAAGATGCCGTCGAGGATTACTCTCGCTACGTCAACGATAAAGCCATCAATCAATCAGTGATTGACACGTTTCAATGGTGAGTAGCTTACTGCGTTTAACATAGCAGCCGTTTCTCACGGTTCTTCCTGTTGGATGGAAAAAAGGCAAAACTCTAGACAAGGTTGCATTATTGCAAGCTTGTAGATGTCGACCTGAATTAGCATTGCCTGGATTGGGGCTGTGGGACTGAAATCCATCTTTTTCAAATTGTTTTCTTTTTTTTTCATTCAAAATCCACTAATTAAAGAAAGCAATTAATTCATTGATTACATTTCTTTTCCCGCTAGTTTTAGAGTTGAATGCTCGTTTCTCGCCACTTGCATCAACTGGTGCTTGTTCTAAACTACTACGACTACTGATGACAAACCTTGCATCAGCATAGCGAGCAGTGGTGGCTCCGTAAATGATGCTATGGAAAAGCATTCTCCAATCTTGTCGTATTTTGTTGGATTAGAATACTATAGCGTTATGCTTTTCTTTAAATGTTGCATAGTGATTCTGAAACTAATAATTTGAAAAACTTTTCTACTTTTTGGAAAAAATTAGATTTAAGTTGTAAGTGAAATTGAAAAGCGCTAGATTTAAACATCATGGTACCGGTAGCACTAGAAAAAGCTACTGAAGCAACGCAAACGTTAGCATTACAAAATCAAATGAATCGCACAACTGCCGAGTCTCAGAGCTAATTTCTGACAACACCTATAAGTTTTCAGAGCAACATCGCTTGAATCACTGCGATGTGGTTCAATGACTCACGTACAGTAGCTTTCATTGTAAGCTGTAACAAAGTTGCAATGGGACCAACGTTCTAGCAGCACCAGTATACACTTGTAAGAAAAAAACCGCCAACGGCTGATAGAAAGAGCTGAAGATAGAGCAGCTAAGCTCAAGTTTACATTTTTTGACGAGGAGTAGCGTCTGTTTTTTTTTAGTTGCTTATAAGGGTGATAATTTGTAGGGGTGTTTGAAACAAAAATATTTTGAGATTTCGTTTTGTTTCGATGAAAAATTGCTTTGTTTTGGTTTCGTTTCGTTTTGAATCCACTTCCTTAGTGAAAAATTTCATTTTGTTTCGTTTCGAAATCCAAGCAATTTCGTTTCGTCCCGCTCTCCGAGCCAAACCGCGAAAGATTGGATTTATCCCGTGTAACGGACATGCTTTACACCAGGGCCGCGCCAAACAATCCGAGCGGCTACCTACCATCGCCACAGGAATTTTCGAAGGAGGACGCTGACACAGATGAGTGACATGAAAAAAGTTTTTCAGAGCTGTTTTTTCTGAAGTGAAATTTCGTTTCGAACCGCCTTTCATAAAAATTCGTTTCGTTTCGTCCAATAAAATTCGTTTCGAACATCCCTAATGATTTGCTGGCAACACAACTATTTGGGGTACGGACTAACCAACACAATTTGTTGTGATACCTGAGACGATATATTTATATAAACTAAAACTAGCGGTCGCAAGTCAGCGGTTCGAGCACTTAGAGCGTTCCGTTGGATCTACGTGGGCACAAATGCGGCGCTTCCTAGCAGAACCATTGTTTGCTTTCAAGATCACGCTTCGGGTTCGAGCTGTTGTTTGAATTTAGCGGCGTATTTAAGGAATCGAGAATAAAGGCAATGCCCCTCCCCCTCCGAACGATCTGATATGAGCAATTAAAACAAAAACATTTTATAGAGGTTGATCTCCTAAGAATAAAGGCTGTTCTTCTTTGCTTCGAGGTCAAAATGAGAGAAAAAACTGCTTTAAAAAAGTTGATCTCGAAAAACGTTTCAGCACGCAATTAATGGAAAAGTATCTGGCTGGTTGTCACATATTTGTATAGATCACATGTTCAATTATTCTCCGCTCCCTCAAAAAACATCTACAAGTAAGTTTAGGCCAGTGCTTGCGACTACCGCAACGATATATATGGGTAGCTGCTTACTTGTAAATCTCTCCACCTCTCCTTAAATGGTACATTCCATTTCCAGTGTGACAACTAATATCACGCAACAAATTAGACAAAAATTGAAGATGACAATAAAAATAGGCTAAATGATGACAAAGTGAAGTTTTGCCACAACTATAGTCAAGAAAAGACTCGTGCCCCCTTAAGTTTAAACTAAACATGCTACAAAACATTAAGCAAAAAAGAACAACCCTTTGCATAGCTTTTTTTTATAAAACTATAAAAATTGGATCATACTTTTAATTAATGTTAATTACCCCACCTCCTTGATTTCTAATGCGGTGTATAAATCTTGTTTACGTGTTGCAAACGTACCATACATTGGTACGACTTTTCGCCAATTGGCCACCAAAGCACAGGAGCACTTGAATTTAAACCTCAACAAAACTGCAATAACCCAGTACATCGATTCGTGTCAATGCCGCAAAGCCAAAAAAATTAATGCTAATTCTTTTAAAATAATTAGGCAGCGTAATACCGACTATGAAGCCAAAGTTCAAGAAACGTTACTCGTTAAAGATAGCAAACCTTGATTAAATTCTCAGTTATAAGAAACGGTTGTTCTTTTTTTGCTCAAAAGTCTTTTTCGGTTTGTTTAGTTGCTGCATAAACCTAAGGTTTCATGAGAAGAGCACTTGTAGTTGCGATCCCAAAGCCAAAGAAACCTGTAGAGGACCCAAAGAGCTATCGTCCCATTTCTTTGCTCTGTGTCCCCTACAAGATCCTCAAACGACTGATCTACGCCCGTATTGAACCTATTGTCGATCCCCTGCTCCCAGGCGAGCAGGCTGGGTTTCGACATGGTAAATCGACAGTAGATCAAGCTGTCTTGCTGACACAAAACATCGAGGATTCTTTCGAGGCAAAAAAGAAAGCCGGTGCTGTGTTTGTAGATCTGACAGCTGCATATGACACTGTCTGGCATCGTGGCCTCACCTGCAAGCTGCTGAGACTTCTCCCGGATAAGCACATGGTTCGTATGATCATGGAACTTGTCCGGAATAGAAGTTTTACCCTTACTACCGGTGACAGCAAGCGAAGGAGGTTGCGACGTCTGAAAAACGGCGTCCCACAGGGATCGGTCTTGGCACCTCTTCTTTTCAATATCTATGTGTACGATCTTCCTTCAACGGTCTCCAGAAGGTATGCTTATGCCGATGATCTGGCACTGTTATACTCTTCTGATGACTGGAAGGACCTGGAGGGGGTCTTAAGCCAAGACATGACTACAATCTTAACATATCTCCAGATCTGGAGGCTACAGCTCAGCCACACTAAAACGGTGACGACGGCCTTTCACCTGAACAACAGAGAGGCCAAACGTGAGCTTAATGTCTACAACAATGGCAAACGCCTGCCATTCTGTCCAGTCCCTACCTATCTTGGAGTTAAACTGGACAGACCACTCACGTTTCGTCACCATCTTGAGGCATTGCGCAAAAAACTAACAACGCGCGTTGCACTGATGAGACGACTTGCAGGCTCAGATTGGGGCGCTGGAGCTAAAACACTGCGTACAGCCGCCCTATCTCTGGTCTACTCCACTGCGGAGTACTGTGCACCAGTTTGGTGTCGCAGTGCACACACTCGCCTCATCGATAGTGTTCTCAACGACGCATTGCGCATTGTCACTGGATGCCTGCGTCCAACTCCAACAGACTATCTACCCGTCCTCGCAGGTATCCAGCCAGCTGAGCTTCGCCGATTAGGAGCAACGCTCTCTCTGGCATATCGTGGCAGCCTGGACCCTGGCCATATTCTCTATGAATTATTGGCTAGGTCCACACACGGCTACAGAGAGAGATTAAAATCCAGACGCCCCTTTGTGCCCGCTGCACGGAAGTTACTGCAAGATCTAACTGAATTGGATATTCGTGCAGCTCAATGGACTGACTTTAAATGGAGCACGGAATACTCGGAGTGCTCACCTGATCTCCGTGCTTTCATTCCTAGGACGAGCACTAGGCCAATGGAGATGGGCCTGCCCAGATCATCATGGGTCAGGCTCAACCGCTTGCGGGCTGGTGTTGGGTGCTTTCAGTCGTTCATGCACAATTGGGGCCTTGCTCCTACATCGAATTGCGAGTGTGGCGCTGCAGAACAAACCGCAGAACACATTATTCTGACATGCCCCGTACATCGGGCACCCACAGGAATACGTATATTGACGGTTTTGGATGTCGACACACGATGCTGGCTGAGTGCCATCACTGCAAGCATCTGATTTCGAAACAGTGGATAATTCAACAATTCAACAACATTGCTGTCTTGCTGCTGTTTTTGACGTGGATGTGCATCCCTTTCAAAAGAAGAAGAAGGTTTCATGTATCTTTTTGCGACTATATTTGCGTTAATACTTTTTATCGTCATCTATTTTTGTCAACTTTTGTTGCGTGATCCTGGTTGCTTTGTGAATCAAAAAACGTCTTAACTTTGTTGTTTGTATACTAACTACTTTTCATTCGTAAAATTTGCTGATATAATGAAGATCAAAATAATTCCTCTGCGGAGGGCAAAATGAATTGCCGAAAGTGTTTGAATTTTTAATAAATATGCGTGCTGTTTTATCTGTACTTTGCTTTGCTTTTTTACGCTATGGTTTGAAAAAGCGTTCTCTGCGCCGAAATTTTACATTGACTCTATGTAGAATCTCACCAACAAATTTTGTTCACAGGAGAGCCCTAATGTGTTAAAAAAAACATCAAAAGGGCAAGAATGTAAATAATTGCTTCTATGGTCAATTGATTTTTTGCATTGGAACTGATGTTAAATAAAGGTTTAGTCATTGCAAAAAAACAAAGTGGTTTGTTTTCTATGAACTGCTCGTGTAACCTTACCAAAAGTTGCTGAAATGAGCAACTTTTATTATGCTTGGCTGACTTCTATGACTTCAAATGTGTTACGCGTCATATGAAAATTACAGATAGGAAAGAGAGAAAAAAATGCCCGACTTCGTAAACAAACACCGCTGGCGCACGCGCTCTTTATTTCGTAGCAACCGTGAGTCGAGTTAGTGACCAAACGCGCAGTGCAAAAAAGAGCTGAATCACAATAGAAGGCTAAGCAGCAGATTGAGTGAAGTTTTGTTGGCGTGGAAACTATTTTCAAATGAGCTGTATTGGTACTGAATGCGAACTTAGCTGTAAGACGACGTTTTTTCCAAAATAGGTGCTAGCATTGTATTGGAAAATTCTAAGAAGTTTTAATGTACGGGTAGTGCATATGAATTTGCTTCAAGAAGCTGGACGTAACAGCTGAATCCGTGAAAAGTTTTATGACAAGCTCGACCGCTTAAAACTCTCCAAACAATATTATAAGCTAACCTGTATTGCTTTGTTCCATCTTTTGTGCCTAATTCTTTATTTTTTGATGCTATTTTGGATGAAACCAAAAATTTCTAACACTTTATTTAAACCGCAATTTATAGATGCCTCTTTTTGTGGAATATTAGATTTGTGCCAGTATCTGTTATTTTTGCTCTATTAGATGTATTTGCAAACGTTGGTGTGGTTAAGAAACATTTAGTTACTCTATAGGCCTATTACAACATATAGAATTAGGATAGAATTCTCACAATAAATTGCCAACTACTACTATTGTTTTGGTCCTTAATAGACCCACTGTGGCCGGCTGCTAGTAACTTCGACACATGGTAAATTCGTCACAGTAATTTCGTCGCATATCCCCCAGCGTGGATCAGTGTTTAGGATTGGGGTGAGGGTTAAGTTGTACTGTTGTAGTTAGAGTGAGGCTTCGATTGTTTTAGATTTGGAATTACAATTACTGTGTGAGTAATTTACTGGCATCCGTCTATGCATTTGTAGTTAGCGTGGCATGGTAGCCAGAGTGTCGGACTTGTAAATGAAAGACTGCGAGTTGAGTGCTGAGAGAGTTAGGTCACATGGCGGAACTCAAACAATGTTTGCTTTCATGCTTACGCTTAAGTTTCAAACTGTGGCTTGCAATGATTATTGTTTATTGATATTATAGGTGATTATTGATTCTGAGACCTTTAAATCATTTTGCAGGCTGCCAAACTCGTTTATCTTGTGTTGGATGAAATAGGTTCTCATTAGCATAATCTGGAAATGTTATACATAAAAGAATAAATATTGGGTCTATTTTGGAGCAGAGGGCTGTCAGTAGGTTATCTGACTATGCCTATAACTACGTTCTGTTATGAACATAGCGTAGCAGTACATAGATTTCTCTTTTTTTACCATAAGCACTTCTATGGCATACAGTGAAGCAAGTAAAATTGCCATAAATTTGTTTTTTGCTAGTGCCAGAGAACATAGAAACCATGTTAGGCTTCAGTATTTTTGCAGGAGTGTACCAGCCTCTGACAATATCACTCTATAAAGATGTAGTTTCAAATTATTGCGTTGTTCCAAACAACTGAGCTAGTTATTTCGGGTTTATCTGCTGTACTGTCATAATATTATTCTCACGCATGCCATGTTCCACTAGTTCAATTAATACAGTCACTGATTTATATATTAAAACCGTATTTTGTTCAGTGATATAAATGACGTAAACGATCATAGCATTTGTTGATTAGCATTTAATTGTTTTGGTTTGAAACCTTTACATTTTTATCCATTTGTATAAACCTTGTTAACCTGGTGAACTAGCTTCTTTTTGTTGCACTTTGGTGTGTGAATAGGTCTACCAAAGCAGATGCAAAACAGAAATCTGATCATATAATATGTTTAGAATAATTTAGAGAGTTGCAATTGTGGTTACCGTCTTTGTTAATTTATTTTTGGACTGTGTAAGAATAATGTTGGGTTAGAAATAAAGTTGTAGCTTTACTGCGTTGACTGATTTCGAATCCACTAAGCTTTTTGCTATTTGAAATCAATGTTTGTGCCCCTTAACTAAATTTAATTTCATGTTTATTGTCATTTTTTTATGACTACAAGCTTCCGACGAGTTAGGCGGCGTTTGGGTAGTGTCTTTGTTTCCCCAACTAATGATCTGTGGTCGCAGGTCACACATATAACTTTTGGTCTTGTCTTTTTGCTACCAATGGATTGTTTGAGAAAAGTAAAGTGATGATGCACTTCATAGGTATATGCCTTTAAAAGTTTGAAATATTTTTCAAGTTTGCTTTTAGTGAGCATCTTGCTAATTTTTGAATCGATATATGCAATGACATAATATTCACTTTCTTATGGCAATTTCTCCGAACTTTGGGTTGCCTGAACCCACTTCTCCACTCTCAGATGTCTCTGCGTCTCCAACTTCATCCAGAAACGGTAGAGGCTCAACACCAATTGCACAAAGTATTCAAGATTTGCTGCGATTCAAAAAAAAGTGAGTTTAACTACTAACATAGAAACAGCTTATTCTAAATGAAGTGCTGTATAAGTTCTGCATTTCATTGTGGTCTGAATACGAACATTTGCTATAAAGTGCATTAGTGTAAGAATTTACAATTCTGCTGGACTTGCAAGGGTCAGTTTTAAGTAAACATTGACACTCAAAGGTTTCTATATTGCTTGGAAGAAAATTATAATAGTAAAATGCTATTTAAGTGCTATGCTTTGATTGAATAGTTGCATAAGTTAAGGAATAATTTTTTGGGTTTCATTGACTGTAAGCCGAACGATGATTGTATGTCTGTAAACTTCGATTGATGTATTGTGGTTGTTCGTTCTAGACGCATCCATGGACAGAAGACAGTCCGCACGCTATTACCTCGTCATGTATTGGAAGATGAACCGATAGCTGAAAACGCTGAAACCGAAGCAAACATTTCACAAATTCGAAAGTATCATAAGCACTATGCTGACAACGCGATTCGAACTACCAAGTATACAGCGTTGTCTTTTCTTCCCAAGAATTTATTTGAACAGTTCCATCGATTTGCCAACTGTTATTTTGTATTTATTATTTTGTTGAATTTTATCCCGCAAATTGGTGCTATTCAACCTTTTCTATCAATGGTGCCTGTGATAGGAATTCTTCTAGTACAAGCAATTAAAGATTTATTTGAAGATTATGGAAGATACAAAAGTGATAAAGCGGTCAATAACGGTGTGGCTGATGTCAATATGAGGTGCTTCCTTATAACTCTTTGTTTGTTTTACCGTAACTATTTAACATAATAGGATTTTTTTCCTACGACCATATTTCAAAAGTCACGTATTGAAATTCTCCATGCATTTGTGACAAATGACTTTGCTTCCTGGCCACCACGACTGTCAATTTTTAATCCTTTGGTTAGTTAGAGCCGTATAGCAGCTGCACCAGTGGCGCTGTTTGCAATGTTTCACCACGTTTTTAGCACGAGTAATAATTTTGTTGCCGTAGCTATTCTCTAGCACTAGCCCAAGCTTGGAAGCATTGTTGCTTAACCATCACTTCCGTTTAAGGACAAATTTTTCGCTGTGATACTGTAACTGAGCGTTATTTACATCGGGAAGGTCTTGGTGTGCTGTTAGTCGTAGTTTTATTTTTACAAAATGATTGATGTAGTTGGTTACCTTGTGTCTGGCGCTGTTAAACATTGTCAAACTTCAATTCTGAAACATCATTTTGTTTGCTAAAGTGCCGTAAAACTGGTGGTTGAATGTTAACCCGAGTAGTGAGAATGAATAGCACAGAAAGTTGCTGACACATTCGGCCGTATCCTTTCACTTAGGAAGATTTTTGCGTTTTTCACAGTAGTTATTCACTCGATCAGTGGCAAAGATTATTGATTGGTTTATTGTTCTTTTTGTAAAGGGGTACTTTAAAATACATCAAGGTTGGTTTTATTCAAAAGCAACTTGGAGAGTTTAGTTCTAAAAACTTCAATAGCTTCAATCTCTATTTTGTGTAACATTTCCAGCTTCTCTGTTGCATTTGGATAGTCCTTATGAGCTGTTCGAGATAAAGACCTCACAGAAGTCGTGACACATTGATCTTGATTTGCTTTCTCGTGGAAATGGAAAGGTGTTATTATTCACGTCTGATTGAAGCGACTGATTAATACGACTTCTTGTGAGAAACAAATTTGTTCCTCAACGTGATATTTGCAGATTTCTTATGAGTTGTTTGGTAGTTACGCTCTTAAAATTTTTCTTTACAGTCTTCGTACCAAGAGTGGCTTGAGCAATGTTCACCAACCACATCGGCTAGCGTAGGTTGGCTCTAGTTCAATGGTCTTTATATTTCTGGGTGTCATGAAAATAGCACCTTACTGCTGCTTGTGGAGAAAGTACATTCTACCCAGGGGTGCAACTAGGGGAGGATGTTTCGACGCCATGCCATCCCCATTTGATTTGAAAATTGGACTTCAAAGATGTTGATATCCCTCCAAAAGAAAATCATCGCTTGTAATTAGGCCTGAAACTACTGAGTTAGTTTGATGCCAACCCCCCCCTTTGATTAGTTTTGGTTGCGCCACTGCTTCTACCGATATTATCAGCAGCTTCGAAGTTGGTCTAAACACCATTTCTTTTATGCATAGCTCTGACGATAGAGGCATGTTACGGTAGAAATTGTCTGGAATAGAATGTGAAATTGGATAGCAAAGTGAATAGCGAGTTTCTTTCAAAATACTACCTAGCTTTCAAGATGTATCATTTTGTATGCAGCCTATCTAGAGCTTTATAACTTTGTTGGAGCGTTCTTTGTTGAGGCTCTTTGTTTATTTTTTCCGGTATATAGCGCTGAATTGTTCGGCTTTTGTGTTCATCAGCAATGGAAAAAACAAAACAAAGGCCGACACTTTAATGATATATTAGAAACTCTCTTTGCTTCATTAATTTTTGACCTAAAACTTGAATATATCAGTTTTTTATTTGTTTAATTTTTTCAAAAGTAAGAGTAATTACGCTGGCACAATATTTTAACATGTGACGATTTCATAACATGTCTCAGGCCAAGATGTGGGGTAATTTTGAAGTCTCGGCTGAAATTGTATGTGTGGATCTTTTTTTTTGGAGATCAACATCATCTCGGGCTGAATTGAAAGCCGTGCACCAGGCATGTTGTAATTAGATACCGATTGTGCAGAACAATTGGCATAAGATGAATTGAGCATGACAGTACAAAAATGCAACACAAAAATCTGAATGACCATCTCGCACCCCCTAAGATGCTGCCTCGCACCCTAAGAGGTGCGAGTACCCCTGGTTGGAAACCCCTGATTTACAGTATACGATGTAGTTTGATCTTCCGAGTTGACCGCAAATTACATTCCAAAAGCGCATTCGTTTTTGCTTACAACAACTTTCTTTACGAAGAAGTTTGTTGACAAAACTGGTTGGTCACACAAGGCATACTTTGTAACACTATTTTCCAGCAAATGAAAATTTCCAAGCAAAAAAGCATTAGAGCAAAAACCCACAAAATCGGGTAAAAACCGCACAGAAATAGGCACTGTCTACAGTAACCTTAAAGAAGGCGCCAGCATTTGTCTCATAAAACTGGGGTTTGGATGCAGCAGACGCGTTGATACGTTGTATAGTTTTCAGTTTGGTTTATGGCTTGCTTTATTTGCCTTTTATTATTTTACGTGTCAAACTTCATGTATACTTGAGGAACGTCTAAATCAAAGTATATTTGGTAATTGTTCGAAAGTTTTTCCTGTAGAAAGCTTTGAAAACAACAGGGCTTAATTGGTTTGTCTTTACTAAAGTCAGATATTTCTTTTATTTTACCAAATCCGAATATTATTTTTGCATTGATCTTTCTCCTTCGAGTGCAGGCATAGCATGAACTGTTTTATTCCTGTTCTCATCGCGATCCTAATGAAGATCAGGCTTGAAAGTGGCGGACTATTTGAAACCAGCCATGAACATAAATTTTGGACATGTAGCTCCACCATTATCAAGGCGGACTCACATTGGTGGATATCAAACAGTCGCCTTTGACGGCATGCTGAGTGACCTGCTTTCTGTTCAAATTCTTGTATTTCCTTGCTATTCTTAATATTTTAAACAGTTTATTTGGAAAGTTGATTAATATAATGGCTCAGCTTTTTAAACCAATCTTTCTTCTACTCGACATTCTTGCTTTAATATGCAGCCATTTAACTGTGTACAATGAGTTTAATTTATCGATCAAATTGCTGTGTCTTTGTTCTAAAAAGCACTTTAAAATATTGATAGCTTGCTCTACAATGAAGAAGTAGATTACAAAGTACGAAGCCTAAGTGTTAAATAATTGCCTTGTTTGGTTCCTTTCCAAATTTTGGTTTAGCAATACGAAAGCTTTTAAGAATAAGAATGGATCAATGGAGAATATTTTTAGGGCATCAAAGGCAACTAGGTACTGCGAGATGTGCGTGTTGATTAGTAATAGGCCGCCGACTTCGTTCCTGCATAGCCTGGTGTAGTTTAGGTTATTTGTGACAGCAATACTGAACTACGTCATACAATAAAACAAACAAACTGTCACATCAAATGTTGTGTAAACACGCCCAGAAGCACATATAACTGTTATATATTTCAATTTGAAGTTTAAATCTAGCAATTCAGCTTGACTTATTACAAGAGTCTATTGTAACTTTAAGTGGAGTGGTATGAAATTGAAACCTTTTTAACAAACCGATTTGATTGTTGCTTTTGAGCTGATTTTTGTGTGGCCATTACCACTTTTATATTTCGTTTTGTGACTACTGCAGTTGGTTGCCGTTGGATTAGTTCAGAAATGTATTTTTAATTTTAAAAACCACGAGCATGGCCTGTTTAAACGGGAATTTCCATTTTCCATTTCCTTTTGCATCTAGCTACTTGCTCGTGCGAGGCAATATTGTGCTGTGTGCGTGTTGTGAATTGTATGTCGTATGTAAAAATATTTATAACTGATGATGAAATTTGCATAAACCGGCGTCGTCATTTTGATGAACCCGGCCAGCAAACGTTAGTTTTATTTATAGGCTACATCCTTGATCCCAGCATCATGGCACTGCTCAGATGACTTCGTTTCGCGTTCATTGATCATCAAATAAGTCGCGCAGTCTTACTAAATTGGTTGTGGTCGGTTTTTATTTTACAAGTGCGAGATTGGAATCTCAAGTTGAAGACCACTTTTTATAAGTTTTTTGCTTGAGCTCTGCCGAATATATTTTCTCGTTATCATGAAGCCTTGTCCATCGCGAGTTGTTTCCTGATAGTAAACACGTCGTGTGATGCTTTAAAGGAGCGATGGAGCTCTCGATCAACTAACAATACGACAACATTTCATCAAACAATGAAATCGTGACCCGGCTTTGCGTATTAAAGCTGCGGTGTTTGTTTTGTTTGAAATGCATTTTAATGCTCAATTAGTAACTTTTTTAAGGATGTAGGGGCGTGTGTAGTGGGGGTGGAACCTTTTGATTGCTAGATTGTCACTGCAAATCAAATTTATTTTAGACGTTAGCTTGTTCACCTTACGACGTTGCTTTGTTGATTTCGTTTTAACCGGCATGTAATCTTAGACAGAAGATGTTTGTTAATTAGCATTGCATTTTATCTTCCGGTCACGATGCAAATAATTACACGTTGGCGTTTAGGCCCGCTTAAGAATCACCGTTATTGTTGATACAGTACATCCAACCACAAGCACTGCATGCAAGTAGGACAAATTGCTGTAAAACGCCTTTTGAACGACAAGGCAACACTACACTGGCATGAACCCGAAGCCTTCTGCATAGTGATTCCATAATTTTATTAAAAATTTTGGACATGGAATCCCTCGCAATTTTTTTTAGGAGTTGCCGGTCCCTGCTACAAAAATATTAAAATAGTATCCTATAATTAGTCTAGGGAGTATTTACTATCAATGACGAAAGACTAATATTTATTATCTGCAGACCCCTACAGCTGCAATATGCACTCCACTTAAGTACCAGCCTGAGCCACGTCGCCCGTGGTCGCGGCTAATAGACAAGGTCGGTCTGCTCTCCATTACGCGAAGCAGATATCGATTTCTATCCTACAAGTTTGTGATTTTAATCTAGTTTTTTTGTCATTAGTGTCATGTTTTTTAGTCCCGACAACAAGTATCATCGTTTAAAATGGGCTGAAGTCCAAGTCGGTGACATTGTGCGTGTGGTGTGCAATGACGTCATTCCTGCGGACATGCTCTTGCTTCATTCATCAGATGTGGACGGGAGGTGCTTCATTGAAACGTCGAACATCGATGGGGAGAGTAACTTGAAGCAACGGGCGGTGGTGAAGAGGCACTGGAGCTTAGATACGGTTGGTTAATTGTTGAGTTAACGACGAATTATATTGCTGCCTTGTGAAATGAAGCAGGGACGTGCAAGCTGGGACTCATTGACCAAATGCGACCCACAAGTTGATATTTTTGGCTCACAAATGCTGTATTTTTTTAATAAAGTGGGTTCCTTTTTACAGATTCATCGTAGCTTTTAAATGCTTAAAAATAGCTGCTTTTAAATGCGTCTCAAAGATCAAAAAACTAACTTTGTTTATGGAGACCTTTGATTTGCAGTTCAAGCAATTCATTTTTTGTAGTAGTCACTACCATATGGTTAAAGAGAAATGCACTTGGAGACCTTTAATTTGCAGTTCAACCAATTCATTTTTTGTAGTAGTCTCTAATATATGGTTAAAGAGAAATACACTTCCGGTAAGTTGTTTATTTCGGTTGGGCGTATTATGTAAAGCGGTGCAAGGTGGCGCAGTCCCTAAAATAACGATCTTGTCTCGTGGTGTTGTCTTCCCTTCATAATACTCTTGTCCTGTGGATGATATCTGCTTCCTGTTACCAACTGTTCTACCAGTTTTCTCTTTTTGATCTGATTGATGACACTTTCCGTTTTTGATTTTGACTGATGGAGTTGAGCAGAAATTCGGTTGGTATGATAACAACGGCCATAAATGGGCCCTTTGAAAAAGCTAAACAAAAATGTTGATAAAGGCAGCCGCTATGAGTAGCTGATTGAGTATATTTTTTAGCCTACTGAGTTCCATCCTAACGAGTTCAAAAGCATAATCGAATGCCAAACTCCGAATAATCAAATCTACAAGTTTAACGGGAATATGTAAGTACACAAGTGTAAATGTCATCTGCTTGATCGAAGTCAGTTAACTGAACGTTTCATTATCACGTGTTTAATTGGCCCAATCGTACTTTTGTGAATTGTGTCGGCCAGCCTCCAAAGGGTGGTAGCTATTACAAAAAACCTTGAACTGAAACAGAAGCTTTAATTTTGACAGCATTGCGTGAAAAGTTGTTTTCAAGAAGCAGTTTAATAATCGCCCAGTTAAAAAGTGTGTGATATGACTCGCCTGAGAATAGATACCGCAATGAATTTGACTTTGGTTTTAATATTACTGATCCACGCAGGTTGTGCTTGCGTTTAGTTATTTCTGGTAAGGTTGTTTTAGTGGTTGTTTTAAGTAAAAGGTGGAATTGGTTAATTTTTAACTTTATTGTTGTAGCTAACATGGATATTGAATAGGAGAAATATTGAGCTCTTATTAATTTTGTTTGTTTGGTGACGAGCTATGCTGATGACGCGTTATGAAATTTGAAGTCGCTTATTTCTTGGAATTTTCCATTATTGCTAACAAATGTTAGAGGTCAATAACACGTGACGTAAAGTATTGTTCTTGTTAGAGATATCGAATTTCCATATTTTAACAGGAACGTGCAACCAAGTTTTTGTTTGTAAGGTACCGGTCCAGACAAATATGGGCTACAAGCGTCGTTTGCGCTGATTGTCACCATCTTTTGCCCTTCACCGCCCTGCTATGATTCGAGAATGGTGCAGAACGATTGCTGGCTGCACTGCTGAAAATTGATAGACTTTCTGCTTGATAGACCGCGCGAATTTTTTTTTTTTATAAAGCAACAAGCTAACACAAGTCTCAATTGATTATTAAACAATTTGTTGCAGTATTCCACCGGACGGTGGTGATAAAATCCCGGTCGATAACAATAACCTCCTTCTACGTGGATGTGTTTTGCGGAATACTGATTACGTCGAAGGAATCGTGATATACGCTGGCCATGAAACAAAAGCAATGCTTAACAATAATGGACCTAGGTTGGTAGAACAATAAAGTTTGTTTTTTCAAAACCAAACGGGAAATGACTAGAACTTTATATTAAGTGCACGATGGAAAGTTGCTGGTTTTTGTTGTGAAGTGCCACTCCTTTGATAAAGATCACTGAGCGGGCAGGCCTAGTTAACATGATATTATAGGCAAGTTCGTTTTATTTATTTTGTCCGACATACCAGTCTTAGAGGGTCGCTACAGCAAAGGTCAGCTTTGCTGGCCACCTGCATACTTAGTCTCCCCACCGTCAAAAATGATGACTTCGGTTGCAGAAGTATTGTAATGGCATCAACGACTGCGACAGCATTAAAGCATCGCTACCAGGGTTTGCTGCTTCGCCTTCCAAATTAAATTATCTTCAACTTTGCATTAATTACAATAAACCTAGCTTACTATGCTGTAGGTTACCCACAACATGGTAAAAGTCACATTTTTCAAATTTTTGTCTGGCTTTGTTCAGTTTTTGCTCAAGCGTATCTAGTGCGGAAATTTTCATTTGCTTAGAATTCTATATGATGCCTCACAGCAGTGGTTTTCAACTTTTTTTTATGCTGCATCCCCTTTTAGCAGCCATTGTAAGCAAACCCCCTTACAAAATTTCCCATTCTGGCATAATGTGATGCATTTGTGTTGCGCAATTGCAAAAAAAAATGAATAAAACTAGCATAATGTCATTGTGTTGAGCAAAAGCTCATTTACTAAATTCATGCTCAAGGCAACATCGGCGAGATGGCTGGCCCTGTATCTTGGCGACAAGTTTGTATGTCAGTAAAGCTGTTGTTGCCAGAACAAAACTTTGATCCAGATCCACTGTTTGTTCGTTCCTGGCCTTGTCCTTTATTGTTAGCTGTGCTGTGAAGACAGCTTCACGCAGCCAGATCGACAGAAAAGCCATCAGAGGTGAAATGACTGCGCTTGCATCTCTGGGATAAAGAAGGTACCATGGATGATCACTATGCAGACAAAGTCTTCCCTTCCCTTTTGCGTCTTCCCTAGTTGAATCGTTTTTTGAAGTTATGAACTTCTCTTTGTTATTATCATCTCCGCTGAACATGCTGGCAAGTTTAGTGTCAACGACCAGATATGGATTTCTGCCGAATGTCAAATCATCTTTTATGTCGGGGAAATACTTGCCAAAACTCATGCCAAGAGATTGATGGTTGTTAATAATCTTTGATTTGACATTGTCATTAACCCGCTCGTCCTTGGTGTCTTCAAGGAACTCAATCACAGTAGGAAGCATTCCAATTCTGCTCCTTGTGATCTTTCTTTCCCAGAGTTCTAGTTTAGCCTGAAATGCTGAGAGCATGTCGATGAAATTGATGATTGTGTTGTCATATTCTTACTAGGAAAGATTTAACTTGTTCATTTTGCCAAAAATGTCAACAAGGTAGGCTAGTGATACCATATCTTCTTGCAAAATTTTACCAGCTCTTGTTTTGCTGTATAGAAAAGTCCCTAGCTCGATCTGCAGCGCTAAGACCCGCTTAAGCACGCTGCCCTTTGACAGCGAACAAACCTCGGTGTGGTAGAGAAGATTATAGTGATTTGCATTCATCTGTTCACAAAAGCGTAGGAACATGGTTCTGAATAGCACAGCAAAAAATGTTTCTAAATAGCATGGAATTTGCTGCCTACGTCGTAAAGTTTCACCGATTTTACTATTTAAATATTCAGTTTGGCGACAACACGAGTTCAAAGCTGCTTAACTGGTCACATTTAAATTAAGCCTTGGCTACAAAGCCATCATGTACCTGAATGTATAATGGTGTAATAAAGGAGAATTCAAATATCACATGACGCTATTTTATCCTATTTTGAACCCTCCCTATCCCACATGACGCATTTTGACGTTCAAGCAAACGCTTTTTCTTTTCATATGACGATTAAGCTTTACTCCCCCCCATAATTGTTACCTAGTGCTTCTTTAACTGAGCTCACTATTAGACCGATCACTAGACTGGAGCGTGACTTTGATTGCTGGATATCTCTTTCAGCTGTCTTACATCAATCTGTTAACCTGCCACACAACGCTAGCACGCCTTACCTAACAACCGGTCATGCATTATCCAAGCCAAGCCTACACAACGTGGATACAAAGAAAATTTTTTTGAAGTTGGACCATTTCCTTCACTTTTAATAGCCTACCAACTCTGTTATTTTGTCAGCTGTTGCAATATGATATTGAGCAATTGCTATAATTCCATCATTCTGTGTTTTTGCACGTGGGAACTCTGGAATTTTATTCCCTGTTTCACCGTACATTTGTCCACACCGCTTAGTGGGAATTTTGTTGAGCCAATCATCTTCTGTTAGTCGCATAATAAAGCGTGTATATTCATTTGTAAGAGTGAGAATCACGCTCAAAACAAGTTTGAATGAAAAATGAATTTTGCCAAGTAGTCTTATTATTTTGGTCTCGACTGAAATGTCATTACTTTGATAATTCTATGTAAATTCTAAGATTACAGTTATGATCATCAATCTGCTTAAATTTTTTTACCTTTACTTGTATATGAAAAGTTCTCGCGATCCCCAGAAAAGGCAAACGACTCTCGCTGGGGTTGCAACCGCCAAGTTGAGAGCCACTGCTTTACTTATAGTCGTTGTCCGCGCATCCGATTTTTTCTTCTGAGTACCCTCCAAAAGTTAAATGTTTTTGCGGATAAAAGGTACCAACACGTTTTTTTTCCGTAGAAAACCGGATGTTCCCACCATCAAGTATACTATGTGTTACGATGTAAACATTGAAGGCGATGAAAATTTCCGTGCAGCAATGCTTGAAGACAAAAAACGCAAAAAACCTGACAAAAACGTGCACTGTGTACAGCTTCTTTGAGATCAGTGTAATCTTATGCAATCGGCTTCGTCTCGATACGAGATGGTCCAGTTGTTATTTACCTCGAGGCCACTTGTTTCAGCACCTGTCTAGCGCATTAATCAATTGACCGTTCGCTTCGCTGTTGTATTGCGCGAGTTTATTTCAACTGGCCGCGTTTTTGATGCATAGCTCGTACCTTTTGTATTGATTAAGGGAATTTTTTCAGCTAGACGCGACTACCAAGTGTACTGTGTACTCAATAAGACAAAGACACCTGTCTACGGTCTTAGTGTGTTCAGACAGTTCAAAACTATTTTCCCATGTGGCTCATAAGAAAAATGATAGTGATATTAGTTAGCAGGTCACAATATTTTTGTCAGTTGTACTATTTATGCTGCTTCAAGTATACAGTAAAAAGCAAGTTTGTTTTAGGTTAACTTCTCTGTATTGTGCAAGACTGGCATTATGACATTGCCGAATATTTTTCTTGAAGTCTGTAAGATGTGTAGCAGCCTCGATATACAGGGTGTACACAAGCCACGCATTATCCAGGCTTCCATAAAAAAAAATTTAATTGATGATAATCATAATAGATGCTCTAACTGTGCACCCACTGCAATAATACAAGCATCAATTCTCTATCAAACTATGTTACATTCTCGTGAGGGTATCAGTGGTGATTTTTTGGCATTTAGTAGTTGTTGCATTCTTCAAATCATTAAAGAGTTCATTGACGATTCTCGCTCAGAGAGATTGCGTTTGAATTCTTGAAGTGCAGAGCGGTGTGTCGCCCCCTTTTTCCAAACACAAAAACCAATTTCTTGTGCTGATAGTTTCTCCCTATAATAAAATCAAATATAATCAAAATTTGAAACAAACAAAGCAGTAAAGATCAGTAGAGTACACGACCTCTGGGGCACCCTGGATTAACATTTTATTTAAATTCTGAACGTTTTTGGCTCATAGAATGGCCCTTCTCAGAGAATACAAATACACTACTTAAAATCTTACAATTAAACGTAAAAACATCGGACGTGGATGCGGTTGTTTAAGAGCATTTAATTATATCTTAACTCTGGTTTAAATACTGTAAAAGATATCAAATTGTACTTATATATAATTGGGAACGAAAAGAATTTGGTACTACTATAGCGTGAGGTCTACCGACATAAATCACCTACCGAGATGTAGGGTGAGGTCTACCGCTTGACTCGCACCTACCGAGGTGCAAACCGCGTGAGGTTTGGGTTAGGGTTAGAACCACTGCCCTAACCCTAACCCTAACTCTTAACTCTAACTAATGATTTATTTGTGTCATTCTTAGAATATGTAGGAAGTGTGTATCGTTAGAATAAATTTACCTTTGTGTGTGGAATGTATGTGTGGTGTTTGGAATTATTATAGCTATTGTAGTAAGTGTGCAGCCATAGAGGGGTGAGGGATAAATAATTCAGTGGTAGATCTCACGCTATAGTGCGGTGGACCTCACGCTATAGTAGCACCCAAGAATTTCCTGTGGACCTCTTAAAGCCCAATCTGTCTTAGCGAGCGAGCGAAAAAACTTGTCGACCAATTGTTTCAATTTAAGCTGGAGGTGAAAAGCTACTCAACTGAAGAATATTTGTTGCATTAGAACTGTGATTTTTGCTGTTGCTAATTCCTTTCATCTCATTCTTGATAGGAAATGCCTCGTCGTCGATGGCAGTCACGTCAGCAGGATTGTTGTCACTTAACTATGGGCATTTTTTGCAGACACAAACGGAGCAAGTTGGAACGACGTATGAACACAGATGTTCTTTTTTGCGTTGTGCTGTTAGTAGTAATGTGCCTTATCGGCTCTGTAGGTGAGTACTGTTCCTTTGGGTTTATTGTTATGCAGTGAAAGCTCTTTATAATGTTGTTTTCGTCAACTTGATCTTAAAGAAACGACAAAAACAGAACTTCTAACTCGTCTCCGTCATGTCCTCTGCACTTCGCCATGGCCCAGTAAACGACCACAGGACTAAAATCATAGGTCATAGGATCAGAGAAATTCCAAATAGGACGCTATAGCATTCACGGATAGTATTTTCATCCGTTTGTTAAATGAGATTTATCTTCAAGTAAAGGGCTGTGTGGTGCACTTAGGGATGGTTGGAGCAATGTGAGAAGGAGCGGAATGCTTTCGTGTGTATGTTATCAGCTGGTGTTTCAGGTAACGGTATATGGGCAGCCAATCAAAACGGAATTCAACAAACAGATCTGTATCTGCCTCCGGATGAGAACGGGGATAGTTTAGATCCTGGTTTATCTGGTTTTTACATGTTCTGGACGATGGTTATTCTGCTGCAGGTAAGCTTGTTGAAGTTGGTTGGAACGTTAGATGACAATAAGCATAGTTTGGACTGCCTATGAGCTCTACATTAACCGCAGTCTGCTGCTCCGTCTGGCAACTTAATGACTGGTTTGCTTTCCACCTACACACTTCACAGTTAACGCTGCGATATTTTTGCTTAATTTGCAGAGCAGCGCTTGCTATTTGCCATTGTATCTTAAACAAACAGCTTCAAATTTCCTAGCCCACAAGAGCAGAAGAAGCGTTTGAAAACTGGTTTAACTGAACAGGGCTGTAGTGTTAGATCCGAGGGAGTTGCTTGGGTTCGGTAGCTCCATGGATTGCCACCAGTCCATCCCTAAAAACGGGCCGGGTGGCTGCAACAAGTTGCGACGCGACGTGAGCATTTGGCTACCGTTTTTGCTGTATTTATCTTGCTGGCTGTATGGTCGTGATTTCGAATTCGCCCTCTACATGGCAAAAGGTGGCTCTACGTGAAAATTTTTTTTGCATCACTCACTGCTGCAAGGCCAAGCGTTATGAGCTCGGCTTAGTAGTAGTAGTTATTCAGTTTTTATCCGGTGTTTTCCCTTTAGCAGAGATGGCCGGATTTACCCCATTCCTTCTGCAATTTCTCGCACTCCGTCCCTCCACATGTCTCGTCTCAGAGCATCCTCCTTCTTCAAACCAATCTTCTCTGTCTCCTCTTCCACTTGCTTCTTCCAGGTCTTCTTCGGTCGTCCTCGCTTTCTCTTGCCAGTCACTTCAAGATTCAGAGCAACCCTCAAAACACTATCGTCATCCCTCCTCAGTACATGTCCATACCATCTAACTCCATTTGCTGTTGCTAATCGGTCTATCGTTTCCTTCAACCCTAACATATCCATCTGTTCTTCAGTCGTCTTTCTGTCTACAATTTTCTGACCGACCTTACTACAAGACATTTGTTAGAAATTTTTGGCTTCTACTTTAACGCATATACGTCTACCCGTACATCGCTTTTACTTCTGCGTGTTACGTAGCGCGTGACGCCGTTGATGTTGGGCGTGACGCCACTTTTCGTGACGTGTTGAGGTGTGTTCTTTTGTTCGGCGCAAATCATGTCAAGTATAAAAATAGCTGAATAGATATGAACGCCATTACGTGGAATCTTATTTCTAGCTTTGACATTTGTGGTTATATTTGGTAGATAATTCTAAACTACAGACTTTTGTGTTTTTATATGGGTGAATCATCACATACGCTATTCCCCATTTAGACCGATGTATTGTCAAATTGGCGATTTATTTGGCCTTGTGTCATTACTAATTCAGCATTAAAAGGCCTTTACTTGTGCGCCGCGGTGCGGCTGAGGTGGTAATATTCCCCTGGTTACAACATCGGGCACATGAGAAATCTAATGAGGTCTTCGCCGTTTTTGGATGCATTTGCGATTAAAGCTGCTATGATGTATATTTGGACGAGAATAAGAGCTTTTTTGAGTAAAATGATTTTACGTTGAAGCTTGTTGCGCTTAATCAGCTTAGTCCGTAGCTGTGAATATTGAGGTACGCGCAAAGTTACTTAGAACTCGGAAAGAACCGGTCCGGCTGTACCCCTCTATGCGGTGCCCAACAAGAAAGCGCTTTTGAAGGTATAACGTACAATTTTCTGAAGTTACTCCTACAGTCTGCGGCATTTAACTACGACATCTCGCGAGCAACTAGCGTGCATCGGCAACTCCTATTAAATCGTAGTTTGATGGGCTTCGTGGTGTTACGATGACCGCAACCCTCCTTCCTGCTTGTTGGTGGGAGGAAATCATCGCCAGTGCGTAGTCTTTAGGAAGCGGCGTTCATGTCATGGCTGTTTTGTATTTACTGCATCGCCACCACGCTTTTTCGGTGAACAAATTGAAGGTGATTTCAATTTAAAACTGAAAAAAGCTTGGAAAACGGCGACATGTTCATTGTGGCATATTTGTTGTATTAGTTGATGGAAAACTTACTGGTAGATGCGTCATGTAAATCTCCGGACACATTCTTTTATTATTTTTGAATAATTATCGCCAATATATGGTTTTAAACCAGTGCGTTGGCTACGGGGGGCCCGTGCCCTTCAGACGGCCGCTTGTGCTCCCCTGTTTGGGGACTACTCTAAGTTCCTTATTTTACTGGCAGCAGGGCTGTGCATGTCCGGTCTGCGATGTAACATTCAATGACCCTGAATTGGTTTTAAGCTTTCGCTTTTCTCGTCGAAAAATCGATCTACGATAAAAAATAAGGGCGTGAATGTTGAATTTGTTTGTAAAATACATAAATTTGCTCTTCAAAAATATTGCTCTCAAAAAAAATGTCAACACCTTTCATGCAGATGAAAATTGTAACCAATCAGTGCTTGCAAGCAAGTTTAAAAAGCTTTTATTTACAATCTCTGACTTGGCCGCGAAATTTTCAACTAGCTTCATGTTGGCTCTTTAGCAAAAGGTTGCGCTCCCCTGAACCACATCAAATGTAACATCATGCAAGCTCGCTGTACACGCAGTTTAATAAAGGCATTTTATTTTGTAATCTGCTGTCTTTTTCAAACAAAAATTCATAATTTTCTAAATTGCAAAAAATTGCTGCCATAAAAAATCAATTGTAATGTGTAAGATTTTTATTTATTTCGGTGCCCCCTCACTCTGGGTTTGTACCCCTCCACTGTGTATGCTCTGGCGACAAGCTCTGTTGTGAACATGTTGTGGCCATGACTTTGATTTATCACCATTTTTAGCTGTTCCTTCCGAAGGTTGGCTAATTTAGCTGACAATATTGGTTAATAAATAACTGTGAAGTTCCTCACAAACATCACACTTCTCTCGTCACACTAACAGCCACTATTCAGTAGCTCTAACCTGATGTCAACATTACGAGACTTTTTGACGTGACCCTCAATGAAAACCGTTTAAGCAACGTTAGTAGTTATTGACATCAATAAATCTGCTCTGTACTTGGGAGTTTAGGAGTTTAGTCATTGACATCAATAAATCTGCTCTGTACTTGGGAGTTTTTTCACTTGGTATGCAAAAATTTCTACACTTCACCGCAGTTCTCATAGGCTTCCTATCAGCAATCGTTCAAGCAACTTGTCCATCTGTCGTCCTCTTCAATCGTTTTACTTCAGCATAGTATAAAGCTAAAGCCGTTCTGGTTCAAACCTCATTACCTTGTTTTCTTTTTCCGTTCATTGCTTCTCAGATTTTTTGCGCCAACTGAAACATACGTAAGGTGAGAACAAACTTTGAAATAAGCCGTGCTCAGATTAATTTTCAGCAAACTTGGCAGTTTAGAAAGTATAACCAAGAAATGAAGTCTAGAAGAAATGAAGTACACTGTCAGCAGACAAGTATCTAGTTGCTGGAAAACTTTAGCTCGCTGCTGCACTTGACAAAGTTTGCCTAAAAGACACACCAATTGATGTAAATTAAACGTTTGTGATATTTCAGTTTGAAAGTGTACCTATGTAAAATACACTGTGTTTGGATATCCCTATGACGATATCCGCTCCTTTTATGCATATTCTGGGCTTTAGTTTACCCTCTTGCCCAAAATTTGAGGGAGACTTGTCTCCCGGTTTCCTTCTGAAGTAGGTCCATGTTGGCAGGTTGTAGATGTCACTGGTTCTCTAGGCAGTAACATTTTCTCCTTCTTTTGTCTTTCTGAATTCTCCCTCGGCGGTGAAAAAAGAGGTGCCCCTTAGAAAAGGTTGCCGTACGTTAGAAACAAGGATTCTATGAAATACGTTGCGCTATTGCCACACATGCCCTGGTCTGTGGAAGCACATTTTGTGGGATGGGTCGGTTGTTTTGGTAAAACAATGGATAAAACGATTTCATGAATGACTATAATCAAGATTCTATCTCAAAGTTCAATTTTTTTGCGCGGCCAAATGGCTCTTTTTGTAAAACTCTGTGTCTAAGGAAGTAAATATCGTGCTTTTAAATATGTTAAATTTTCAGGTTCTCATTCCAATTAGTTTGTACGTCTCCATTGAGCTGGTAAAATGGGCTCACGTGTACATGATTAATAATGATCGTGATTTGTATCACGAGGAGAGCGACACTCCCATGATGTGTCGGGCACTCAACATCACGGAAGATCTCGGACAGATCCAGTATATTTTCTCAGACAAAACCGGAACTCTTACGGAGAATCAAATGGTTTTTCGTCGGTGTACTGTTGGAGGAGTCGATTATCCCCACGCGGCAAACGGTGAGTAGTTTGAAATTGAATACTACTGAAAAAAAATCAAATAGTGCTCGATGTTGTTCGAGTCGCAGATTGATAGGATCAGGTTTAAAACCCATCCGGTCGAATCCGCAATGAAACTATGAAAGGTTGGTTCATTTGTATAACATTGATCGACCCATCCTAAAATGCTGAACGCACTTATTCAAACTTTTTAAAATCAAATTGTTATTATTACAAGTTTTCTACATGAATTGTTAATAGACATGAACTCGCGGCTGGCTTTTGAAAGTCAACGGTAAGGTGTTTACGCTCGTTTGTGATGTTGATTATTATCTTTTCTCTTCTTTGGTGGAGGGTACGGTGTGAAGTACGAACAAATCAAACAGTAAAACAAAACCTAGATTTGGCGCAAGAACGGTAGTTCATTTCAACCAGCAATTGTCTTCTTATCGATATGCTTGGCGAGTAGCTTCATTCATAATAATCTAGTCTAGGAAAAAAGTATCTTTTTATCGTTGTTTTAGTAATTGCTAAGCAAACCGTGTTTATCTCCCGGCAAGTTTGAGCATGCTCGCTTCTTACTTTTGTTCACTTCATTTTTCGCATATCCATTCAAGAATGAACACAATATCATTGTATCTTCACAATTTTCAAAGAGTTCAATGCTAATTGTTGCATTGTGTCCTTCACACAACTTGCCAAGACATTTTACAACAAATGAAATTGAATCGCCTTGAGACGAAAGTTGTTTTGAGTAGTTCAGTTGTGCTTTGTGTTCAGGCATTATACATCTATGCTCCACTAATGCGAGCAGTAAGAGAGAGACGCAGCTTGTGGTCCAGTGTTTTGAATTTTACTTGCTGCTATTCGACCTAAGGTCGAATAGATGTTTATGACTTTTTTAATTCTCTTTTGCTTGGACCAAAAAATAACTGAAATCTATGGAAATGGAATCAAATTTCTTCGTATTCTACAGGGTGCTCCAAAAAAAAAAATGTGACTACTTTAATTTGCTTTTATTTGCACATATTTTGCACAACAAGCTTAAAACACAAGATATAATTAGTCAAATAGATTGGATTTTATTTGAAAGTCAAACAAACTTCTTGTAGTCCACATTTTCAATATGACCCCCGTTTCTGTTGAAACATGCTTTCACGCGTATGCAAAAATTTTGGCCCACTTTTTTCCATCTGTTGTTGGTTACTTCAGTTGCTTAATCTGCCACATTCTGCTTTAGATCAGCTAGTGTTTGAGGTCTGTTTGCGTAAATCTTCCATTTTGCTGCTCCGCAGAACCAGAAATCAAATAGCTTTAGGTCCGAACTGTGGGGAGCTTACTCGTGATCTGTCTTGAGGCTGATCAGACGATTCTGGAAAAATCCCCTGAGGTGATACAATGATGCATGGGCTGTGTGAGGTCTAGCGCCATTCTGCATGAACCAAGCCAATTTCAACTGTCCTTGAGTTAGTTTCTGGGTCAGGTCACCATGAAATTGGTCAAGAATAGCGATATAACGCTCATTGTAGATGGTAACGGTGCGCCCATTTTCTTCGAGCCAGTAAGGCCCCAGAAAACCGTGCTTTGCATTGAAGGCCACAAACGCAGTGACCTTCGGGTCTTTGAGGTGCTTGTCACTGATTTCTTCCGGGCTACTTTCTATCCAAAACACGTTGTTTTGGTCATTAACCGCCCAATTGAGATGAAAGTGTGCTTCATCACTAAACCAAATGTGATAGAGCCAGCTCGGAGCTTGCTCAAGCTTTTTATTCAACCAGTTGCACATCTCGATTCTTTTCTCTTTGTCATGTTGCTGCACCACATAGTGCATTGAAATTCGAGATGGGAACAGTTTCAGGTCTTTCCTCATGACTATCAAAAGTGTAGTTGGAGACATAGCCAGCTCTTGGGCACGGATTCGGTGAGATTTCTTCGGGCTCTTGTTCACTGACTTACGGACTTGCTTCCGCTTTTCAGGCGTGATGGCCGATTGCCGACCACTTCTTCGCTTGTTGACTTTATGCAGGATTTTCTCCTTTTGAAAATACTGCACGATTTTCTGTATTTTTAAATTTGTAAGAGCTGCACAGTCAGACTTGGATTTGTAACCCTGGAGGGTATTGAATCGACGGCGGACTACTGCGGGTGACTTGGTTTCATACCAGAGTTAGATGATTTGTAACTTCTGTTCTTTCGTGTACATATTCTATACTATGTTTTGTTATATTACTATACAATTAGTACCAAATCTGAAAAATACAAAAAACAGAAACATGTTTACAAATCCAATCTAATCGATTACACAACATGAAAGGGAAAAGTCCGTGCTAGCCGAAATTAATTTTTATAGCCAATCAAAATAGTTACATTTTTTTTGGAGCATCCTGTGTTTATCTCAGTGTTATTACGCACTTAGCGATAGGTTGCTAGAGAAGGCCGTGGCGTGGTCCTGCTGTGATCGGTGCATTAGTATGTTCTAAATGCTTAAGGGTTTTCTCTTTTCAGCTGCTCGAATTGAGAATTTGGAACCTACGCCTGCAGACATCAACCCAGGTAACAGCTAGTGGTAGAAAATTTTAATACTGTGGTATCAAAAACTTTTTCACCCCCTGTAACTATGGTTTTCGAAATAAGAGCTTGCTCTAAAATACTGTAGTCTACGTCCCTACTAAAAGAGTGTGATTAAAACTTGAACTTTTCATATTCAATCTTTAATGTATGATATGGTTGCTGGGCAGTGGATTATGTTGACATTGCTTGTTGTTAATCATTTTTTAACTTGTAAACACTATAAGTAAAGCGATTCTTAAATTAAGTAAAACATTCTCAGCTCTTCTACTGTACAAGGCGATAAGCAAGCAGTCAAGACCTGAAATTGCAGGCAGACGTTGCTAGGAGCTTTCGACATTCCGTTTCGGGTTATAGTTTTAGATAATTTTTGCAGTGAAACACCCTGGAGCTCTTCCATCTCGTGAAAGCCATTCCCGTCAAAGTTACCGACGACCGTTCAGCGGATCCATCCGTCCTCATCACAGGTTGGTGTTATGATCATTGCGATGTTATAACTAAACTTACGACGTCATCATCACTTTGCTGCTTATAATTTGGAAGTAACCAGTTGTAATGTCGTAGACACAAAATTTTGTGTCCTGCCCGCATACTTTTTTTCAAATGCCGTGGTGCACCGCAGCACGACCGTAAAGTAGTAGCCGCACCGCACTGCAATTAAGTTAAATGTGTAATATTCTTCAGCAGAACTGAAATACGAAAATACAAAAAACACCTAAATGAATTATACAAATGGCATAAATACATGAAGGACTTATCTTGAGACCAAAGGAGTCATTCATCATATTCCTGTCATTTCTGTACTTTATTAGGTAATGTGGTGGTTTCTGCGTAAATTACAACGAAATTCCGAGCTTCATTGATTCTATGTTTATTAGGAATTTTTGTAATCCAGCAATTCCATATTTCAGCCCGAATTTTCGTGATTGGTGATTCCATATGTCAGTATCCATTTTCGTAGTTCAGTTTTTCATGTATCTTTTTCAGAGTATGATTTATTTTTTGCATAAAATATGCAGTATATTATTGGCCAGGTTGACACTTCCAGCAATGTACCTTTGACTCTAAATATAAAATCTTGAAGACATAATAATAGTTGATCAAAATTATTACACAATTACCAATCGGAGTAAAATCAAACGTTTCTAACCAGAAGTTTTATTTGAGAATTTAATAGTAATGTTTACATACTATTTTGACCATATGGCCGCCTCTGGCTCTTCAAAAGCTGAAAATTGAAATGTCAAAGTAATCGACTTAACTACTTAGCCAGTGACTTTGTGTCTTCAAATCGTAATTTTATAAAAAATATTTCAATCCTACTAAAATGTTGCTTTGCATAGCTTACCTCTTGAGTTTTTACCTTCTAAAACACTGTGGCTTTTGCTTTTAGTGTGAGCTCAGGTAAGCACACAATTCTACCCTGAATGCATAAGCAAAAGTCATCTCAATTTGCTCATGAGTTAAATTAGCTTTTTTCCTCCGAGTTTAATCAGAGTTTATTCAAGCAGCTTGGTATATACATTGACTATGTTTTAATTTAGAATTTGAAAATAACGTAGAAGTTTCATCCACCAATATCACGTGATTGATAGTAGGCCTGTTTTTGAACTTTAGAACGCAAAACTTGAACTTGTCTAGTAGCTTGCAGGCTTTGTTCTGGCAACAACCATGCTATCCCAGCTTACACATTTTTGCATCTTCGCCTAATTTGCAGTTCACAGGCCGCTGCTGAGGCGAGGATTAATTTCATGCTGCTTAATTCAGAGATCATTGACCTCGAATTTCGAGTTATAAAAATCTGGTTCCGGACCAATCCACAGTTGATTCGGCATTTAAAGTTTATTTTGAACCATGACTGAAGATGTATGGCACGGTGCTCGGTAAAGTTAGCCACTACAGTACGCGACACTTCATTCAAGAAAATGTGAGGCTTTTTTCTTCTTAGTGGATTCCCATCAAGCTACCTCCAGCCTCACCTCTTATTCATCTCCCCCATCTGCTTCAATCCCATTAAACTTTTCTTAGGGTCACCTTCGACCGCACTCTTTTCTTTTCTAAACATGTCTCTTCGCTGAAAGCCAAGTTCTTCCCTCATCTCAAAGCCTTACCCTGTATCTCTACTTCTTCTTGGGGCCCCTCTAAAGAGTCCCTCTCTCTTCTGTGTAGAGATTTTCTTCGGCCCCTTCTCACTTTTGCTTCACCCAGATGGTTTCCTTTTCTTAGCGTTACCAATATCACCAAATTGGAACGCCTCCACCGAGTGGCTGGTCGCGCCATCACCGGCTGCCTCTCGTCCACCCCTATTTCTCTTCTCTCCGAGGCGTATCCACCTTCCCTACGAGTCACCCTGACTCATTTCGCTCTGTCATCGTATGAGCGGACCCTTCGTCTCCCAATCTTCTTTTCCGTTTGAGATTTGGCCAGATTTGGAGTGAAACCAAGACTCTGCAGATCGTCCTGGAGAGCTTTTACGTTCACTCACCCGCTCATGCTTTCTCCTACTACTCCTAGAAAGGTTCTCCTTGCTTGCCCTTCATTCTCCCCCTTGGAACTTGCCTTCCTTCACTATCCATCCTTTTCTCTTTATGCTCCTTGTAACTTCGAGTGTCGTCTTTCCTAGTCTAGTGACTCAGTGCATCTCAGGATGAGCGAATGTGGTGCTTTTATAATTGATAGTGAGTGATGTGGCTGTGTTTTTAGCAAGGAGGTATTTGTGGATCGGCGGGCATTACGGAGAGCATTGTAAGTTGGTTGCGCCTGCTGAATCATTGTTTATACTAATCTATAAATCTGGCTTCACTTTTGACGCAAGAGCATGCTGGGGGAGAGAAAAAGGTTCAGTTCGTAAAATCTGGTTTCTTCTGCGTTGACGGAGGTGGCCAGATTTACCCTGTGTCCCACGCAATTTTGTTAACAGCAATAAATTTCTGGAATATTTTCATTTATTTTGTTGGGTGTTCTCTCTATACAACTGCGAGCTTTTTGACGTAAATACCATAGCGTACTCTTGGGGAGTGGAAGCGAAACCAGTGAAACAGCATAATTAATTGCAAAATCATCATGTCATCTCCTCTGGAGTGCTCTCATTTTTGTTTCATTTATGCCGACTTGCAATAGAACAACGCAGATACAGTCGATTTGATATTTTCAAGTGTTAACAAATCGTGGTCTTTTCTCTGCGTTCGGTGTGCCCGTGTCTTGTTTGAATCAATCATTACATCGCTGAATCGTCGAATATGCGAATTGCTTAGGTTTTGTTTAATATTTTACATTTTCATCGGTATAAATTGCTGAAGATTTTGATTTAGTAAGCCACATTGTGACTTAGTTCTATTTTATGTGCATTGAATTACGTTAGCAAGAAACGTTACATTCCAATTACATGTATCATTTCATTCACTATATCTCTGGTTTTATCTTATTCATACTCATTTTGATTGGGCAATCACAGCAAACGTTATCATCAATTATTTGACCCCTTCGTACTGGGCTTCATTATTCTTATCAACTTCGTAGTTCAGTTGGAAAAGAATCTGATTAGGAGTTTAAGTGTGATTAGGAGGCTGTGAGTTCAATACCCACCGTTTTGTGCCTTTGATAAAGACACTTTGCCACGTCTCCTGCTCGGTTGCAAGTTTGGTGACCAAATCACACCAGCACCAGAAGCTCTGGTAGCTCCAAAGCGGTTCTGAAGTTTAGACTCTCGCCCCAATTGTAGATCTGTAAAATGCTTACTGTGACTGTATGACGCAACTCCGTCAGAAAAATATTAACAACAACAATCATGTACAACTTGATTTTATAATTTGACAATGATTGTCTGGCAGAGTTTTATTTGCAATCACTTATTAAAATTTCATTACATTGGCAATCTCAGTTCATTCAATATTCTAATTACACCGAAGCTGGAGTTCCTTTTCGGTTTATATTTTTACGTTTGACTGACTTCTGTTAATATTAACAATGACATGCAGTAGACCTCTTCGAAACGTGCATTTCCACTAATGAAGAAGCGTTGAAAAGATTGCGACACATTTCAAGATGTTTGGACAAAATGTCCAATCATTCGCCAAATATCGACCATAGCTTTCGATAATCAAGGATTTTGGTCGATATTGAGGTAGTGAAAGAGCACAAAACATTGTTTATGATGTAGACACAAAGCATGAGATCAGAACACCTTTTTTTGGATATCATTAGCTCTAAACGGTTTCAGCCTCATGACAGATGAAGCTTGTGCCTGGATTGCACCATTATTGGTGTTTATTACACCACACTAATGTTTGTTGCGTCGCATTGCAGGCGAACACACAGCGCATCACAGCACCGCACCGAAACGACTGTGAACGTTGATGCGGAGGATGCGCCGGCGAGTTGGAGGTCTCGATCTGCTCCCAACTCACCGGGATTGACCAAGAAAGTAAAGGTGAACCTGCTTTTATTGCGTCGTAATTACGCTAAAAAGCTCGTAAAACTAGCGATTTTTTCCATTTCTACCAAATGGTTTTTACGCTTCGTTGAAAATGCTATGAGTGAGTTTACTCCTCTTAGGATGGAGGTACGGCGTGAAAGGCAATCCAGGTTCGCATCGTGATCCTAATTTAAATAGTGATGAAAGAAAGCGGCCATCCATTTCGAACCAGTCATATATGCAAATTACTGACTGGTTGCCCCACCACCAACAAGGCGGACGGCCCCTGATGGGTTCTTTCTCCGATATGGAGTCTTGATGCTAAGGACCGGACCTCACACTGCATCCTATCTGGCTTTGTGCGCATGTTGATCAGTTTAAATTGCTTGTTGCATGTTTATATCAATGTGAAACGTGTAGCAGCAGCAATTAACTATTGTTACCATTTTTGTACCAGCCAAGCACCAGACGACCAGCTGCTCATCATCGCCGCAATATCAGTTCTGTTTCAGCCAAGGAAGTGCAAGCTACCATTGCTGGTCCACCAGATCAACCATCTGATCCAGATTTGCCATTTGAAATTGAACCAATTGATGATCTGGTGAGTGGCACCTTCTATTTTGATAGTTTGGTTTCGATATTTCTATAATGTTTTTCTCCTTCTGTTATGGTAGAACCTTTGTGATTTTTATTATAACATCTTGAGTTCAAACCTGCTTTGAAGATACTACTAGTGCTGGTGCAGTTTATTTCCACCACAAGCCTGCAGCCAAATAAAGGAAATTGCCGCAAAGCGTCTTTTTCAAAGTACGACGACGCAACGCCCACACGGTTGATGACTACTATTGCAAGCGGGTGCATTATTTTTGACTATTATTGCAAGCGGGTGCATTATTTTTGACTACTATTGCAAGCGGGTGCATTATTTTTGACTACTATTGCAAGCGGGTGCATTATTTTTGACTACTATTGCAAGCGGGTGCATTATTTTTGACTACTATTGCAAGCGGGTGCATTATTTTTGACTACTATTGCAAGCGGGTGCATTATTTTTGACTACTATTGCAAGCGGGTGCATTATTTTTGACTACTATTGCAAGCGGGTGCATTATTTTTGACTACTATTGCAAGCGGGTGCATTATTTTTGACTACTATTGCAAGCGGGTGCATTATTTTTGACTACTATTGCAAGCGGGTGCATTATTTTTGACTACTATTGCAAGCGGGTGCATTATTTTTGACTACTATTGCAAGCGGGTGCATTATTTTTGACTACTATTGCAAGCGGGTGCATTATTTTGTTGAACACTTCACCACCGACACACTTATAGAGACTAGTGTACAGAAATCTGCCTTCATGTTAACATTCTACCGGTGCAGGTATGTTGCCGTATGGAGTAACTTGATACCGTGAAATGTTGTAGGTTTTGGAGGTATAAGTTTTGCGTTCTGTAGAGCTATTGATTTTTTGTTAAGTTAATTTTCTTTACTGACCGTAAATACTTTCAATTGTCGTTCTTGAAAAGTTCTCACAAAAGACAAATGTCTTACCGCGACATTGTTGCTATTGTGAATGGGTGATACCGCTTATTCAAACAATGACTTGCTGTTAATAATAAAACACAGGAAGCAGTAGGTTATATTTTAATATTGTTTTAATTTGTGGGAGAAGCAATATTGTTTATAGGTGGGGGCGTCATCTAGGGGTCACTGTGATGGGGATTTTTATTCGGGTCGTATTCCTCCGCGCGTACATATCGGTTAAACTGAGGAATGTTGAGCAGGCGTTACAGCGATGGCTAGCAAGCCGAATAATCTCATTGATTTGAAGTGTCAATTCTTTTGGAACTCGAAGTGATGCTAACTGCTTGTTCACTCCCAACAATTTAGATTGGCTTTCGTGATGTGCCAAGAGTCTCCTCTTGGGATATGCTGGATACCTGGTGAAGCACAGAAATCTAACCAACATCGAGCAGATGCTTATTGCGCATTCTTTAGCATAAGATTCCCATGACGTCATCTCGGATTTTATTCCTTAGGAGACCGACGTGACTCCGGATCCCGTGCTGTTCGAGCAGCTCCGTTCCATCGAGAATCCTTCCACGTTCGTGGGCAACGCAGCAGGCGTGAAAGTGTCAGTGAAGAAGAGCAGGATTCTTGACTTTTTTATCAATTTGGCGATCTGTAACACTGTGGTTCTTTCATCGGATGTTGAGGAGGATCAGCGAGAAAAGAGGAAAATAGTAAGATTGTTATTGTAGGACTTGAAAGATATTTAGGGGATAAGGTGTCTGAATTTTTCATGGTGAAAACCATTTTGATTAAAATTATTAAAAAATTTGCCTTGTCCTTAATGTAATATGTGTAGCTGTGCGTTTTTGGGAAGTTGTTTTTGCTTAATCCATCACTCTCTGCAAGTGAAATCTCGAGAAAACATGCTGCCAAAAGCTGTACATGGTTCTCTCGTCAGCTCGGCGTTGCTTCAAATGAAACCTGTTCAATTCATTACCGATAAGTAGCCCAAGAAAAGCTTTTTCAAACATTTCGAAATTTCGTATCCTTAATTATCTATTTACAAACCATCTTGACTAGGAGGAGTGCTCATCAGAAAGGCAACCTTCACCAAACCCTCGATTGCGCCTTCCTTTCCGTCTCGGCTCAACAAAAGTAAATCACTGCAGTAATCAAGCATGGCTATTTTATTTATTGCACAATGGCGCTGCTATCGACACATTTTCGCATGTTGCAATCAAATTCAAATTACGTCTGCTCTGCCATCAGATAGCGATCTTTAACGTCACGGCAGTTTGCTGACTTCATGGCGCAACTTGAGATTTTTGTACTTTTGGTGTCGCAGCTTCAAACAGATTAAGTAATTTTATTTTTGATTAACATGTGATGGTCATACTAATCTGTTACCAACTTCTGCTGGACATCTTTATTCCAGGACCTGATTTAGCAGTCAGCAGCAACACAGGGGGCTAGTAATAGCCGTAAGTTTAAAGACATTTGCTTTTCCCAGATGAATTTGTAATTGAGTTTAGTCTGGGCAACTAAGTGGTCTTTGTTGTCGTTGGTGTGGGGTGTTTAGTTAGCTGTGGCAGTAACTTGTCTTACGCAATAATCAGATGCTCATAGGCTTGCATACTTTGCAGGCGTATTGTGTTAGTTGAAATTAAAGCCCGAGGAGAGGCCTTGCCGAGCCATCAGCCTTCGAATTGTATTTTCTAAATAAGATGGCTTCTTTGAAAGTAAATCTAAGAAGTTGAAAATACAGTTTAATTCAGTTTAAACACAGCCTGATTTCTTACACATCATCAATTTTTGTTTTGATTTTCAATCGTTTGATTCAGTCATTATGTTCCACTGCCACCATTACGATGCAGGCTATTTTTATAGCATTTATGCTTTCACAGCACGACGGTACTATTGTTTCAATCTAGCGCGTCGCAATGTTGGCTGTGGAAACGAGCCAATGATGAACCAGATTGTTCAATTTACTGACTTGCGATCCAATTTCATTTTAATCTTATCACCCACTTGCAAGCATGATGATTAGTAGGCCTATCAGTCAACTTGTTTACTTCATCACAGTTGGCCACGCCCACCGGCGATCGGTACACGGCAGTGTCTTCAGTCGAAACCACGCCTGATGTATCTAAGGCCAAGAAAGAAGTTTCAGTTCATAAGAGCGTTCATTTTGAAACTGAGAGCAACGACGGTTCGCCAAGAAGCGAGACGAGAGCTGACGCGAATGGGAGAATGTGAGTACAGGTGTTGAAAAGGATGGTTTCGCGTGATCGGCTGCAGTTTCATCTTCCGATCACAGGAAAGCATTCGCAGCGATACATGGAAGAAACTGTGTTGAACTAGCTTATTTGACATTTGCTGTCCTCGTAGTGCAAGCTAGCAGGTAGGTATTCCGTGATGTGCTTTGAAGAGTACAACAACGCGGAATCAGAAGATATTGAACGCACAATCTCAACTTGTGCGAGGCTCGCTTTTTCCTCTCGCTGCCCTTGCCTTTTGGATTTCTACGATTAAACTGACAGTTGTTGACGTCATAGTGACGTATTCCTTTTGTCGTACAGCTTCACGAGTAAGGAGTTGAGTAGCATTCATTACGAGGCGGAATCGCCGGATGAGGCAGCTCTCGTGTATGCGGCACACGCATATGGATGCATACTCGCCCATCGTTCGTCGAAAGGTGGTGTAGAAACAGTTACCATCACCCTGCCTAATGGAGAAGGCTCTATGTCGTTCGAGGTAAACCCTAATTAATACTTATCAGATTTAGGATTTTTTTCCTTCGCTGCCGGTGTTTTACTTTAGCATTACTGTGATATTTCGAATTCGCTATGGATAAAGGTTCAACTGATGACATGATTCGTCATTCACCAAGCCAAATATCCTTCTTAATGCAGAAAGGCGTTGGTTACTCTTGTGTGAGCTCATGCGCGGTAATATGATTTATTACTCACAGTTCTTTTCTGCAGTAAAAGATCATTTTGATCCCGTGTTTGCAACAACAATGGGCTTGTTTATGCTACGTATACGGTTTTGGTTCGCTGATAGCTTAGTTTTACCCTAAGCTGTTACACGAGCTAAAGAAGATAAGGTGGATGCTTTTCGTTGCAGGTTCTTCACAAGCTCCCTTTCGATTCGGCCCGCAAGCGGATGTCTGTGATCGTGAAGAACCCATTAACCGGTCAGATCACTCTCTACTGCAAAGGTGCAGACAGTGCTATTCTATCCCAGCTAGCAGATCCATCAGACCGTGTGCACTTTGGTGAGTTTATTTTTAGGAAGAATTTATGAATCTAAAAACAGTAGATCGATGTAGGGTGGGGTCACACTTTACAAAATATATGTAATCAATGTTTTTTAGAAAATTTGGTTCAAAACCTTCGGTATTGACTTTCCCTTTTACTGTATTACTAAGAACTCTTCGTAAAGCTTTGTGTTTGCTTAGTTGTTGAGTATTGTTGCTGCTGCCCGGCCCATTCCTCCAGATTGAGTCATGGTGGAACACCATAGAGTCCCAAAAGCCGGACTACTCCCCAAGGTCTGGCTCAAAGGACGTGTATAGAAACGAAATTGCTGAAGAGCGAGCGAAGCAAAAAGTCCGCAGCTGGAAAGGGCAAAATGAGGTGGCAAGTGTCCTGAGCCGGATGATTGCAGGCGCTGCAGTTTGTTGTGGAAAGTGGTCGGATATCTGGAACCCTTGGGAAGGCCAACAGGTATTTGGGCCCAATTCAAGGGCCTCGGGCACCGCATCATCAGGTTGAGACGGTTGTTGGTTGGTGCAGTAGTTTCTGATTCGCTGTTGTAGTTTCAGGAAAGCTGTTTACCTTGTTTGACTATCTTGCCTTCAAATGAACTGAATCAGCATTACTGGTAACTCCGAAGCTGGTCTGAACAAAAGTTCTATCGACAACTATAAATGCTGACAGAAGTATAGCTGACCTACTATTATCTTGTAGACATCTCCGATGAACGTCAGAATGATATCGCATTGCAACCGAGCAACGCTCGCGAGGTTGTGAAAATGACGAAGAAGTTTTTGGACGCTTATGCAAGAACAGGGCTTCGAACACTATGTATATCGAAAAAGGTAGTTGGTGTGTGTGTAATGCGATCCCGCAGACTGGGTTCGACGCCCAACCTAGCAACTTTAGGTATTTCCGTCTCTTCACCGGCATCCGTGTAGCTTCGATTGTATGCGGCTGGAGTGTAGATAGCTTGAAAGCCTCTTTACATGCACACGGCGCGGTCGTTAGCTGGAGTGTCAGCCGACTGCTGAATAACCCCTCCTGACCTCAATGTAGACCAGGCTTTAGCGAAAAGTGCAAGCCTTACTTAACCTATGTTAAACAAATTGAACAAAACTTCTTCCGCCCGCGGAAGGGTCGGGTAACAACAACAGTGGAAACCAGGTTTTGGGAAGAGTTTAAAAGGCGGCGAAGTGTTCTTCCCATTTGACGCAGTACCACGGCTGATCATTGCGTCATGAAAAGGTTGTGGCAAAACATTTTTTAAGCTGTCGATATATCAAAGTGCGTGCCAACGTTAAAATGTTCGCTAATTACTTAATTGTGACTGGATAGGATCTCACATACGAAGAGTACTGCAGTTGGCTGAATGAATATCAAGCCGCCGGTCGTTCATTCGAGAATAGAGACCAGCTCATGATGAACTGCTTTTATAAAATGGAAACAGAATTGGAATTGCTGGGAGCTACTGGAATTGAAGACAGGTTATCGAGATACTTCAATATTTTGAACTCGGTTTTTCGGGAAGCTGCTGGGATAGTAGCCCATGGAACCGGCTTTTTACCTCGCAATCTACGGCTCTATTTGCCAATTCCAGGTTCAATTTAAGCCACTTATTTGCTATTAATACATCTTGCTCATGGCTGGCAGCAGTCTTGACGCAAAGCTTATTGTGAATATTTTTCCCGTGCTTCACCGGGTTAGAAAAATAGGTTCTCGCCAATATATCGTAAGAAGTCACGGTTCATTCGCAAATGGCTGTCCGCCTTTTCGATGCTGGGTTAGCAGTTTGCATTTTTGATTGGTTTGGAACGGGCTAGTGCTTCTTGTTAATTTCCATCGCGCCTCCAACCAGGGAAGGATAATAGAACAAAAATCTTTCAGGTTGCAAGATGGCGTTCCTGAAACGATCGAAGCACTGAGACAGGCCGGAATTCAGGTGTGGGTGGTGACCGGAGACAAGCAGGAGACTGCCATCAACATCGGCTACTCGTGCCGACTGATCCATCAGAAAGACGAAGTGATCGTGCTTAACGCTGAAAGCAAGGTGACCTTTGACTGAACAATAAAAGAAGTTTTCATCACAAGATATAGTGGTTTCTTATCATAATATTACATGGCATTAACACTGTCAAGTTCAATATCATTTTCGGAAGCTTATCATCTGACACAAAACTTCTTCATTTTCGTGCCACAAAGCTGATGTTATTTATTATTAGGAAGCTTTTAAAGAGCTCCTGGAGTCGCATATTGAGGATCAGAATCGGAAGCGAGGTGCTCCTGCCCATTATGAGAAGCAGAACAGCATCCTGAACACTCTTAACCTATCTTTCGTTCTTCCCAACTCTACCACCTACCCTAATATTGATGATGAAAAGGACATGCCCGCTCTCGGTATGTAATGCTCGTGAGATCACAGCATGGGGCTTAGTAAGGTATTAGTTTTTGTTTTTGAAGTGGCAGTGTTGTCTGATGACATCATGTGACCTTGTGGTTTATATTAGTGATGTTCCTTTAATGATAAATTCCTTGTGTCGTCGCCAGGTAGCTTTGTAAGATAATTTTGATGATGTATTTTCGCTTTGATCACAAGAGCGTTGTTTCTCAGTGCTGGTGATTGACGGCCGGACGTTGGCGTTCGCGTTGCAGAAAGATTTGCAAAAGGAGTTCGTTAAACTCGCGCGAAGATGTAGGTCGGTGCTGTGCTGTCGTGCTACTCCGTTGCAGAAGGGGGAAGTCGTCAAGCTGATCAGGAACGAACTGCAAGTGATGACGTTGGCCATAGGTGATTGTCCGATGTTGTTTTCATTGCTGGGAGCGCTTTATTCGAATTTACAATCTGACTCGTGTTTGTGTGGTTAAGTGATCAAGCATGCTTTGTTGCACATGGCTAACTCGTTGTTATGGCGACAGGTGACGGAGCGAATGACGTGAGCATGATTCAAGTGGCGGACGTCGGTGTGGGTTTGAGTGGGCTGGAAGGCATGCAGGCTGTGATGAGTAGCGACTACGCACTCGCACAGTTCCGCTTCTTGCGCAAGCTGCTGCTGGTTCACGGACATTGGAACTACGCGCGACTCGCTTCGATGGTTCTCTACTTCTTCTACAAAAACGCGGTGAGTATTGTCAAAGGAAATTTTTGGTAATTCAATAAGCTTTTTCGTGGTATGATGGGAGACCATGAAGCCCCAAGGGCTGAGCTTTTTCATGGGCCGCTTATTGAAAGAGCGACGTATGCCGCAACAGAGCATATCAGAGCGATCAGCCAGCAAGTAAAAAAGTTTTGTTTAGACCCAACTTCTCATTGTTGGAATGTACTTTTTGTTTAGGTGGCAACTGAGCACTTATTTTGTTAAAGGCTTTCGTGACCTATTAGGTTGTCCCAAAAGTTCGTGAACTCTTGCAAAAAATTGAATTTTATTCGCCAAGTAATAAAAACAACAAAAATTATTCCTCAAAATAAGACCATCATTTTCTAAGACTTTCTGCCATCGATTAACAAGCTTTCGGATCTGGTCAAAGTACCATTCAGCCAGCTTCGAATCAAAGAATTCTTGACACGCTTCCTCGACTTCATTAAACGGGTCAAATCAGCGGCTCTTCAAAAAGTGTTGCATTGAGCGGAAAAGGCCGTAATCTGATAGGACTGTAGGCTGGATGTGGCAGAACCTCAACGCCGTCTAGTTCTTCAAACTTGACGTGTAGGTGTCTTCGTGTAGGTGTGTGGCTTGGCATTGCCCTACTGCATCAAAACGCGCTTTTGGTTGATCAGAGCCGGGTACTTCTGTTTCAACTTTTTGTAGACCCGCTCCAGTTGCTGACAGTAAAGTTTGGCACTGATGGCACGACCATTCCATCGGCCAACTCAAAATGCACGATTCCATCGAAGCTCCACCAAACGCACAACATGACTTTCTTGCTGAATGTAGTAGTTAAAGTGCAAAAAATATAGTAGTTAAAAATTGCATAAAATTCAATTTTTCTCAGATATTTTCGAACTTTTGGGACAACCTAATATTTTTCTAGTGGGGTAGGGCGGTTTGATGTTTTATTGTTGGACATGCTATGATGAATGCGCCACGAATAGCTTCGGTCAAATCAGCTTTTCTTGAAGTTCTCCACTAACCCATCATCTCGCTCCAGGCATTCGTTTTCCTCATTTTCTGGTTTCAAATCCTGTGCGGTTTCTCCGGAGGCAATATGATTGAGCAGTGGTATCTCCTCCTCTTCAACCTCATCTTCACTAGCGTTCCTCCTCTCATCAACGGAGTGTTAGACAAGGATGTGAGCGCGGATTCCCTTATGAAGAAGCCTTCGCTTTATAAGCAGGGGGTGTTCGATGAGGTAAGTGGTTGCGGGTGAGAGTTCTTGTAGAGATCGTATTATGATAAGAGGGGGAGGGGAGGATGCAGGAGCAATGAATACAGACGCCTGTGATTCTAAAACAAGGTTTCCTGTTTCAAGCATCTTTAAGATGCTGTTTGAAGGTAACGATTTGCAGTAATCAACGTATTGAGTTGGTTGTACACAGTATATGTTTCGGTACAGTTTTTGTCCGGTTTTGTGCGTTTTTTGCTCTAATGCGTTATGGTACAAAAATTTTCATCTGCTTGAATCTTTATATGGTGTAACACGGCATATCTTTTTATTAAAACTTTAGGTTTTGTCAACATAAATCTTTTTATACGCTTTTGTATCCCAAAACGTAAACGCTTAAGGCAAGTACTTTTCAGATAAAATCAAATATTTGAATAACAACGCATACTTGCAAAGCATTATCCAAGCCAACAAACAATTTACTGCAGCAATGCATGGGAGCAAAAAAACGTACAAAACCTCGCAAAAGCGTATACTGTGCAGTGTGTACAGCCGCCTTTGATTTGTGCTGCCGCATGATTCGTGCAATGAACCTAAGCTCAAATCAGGTACCGGAACATTGGGGGAGGCAAAACCATGATTAGTGATCGGTGTTGGTCAGGAATGGCATTCGAAGACTTGCTTACCGATTGAAAGTGTGATGTGAAAGGGAGTGGCTCGCGGTAGCCATACTCCGCCTCAGCAGGTGTCGTTCGATGCAAAAACGTTGGAAGTAAAATTTCATTGCGATTTGCCGGTGTTTAATTTTCCCGCCTTTTTTTTAGTTGTACACTCAGTATTCATTCTGGATCAATATTCTTGATGCCTTGTATCAAAGCGTCATCATATTCTTCTTCATTTACATGGTGAGTTACTGTGCAAGAGTAAAGATCGTGAAGTTATGAATTGCCTTGTGTGGAAAAGAGAAACGGTTGTTTTCTGACGGTGTGAAGTTGAAAATGGCCGCCGAATGACGATTTTACCTTAAGTAGGGTTACGTCTACTCATACATTACATCCTACCATGCTAGCAGTTATGTCATGTTTGAGGTAGGGCAGTTTGCGCCGTACATTAGTAACACCGCGCCATGACTTAGATGAGCATCTATGATGGTAAATGAGTTAATCGTTGCAGGCTTACTTGGACTCTCCTGTTGGTTTAATTGAATGGGGAACGGTGATCACGTCCGCTGCAGTGTTCGTCATCCTGATTCACCTCGGCATAGAAACGAAAACTTGGGTGAGTGCTAATCGCAATGTCCTGAGTTTGATTCTCTATTGAACTAGTTGTGTTTACTTCTCCCTTTCTTGTGAGGAAGGTGCAGCCTGAAACGGTTGTATTATCACTCACGCTGCAAACCTAATCGACATTAAGCCAGGAAAAGCGGTCTTCCATTTTGAACCAGCCATAAATGCAGACTGGTAGCCTACCACCCACAAGGCGGATTGCTATTGGTGTGTTCTGAGTTTACTGGATGGTAGGTGAGCAGCTTTACCATTCTGATCTGGTGAAGCACGGAAGTGAAACTAGATCGCCATCATTATAATGACACGGCTCAGCAATTATTCAATTAGATATAATGTTCTGGGAACACTTTGATGGCACAGTTATAGCCCAGGTTTGATGAATTCTCTGAAGTTATGTGAACTAAATTCATTGTGATCGTCGTCAACTTATTCAATTAATCGAACAAAACATGGATTGAGAATTTGACGGACAGCGAAGCGACCTTATCGACTCATTGTCTTTGAGGCAGCAGCCGCACTTACATGCTGCACTCGACACAAGCCCTGTATAATCTGATTCCTATGCTTGAGCATCAATGCAAATTTTCATTCTGCCCGAGCATGCAACTTGTTACGTAACGATCTACCTGCAAACTTCTCATGACGAGTTCGACCCACAGTTAATCTTGCCTTATGCCGACGTTACTTTGAAGTTTTTCTATAACCCAATAATTTTGATTTAATTTTCAACAATATTTCAGACTTGGATTCATTGGGTGTGTCAAATTGGCAGCGTTATTGTGTTCTTCGCGTTCGCTTTGATCTACAACATTGTCTGTCCAGCGTGCAGTCCACCCTCCAATCCGTACTTCATCATGGAAAGGCTCGTTCAAACAGCAGGATTCTGGTTCTCGATTCTTCTTGTTACCATCGTTGCTTTGTTTCCCAGGTTCGTTTTTCTGTTGTGTACTCGTTGAAAATCTTTCGGAGAGCTGCGTTGTACTAGAAAGAAGAAGGGCTTGGTTTGTTCAAAATTTGACATTTAACCTGATAAAGCTATGTGCTAAGATATATATATTATGGTGCTAAAGATATCCTATATCTCTTTTAAATTTTCTTTACGACTTCCCGGAAAGCGATGGCAATGATGAACATAGAATGAGATAATCAGTCCTGTTGAAGAATTTCGGCATTCTTCGATTTTAGTATATGCTGCATGTTGGATTCCGCCAAACATACCAATTATCGTAGTGTTTTTCCTAAAGGCTGTGATGAGGTTTGATGGCATGACCATTCAATCATTGTGGTTATAAACAATTCGCTTTCACTTACTCAGTCATGTTGTCGACGTGAGGTTTATGAAAAGATTGCTGATGCGGCGATCTCTTCTTAAGAAAGAAGCTTTTTCAAAGAACGCTGTTGTGGTTTTTGTGATCTGCTGATGACAACCGGTTGCGCTATTGTGCGCATGCCAGCATCACATCTTTCATCGAAATTTTTTTAGATACCTCATCCGGTCATTACAGTCAAGCTTCTTCGCCTCCGAGTCTCAAAAGGAGCGGATAATGGAGAACAACCGGAGAGCGGGGCCCCCTGCCGCCTTGGTCTCTTCCTCCAACACGAGCAACAGCAGCACATATAGGAATCCCGCTTTCCAGCCTTCATCTGTCAACGGATTGCGTAGCCACAAGGTAGAATCTACTGTCAGGAAGAGAACAGCCTCCCGTAGTGCCTTCGATATGCAATACGGGGGTTCAACTCCCGATCTATCTTCCAAATCCCCGTACTACGGCGCTCACAACACCAACAGCTCGAACAGCGGCTTTTTTGCGTCGTCTTCTGTTCCGCCAGCGGGCGCTGAAGTGTATAGCAATCCTTCGTACAATGGAGAGCTAGATTGCGACCAGGATTCCGATACCGGAGAATGTAAAACTGAGGAAGAAAAACGAAGACGCAGTCTCAAGTTGGCCTATGACCTCGACGATGAACTATCTCCCCGACAAAGCGCCGTCAACTACCTATTTCCGGCTGACGTCACAACGATGCCATCAAACAACAGTCGAGTTGCGACTAGCTTAGACGATACTGGGAACGTCGAAGTATGACTTCAAGTGTGACGCTGCTGGTCGGTGAAAAAAAGGAGCGAGGTTCTCACCGTTGAGTTTCGATCTCCTGCCCTTTGCATGTACTGTTTCTGACGAAAGGGAGTCATGGATCGGGAGCTTTTATGATGAAGTATTTTCAGATACTGTGTAGGGTGATGCTAGCTAGAAAAACATGCTTTCACATCCGGAAGATTTACCCCTCTCCCTCTTGAAATATGACCATGAATAATTTCTTTACTTGCAGCACTTTTTATATTTTTATAGAATGTATTCCTTGAAAGCGCTTATGTTTCGTAGTTTGTGCAAATCTCTATTCCGCTGCTCCCATATTCCTCTGCATTTTTTTTCAAAACCAATCAATTGTTGATTGCACGAGCAGTTCATTTATTACCCGTTTCTGTACAACATCCGGTGGAATCACTATCGGCAAATATTTGATTATCATGAAGTAAAAACTTCACCATAGACACCCCGTTGGTGTTGCAAAAAATTCTCAAGGTTGGACGGTAGCAGTTCGCAAAATTTCATTTTTTTAGAGGAGCTGTTTTAGTAATATGTTCCGGTAACACAGTTTGAGAAAATTTAATTTTCAATCTGTATGAGTTTGGCTCTAAGACTTCTCGAACGTTACGCTCGGGGTGTGGGCTTGATATAGGAAAGTGTCTGAACGAAAATTACTCTACAAGACGAGTGTCCCTGACATCATTTTAAGTTAAATTACCGCAGCTTATTATTGAAGTATGCTTGTTTGAAGGCCTGTCAAGACGTGGCACAAGATTACTGTCATTCAATATTCTACGCAATGCGCGTGGCACTTTAAAAGTGCTTTTAAAAAGCTTCAAGTGCTTTCATTTTGCTTTGTGCAAATAATGCGTTACTAGATGTACTCTAGTAATTCACTGAGTACTACATAATACTAGTTGGAGTGTTCTACTTCACTTGGAACATTTCTTGTTAAAAGTTGGATTTGTGAATTTCAATTCCCGAGGTGATTGATTACTCGAGCAAAAAGAAAGGTTTTGTAGTTTTTAGCGAATCTATAAAAAGTTATTATTTGGCCTTGAATGCACTGAGCCAAATCGTGGGCTTTGACTTCGGCGGTGGGAAAACAGTGCGAAACATTTTCACATTCCGCGCGACTTGCCTATTATCCCCCCTCACGACACGAGTTACCTCATTGTCAGCATTCATTTCAAGGCTCTTCGTGGCGTAACTTTGGCAGCGCGAATCGCACGCGCAGAAGTGGAAAAGGATCATTGGGCTGGTTATTTTTTCCACATTTTCATATTTCCATGTGCGCCATACGTTCCTGACAGAGAAAACATGCTGCCCAGTACGCTAGGATCGCCTTGCGTTTCCAGTTTTGCTTTCTTTCATTTTATGACTTAGTGGTTTCGTTTTTGCTGTCGAAGTTATATGATAGTGTAAACAAAGCAATTATATCGCTGATTAACGCAGCATCTGTACTCAGCTTTTTCGAGTTTTTTCAATTAACAGTGGTACTAAACTAAAATTGTTCTTTAAAGCTATTTTGCCAGAAACTTTTGTGCTGTACTCCTCAGGTATCGTGTCAAACGAAAGAACTCAGTTGATGAGTATCTCACGGAAAGCTTCAAACCAAACAGCTTTTGGCAGCTATTTTAAATAGTGAACTTCATCTGTGCCTTTATTATCAGCCGCCATAATGAAGGTTTTCCGCCCAAATTTGAAGCGTTTATTATGCACAACAATGCCTGTTTTGATGGAATAATGCATTCGTGTTCACTGTTTATTGGTAGCAATTGTGACCTATTATTGTTATTAATATTTAAGTTCATGAACAACTCTCTTTTCTTGGAAGTAGGTAGAGAAGGAAAGTTTTATTCAGGACATGCAGCCGTTAGATACGAAACGTTGCCCGCGAATAGTGAGCCTGGTAGTTTGTAGGAAAGTAATCCGCACTTTTGTAAAAGGTGTAAAGGACGCCCCACTGTCCATCAGTAATGCTCTTTGATTTCAATGTAAATCCGTGATTACTTGCCAAGTAACAGCATTGCCGCAAGCGACACCGATCCAATCTATTGTTTTAATTTCACTCGGAGATTTTGGCTCTCTTGCTTTTGTTGAGAAGTTGATCAAAATGAATTCGTTCACAAGTTTATCACTTTTGTATGATGGTTATTTTTGCGAAGCTGTGGTCAACTTAAGCGTTTCTTAACTAGTTAATCCGCTACGACAGATTTGCCTTGAATGTACTGCTACTTATTTAAATCATCGCCGCTAAAACGCGCTCTTGAGCAAGCATTAACATTGGATTAATACTGTACAATAATTTGTTGATGGTCGTCGTTTCTTTGGCGCAGCGATCTGAAGCATACGTTGCGTGAATTCAGTTAGAGACACAAAAGTGCTCCCGGGTAACATGGTCTCAAGCTAAGTTATCGCCATCATGTTGTTGTTGTTTACCCGACCCCTTCCGAGGGATGGGGGCATGGCAGAAGACCATGGAGCCCCAGAATTCGGGAAACTCCCCAGGGTCTGGACCAGAGGTCGTAAAGGGATAGAGAGTCGCCAAAGAGTGAGCGGCGCAAAGAGTCCCTAGCTGGACAGTGTAGAATGAGATGAGAGGTGTCCTGGGACGAGTGTCCACAGGCGCTGCAGGAAGGATTCTCGATTCTGCCAATCCTAAAGAGATAAAAACCTAAGAGAAGGCTGTGTCCGTCGCAGCGAAGACGAGAGAGGACACAGCGAGCATGACGAGGGAGCACAAGTTCCTCGATGGAAATCGAGGGAAAACGTGTGTCAAAGAATTTCGATGAGACCGCACGCCTCCAGTCCGAGATAAGAGGAGAGAGACTACAAGGGATAACGGAGGGTGCAAGTAGCGCTCCCCGTCTGGCTAGCTCATCAGCCACGTCGTTTCCCGGTAGAAATGAGTGTCCGGAAACCCATTGTAGCCTGACAGAACAGGAGGAAAGGAAGACAGTTCCTGTCAGATCTGCCACAGAGTTTGAGATGAGAGGAAAGATGGAGGAGAGGACAGAACGAGAGTCAGATAATAGGAGAAGAGAAGAAAAGTGGCAGACTTGTTGGTGTTGCCGAGACCAGCAAAGAGCGTGCAGAATGGCGCAGGCTTCAGCGGAAAAACTTGAGCATACTGGGCCTGCTGAAAAGAAAAGAGTGGCCTCAGTGCCACACGGAGAGCAGTTGGCAAGAACGCCGGAGCCGCCCTTGCCAAATGGAAAAGGAACAGAGCCGTCTGTCCAAAGCACCAGATCGTGAGGGGGGAGAGACTCAAGGTGGGCGAGAGCCGCACCTTGGCGAGAGTGAGGGGGATCAGAGCGAAAGCATGGAGTGGAAAGGGTGGACTCCACCGTGAAGGAAGGAAGATTCCAAGGAGGAAAGGGAGGGCAAGCAAGAAGAGCCTCCCTAGAAGAAGTGGGAGGAAGCATCAGCGGGTGAGTGGACGTAAAAGCTCTCCAGGACGATCTGCAGAGTCTTGGTTTCACTCCAAGTAGGGCCAATTCTGAAATAGAAAAAGAGGTTGGGAGACAACGAGCCTGCTCATAAGAAAAAGGGTAAAATGAGTCAGAGTGACTCGTAGGGGAGGTAGAGAAGCCTCGGAGAGAAGAAGTGGGATAGGGGAGGACGAGAGGCAGCCGGTGATGGCGCGACTGGCCACTCGGTGGAGGCGTTCCAATTTGGTGATATTGGTAGCGCTTAGGAAAGGAAACCATCCGGGTGAGGCGTAAGTGAGAAGGGACCGAAGAAAAGCTTGATACAGAATAGAGAGGGACTCCTTAGAAGGGCCCCATGAGGAACCAGAGATACAGCGTAAGGCCTTGAGACGTGGGAAGAATTTGGCCTTCAGCGAAGAAACATGTTTAGAAAAGGAAAGAATGCAGTCGAAAGTGACCCCGAGAAAAGTTGGAGTTGGATTAAAACGGAGGCAGGAGCCGAGTAGGACGAGGTTGGGTTGGAGGTTAGCTTGGTGGGGATCCACTGAGAAAAAGGAGGCCTCAAATTTGCTCGGATTGAGAGGAAAACACCAGTGCTCGGACCAGCGCTATGATCGAAATAGAGCTCCTTATGTGGCCTCCACCGCAGTAGAAACCGAGAGGGAGGAGGACCAAATGGCCAGATCGTCAGCGTAAAGAGAGCAGCTGACGGAAGAAGGCAGAGAGGCTGGAAGATCATTGATGAATAGAGAGAAAAGTACCGGGCCAAGAACGGATTCTTGCGGAACACCTCGATGGACTCGAAAGGAACGACTTTTGTGATTTTAAAAAACCACACAAGCGCGCCTATCAGAAAGGAAAGATTGAGTCCATCGAGCAAAGCAAGGAGGGAGGCCAGCCCAAATAAGTTTGTGGAAAAGAGCGGGATGCCAGACAGAGTCAAAAGCTTTAGAGAAATCGATAGTAGAGAGGATCGTCCGAGAGCCCGTCCTGGGTTTGTTAAACCCATCCGAAATGGACTGAGAAAAGTACAGAATTTGATCAAATGTAGAACGTCCAGGGCGAAAACCGGCCTGGCGGGGAGAAAGAATGGAATTAGAATCCAGAAAGAAGAGAAGACGGGATAGAATGATGCGTTCAAACAGCTTTAATACGCAGAAGATGAGAGAGATAGGCCGGAAGGAAGCAGGAGAGTCGAGAGGCTTTCCTATCTTGTGTATAGGAATAATGGAAGATGTCTTCCAGATGGAAGGAAAGAAATGCGAAGACCAGGAGAGATTGAAGATGTAAAGAAGAAAATCCATGCCAGAGCGAGAAAGGTGCTTTAGCATGGGATAGGCAACTTTGTCTGGACCAGTGACGGAGGACGAGGAGAGGTTGGAGGCAGCCGCAAGAAATTCAGCAAGTGAGAAAGGAAAGCAAAAGGACGAGTGAGACTCCTCCGAGCACGTGGCTCGGTGGAGCTCAGAGAGTAAGCCTCTGGCTCTGCTACGCAGAGCCTTTGGCTGAGAAACGGAAAAGTGGAATCTCAGATAAGCGGCATAGACCTAAGCCGATTCCCTAGGAGAAGAACAGTTAGGAAAGTTAGGAGAGGAGGAAGACGAGGAAGGAGCACTAGCGACAGAGCGAAGAAGAGAGTAAACAGATTTAGGATTAGATTTGGGTGAAAGAGAAGAGCAAGTCGTCTGCCATGTCTCAGCCTTGGCCTTGGCGATGACTGACGAGGCGCGTCGAGATGCAGAGATGTAAGCCTGGCGATCTTCATCACTTGTGTGAGCGGTAGCGAAAGCCTTGCGTCTTTCACTAACCGCTTCTTCCACCTCAGCAGACCATCAGGCTTTAGGAGGGCGTTTGATGCGGCCGAAAGGAATGGAAGATTTGGCCGCATTCAAAGTCAGAGAGGTAAAAAGAGCAGCAGCAGAGGAAAGAGAAAGAGATGAGTATTCCTCTGCTGAAGGACAATGAGAGTCAAAATAAAAGGCAAAGCAATCCCAGCGAGCTTTTTGAAAATTGAAGGAAGGGGGACGCTTGTTGGGGCGAAAGACCGGAGAGAGAGGGACTGATAGAAGAATTGGTAAATGGTCAGAACCCAGGTTCTGTAGCACCTTTCAGGAGCAAGAAAGGGCAAGAGAAGAGGGGGCAAAGGAGATGTCAGGGGAGGAGCGTCTGCCAGAAGAACGATGGTGAAGGGTGGGTGTGTAAGGGTCATTGAGGGGAAGGAGGTCAGAAGAGATAACCCAGTCGAATACTTCCTCCCCGCGGGGATCGGAGGTACCTCTCGAGTCCCAGAGGGGGTGATGGCAATCGAAGTCCCCAAGAATGAAGAGATCTCTGGAGGAGGGAAGGATGGAGGATGAAAAGGAGTCAGTTCTGCCATCCGTTGGGGAGGAACGCATGGGGGCATACATATTGAAAAAAGAGAGCGAGGAGGAGTTGTTAAGAGAGATGTTGATCCTTACATAATCAGAGTAAGGATCAAGCGAAGAAAGAGAGGAGGTAGAAAGTTCAGAAAAAGATAGGCCCTGCCTGACGTAAACGACAACGCCGTCACTAGTGTGCGTGGTATCAGAAGAGAGAATGCCAGACCGGGAGTGGGTGCGATTAGAACGCAGAGCAGAAAATGCAGGGATCCAGAAAGAGAAAGAGTAGTTAAGATTGGATTCCTGAATGCAGATAAGGTCGACAGGATGGGACGAAAGAAAGTGAAGTAGTTCAGTGCTCCTGGCTCGAAGACCTCCAGCATTCCATTGAAGAACTCTGTGAGAGTCAGGGGGGGAGAGAGGAGGCAGGAGGTGCAGAAGAATAGCCAGGAGCGAGGGACGGTGGTGGGAGGGAAAAGGGAGGAGATATATAATGGGCAGATGGAAGATAAGAGGTTTGGAGTCGAGGACCTAACGATTTGATTTGAATCATCACATATTGCCAAAAAGTTTAAGAATGGTGAATTTAAAGTTGGTATTGAAGAGTGAATGTACTGTATCAAAAAAAAGAAATCTATTGTGATTGATGATGACTTTAAAGACAATTTGAAATTTATATGTGCAAAATTTACTGACAGTGCCAAGCGAACATGTTCTTCTACAAACAATATTGCTTTGCACCGCTGTTTGAACTCACTTTCAAAGGATAGAAGACTCAGAGTTTGCAAACAGGACAAAGGAAATGGAATTGCTATTCTAAACAGTGACCACTATGATTCAAAGCTAGAGCAAATCATTTCAGATAAAACAAAATTTTTTAAGGTGATGATAAAACCGAATAAACTTCATCCAGTGATATCAAAAGAAAAATCAATTGAATATTTTATTCGAAAATACTTAAAGAACGTCGACAAGGATACTATGCAAAGCCTCATACCCACAGATATTAAACCGGGAAAATTGTATGGATTAATCGAAGTCCATAAAATAAATAATCCAGTATGACCCGTAGTAAGCATGATCGGAACACCTAAATATAAACTTGCAAAGATTTTGGATTCCGTAATTAAGCCCTCCATTCCTGATAAATACATGTTGTCATCAACCAATCACTTTATTGAAAAATTAAAACAAGTAGAAGTTCAATCACATCAAATTTTGGTTAGCTTTGATGTAGTCTCACTTTTCACCAACGTACCACTAGAAGAAACCACTCAAATTATAGCAAATTATCTGTTTGACAAAGACAATCCGAACACACCATCAATGGAAAAGCATGCTTTCATCAAGCTTATGAAATTGGCAACTCAAGGAATGTTTTTATACAATGGTGAACTATTTAAACAGATTGACGGAGTAGCAATGAGATTACCTGGCTTTCCATGGGAATGGGATTCCCATGGGAATCCCACGGGAAATGTCCCATGGGATGGAATGGGACTGCACGCATTGCATTTCCCATGGGACCTATGGGACAATAGCCATGTGATAGCCTTTTGATAACGTCAAACCTAAATAGATAGGCAAGCAATGGTAAGGGATAGTAAACCCTAAAATTTATGGTGATCTGGCCACTTTGGGCGATCGAGCTCAAGGCTAACTCCCAACGATGCAATCCAACAATTGAAAGAAAAGGGGTAAGGCAGAAAATTTCAGCTTTAAATGAATTCACTTTTAAGTGAGGTTAGCCTTGGTCCTGGTTTAGTTTTAGCGTTGGATTTGAAGTTTGGTGGGCTTGATGGGTGAGTTAAATTGCATATTATTGAGAGAGCTAGGCTTCTGCCTTACCCCTTGTCTTTCAATTGCTAAATAGATAAGCAAATAGTTTTTAAAGATAACTTGAAACTTTAGTGATATTCAGTGAGTGGTTTACCGGTGTTTCTTTGAATTTAGGTGGTTTTTGAGAAAATTCTTAGATGGTGTAATTTTGTACTCTCTGTGGTATAGGAGCTTCGTTTCAATCTGGCAACACTGCTTTGCGCATCATGCTCGCTGCTGTAGTCAGACCAGAGTCTATCTAGTACACAACCTATCTAGTACACATTATACTAAAATTTTCATAAATTTAATAACTTTATTAAATTGTATTTTGATGGGAATCCCATGGGATGGGATGGGATGGGATGGGACAGGCATGTACTGCTATGGAATGGGATGGGATGGGACAGAAAAATATGTCCCATGGACAAGCCTGGAGATTACCTCTTGGACCCACATTAGCAAACTTTTTCTTAACAAATTTAGAAAATAAGCTTCTCGATAAAACAAATGGCTTTTACCCTAAAATTGATTTACGATATGTGAATGATATTTTTGCAATTTTTGATGACAATCTATTGATAACAAAATTTTTGAATCTGTTAAATAAACAGCATTCAAACATGCAGTTTACCATGGAAAAATCAATGCATGCGCTTCAGTTTCTGGATGTTCGTGTTCAAATTCGAGAAAATGAATTAGATTTAAGTATGAGGCGAAAAGAGACTAGCACTGGCATTTTGATGAACTTTAATGCAATATGTCCAAATGTTTGTAAATCGAGCCATGTACTGTGCCTACTTAATTGAGCAAAATCTATTTGTTCCAGCCAGCATTTATTTGAAGTCGAGATTGGAAAGTTGAAGCGCTTATTTTATGATAATAACTATCCGACTTGGTTTTTTGATAAAATTTATTACAAATTTAAAGTCAAACTTGATGATATAACTGTTGATGAAATAAGTCTTGTAAATAACGTGGAGTTATGTCCTATTTTTGTTCCGTATGTTGGTGAAGCGTCAATCCGTTTTGTGAAAGCTCTTTCTCGGTTATGTTTAAAATAATTTGATGTAAGGCTGCTTCCTCTCTATCGCACAAATAAAGTAGGGCAGTATTTTCAACTAAAATCAGAAACGTCTTTGCCTCTATGCTCAAATGTCGTTTATAAATTTACTTCTTCGTGTGATACGAACTTCACATACATTGGTATGTCTTCCCGACATTTGATTACCAGAGTGAAGGAGCATCTGAATTTAGCAGATTCAAGAAAAAGCGCAATTAAGGACCACATTTTGTCACGCCCCACCAGTACAATATAACATTAATTCTTTCACCATATTGAGGAAATGTAATTCAGATTATGAAGCAAAAACTCATGAAGCTTTGCTTATAAAACGTCATAGCCCTAGCCTTAATAAACAATGCTATGCAAGTGGAGCTTCGTTTTTGCTAAACATATATTAACAAAATTTTTACAACTACTTTACTTACGGTACGTAATTGTAGCACGACATTCCATGTTGGATTTTTTGCATAATTTTAGGAATCTTGCCATTTCTGTGACACTTTGGTCCTGGTTTTGATGAGCTTAAAAGTTTTTGCATCCGATCTCTCCCAGCAATTATTTATTTTAAAGTTGGCTACGTTTTTACAGCCGTTAGAAGTACTATATCTTCACAATGTGTATTATTTGAAATTATCGTTGTTTTAATTTATTGTGTCACATTTACAGATTTAATTTTTGAAAAGGGCTTTATGAAAGCGAAAACGTTCGAATTTTGAGATGTTTTACAAATTTAAATGACTTTAATTTATTAAAGTTGCTTGCTTTGACAACAGTGTGGATTTTAAAATGCTTTACCTCTCTGCCAAAGTTGTATCACTCAATAAGCAAGAAAAGAGGAATTCCGGTGAGTTTATTTCGGAAGAATGAACAATTAGGTTTGAAGGTTGTGAAACTGAAGTTGAACGTCAATTATTTTGAAACTTGTTTGGATCTGAAAATTTGCCCGCGTTTATTGAAGTTTAAACCCCCTAATTTGAATGTTTATATAAAACCAAACTACTTGTTTCAATCAGTTTTAAGTAAAAAACTACAAAAAACCAATGGAGAACTTAGAATTGCAAAAAGCAGGTTTCGAAGCGTGAAGCAACAAATTTTGTCCGAAGTCACCTTTATTGAAAAACAGAGTTTGATTGCATTATCAACTAGATTCTTTAAATCTTCTGCACAGCAAATTTTGGTGATACATTACAAAAACTGGTTAATCTGTGGAAGAACGAACGAGTAAGATGCCCAGAATCCAGTCACTAATCTCAGCAGCAAAAAGCTAGATATAAAACAGAAAGAGGCCTTAGGATTTGGTTTGAATCATCATATTTTGCCAAAAAAGTTTAAGAATGGTGAATTTAAAGTTGATATTGAAAAGTGTATGTATAGCATCAAAAGAAGTTAGAGGCTTCAAATAAAGGATAGCTTAGACCGTCACACTTGTGGGACCTATACTAGGTCCACTGTAGTGGAAGGTCTGTCAATATTTTGCGAAGCAGTATCACTCGTAAATAAATGGCGGTTGTCGCAGGTGCACACAGTCTAACAGCTGCTAGAACAATAGCGCTGTCACAGCCCAGTGGTCACAAACTCTTTTCTTTAAAAATTTTGACAAAAATTACAAAGTGGAGGACTTTTGGAAATTGACATTCCGAAAACAATGCCTTACAAATACACCTTGCTTCTTACTGTTTTTCTGGCTGGACATTTTTTTTTGGAAAATGGAGGCCAGATCTTCCAAAAGGAGAATGTATAGAAGTCCTGATTAAAGTTGAGCCGAAAAGATTGATGTGTGGATCAATTCAATGTTCCAGCTTTGAAGTTGCAACAAACTACTCAATTTTGTTGAGTAGTTTGTTGATATCATTTGGAAGCCTCCCGAACAATCTGTTCCCAACTTAATCAATGAGTTAAACACAATGTTATCTGAATCGCTATTATTTTAGGCTATTTCATTGCATTACGTTTCTTACTTTGCTTTGCTTTACTTTGCCGTGAGACTACTTTGAAATTTCGAAAGTTTGATAGCAAACGATCCTGGAACTTCCACCTACAGATCCAGAAGCTTGCTTTTACGCCTTCCAAAAATTCATGTTTTTCATGCCATTGCGGCTCTTAATTTTGACTTTCAACCCTGTAAGAACCAACTCAAAAATACCGACCCAAAAATAATTTTTTCCGTGCTGCCTGATGCGTCACCAGGATATCTTCAACACAAAAATATTGTTTTTTATTCAGTTTAAGCTTTTAGTACACTATCTTAATGTAGTACGCGTGATACATTTGGCTATTAGCAGGCAAAATAGGTATCGTAAATGATGTAGAAATAACACTTGATGTATAGTAATGCAAGAGGCCAGGGATGCACTTAGCAAACTGCAGACAGTGACACTGTTTCGACCTAGAGGTTGACAGACCATCCACTACAGTGGACCTAGTATTTGGTTTCACAAGTGTGACGGTCTAAGCTATGCTTTATTAAAAACCTCTAGCTTCTTATTGGTCACCAACTGCACTGAAGAGACCTGATAGGTCGAAACAGTGTCACTGTCTGCAGTTTGCTAAGAACACTTGATGTGTTTGCACATTTTTTGTCAAAACAAATAACAAAACAAAAACAGTCGTCAATGTCTAGCTTGCCGATGGTAATATTCAAAAATTTGACCCCCTCAAGTGAAGACCTTTGTGCGATCATTTAGAACTTTCGCTCAACTATTACCAAAGGAGGGCCATGGCATCAGGCCATTCCTGCTTCGAGATCACATATTGAAGAGGAAAGAAACAAGGTAAGAGTAAAGAAAATCAATACCTCCTAAGTGCTTGTTGTAATCACTAAAACAGCAAGCTGTGGCACTGTTTTGTAGATTTTTTTCTTTTAGATTATCTTCGAGCTTCGTGAAGAAACTGCACACCAATTATAGACGACATAAGGGTAGCAGATTTGGGATCCATTCATTTTGCCTCTAGACTGGTGTAGAAGTTCTGAATCCGAATCTTTAGTTATCGTAATTGTTTCTTAATTTACAGCACGTTTTTGTGATCTGCATTTATTAATTTACGCATCTTTATTAAAAATTGTTCACTTTTTGGACTTCCGTCTTGTCCTTAGGCGTTGATTTGTGGTTTTAAATTTGCAATAACACGAATACCAATTTAATCAGCAATGCAAGAAATTAGATTTACTATGAAGGTAGAAATCACTGTACCAGAGTTTTGTTTCGCAATTCTAGTCGTTAATTTGGTTTTTTAGATTTATTTTCTTTTGTTTAATTCAACCAATAAAATGGATTACATTAATTAAAATCCAAAGGAGAAAGCTATTTTGATCTGAAACTGCATGGTTAATATTCTTTGTGTTGGCCAAATTTTGTAGAGTCAAAAGTCAGTGGATTTTAAATCAGAGTATTTCCAAATAAATTATTGTGTTGACGTATTAGACCCAAATTGCTACCTGAAAATTGAAATTGCTACATTGGTGACACCGACGCTACGCCGCTGGTGATTTCCGCATTGTTAAATTGCCACATTATGTGGTAGATATTGCCACAACTGGTAGACCAACTACTGTTTAATGTTAAACTAGGCGAGGTGCGGGGAGTTATTATCAGTAAGTCGTTGTTTTCTGGCCTTTTGATTTTGAAAAGTTTTTAGAGCCAGAAGTAAATTTAAATGTTTTCGGGTGTTTGATTTTTGAACAGTTGTTTGGTGATACAAAAAAGCTTTGAATAAAGTTTCATAGAATCATATTATTGCGCTCTATCAAAGCAGTGAGTAAACACTTAAACGTTTTTGCCTCGTGTTTATTCGAAGTTTATTTCCAAAAGAAGGAGGAAAGAGAGAGCGTTCTTATTTATAGTACTCAAGATTATCGAATTGCTGCGTTTCATCTGCATCCATAATCCAAGTTGCTTGTGGACCAATCGCATTGCGCAGACAAATGTTTATGGCGGCATAGTAGGAGTCTTTAGTTTTTGATAAAAGTTGCTTTCACGTTGTTTAAATGGAAAGACGATACAGCTGAGGCCAAGTTGAGAATTGACTGTCATGGTAGGCGGCGGACTAGTCCAGATTTTCAAATAATTGCTGTTCAATTGGCGAGTTGTGCTAGAGGGAGAAGAAATGATCTCGCATTTTTAAATACATAGTTTTTGTTCTTCATGCTAAGTTTAATTGATTTTGATAGATGTACTGTAGTCTTTAGAATGCCCGACGTACAGGCAACCATAACTCCACTCGTAACTAAATAGGCTACAACACTGTTTTGTTGAAAAAAAGGGTTTACATTCTTCTAGATTGCAAGTAGAATAGATTTGGTGGAGAATATCTTCCAAGGTTCTTTTGCAATGACTTACCCTAGTTTTAATTTGGTTCTGGAATCAAAGAAAAGTGTCACCTATCCACGGAAATTTTAGGTAAACTGGGCACTATATGATGGGGAACCTTTTCTCGGGGGCACTGAATTTGGCAATGGCCTTAGACATACTAACCTGAATAACACCGTCTTGCCATTTTTGCGAAGAATAGCTTAGTGTTGTCTATCTCTGTGTTAGTCTGCGTCTGGAGCAGCTAGGCGGAGCCCTGTGCACTAGAGTTCGAACAAGGTTCGTTTTCCGTTTTGGGAGGTTAAAAGAGTCCAACGTATATATTGCTCAGTAAAAGTCAGTTAAAGAGATCGGACGTCAATAATTCTGAGTCAGCTTTCTCAACCACAATCTGTAGAAAGAAAAGTTCGCCATCAGTTTTTTTGCAGAAGCGAAAATCAAACAAGGACTTAAAGAGTTAAAAGTTGTAAGAAAACAGTCACTGTCAAATTCCTTGTTGAAGGTTGCAGAAGTGTCATCAACTTAGCGGAAATAAAAGACGAGTTTGATGGTTTGTCGAAACGGTCCCTTCAAGTAGTACTCAACAAACAAGATTCCTTCTCTTCTATTGGCAGGTGATAGGCCAAGTGGAGAGCCCACTGCAACACCAACAATCTGTTGGTACATTGTGTTGTTGAAACTGAATTTAACTGACGCAGTAGCTACGGCTTGTAGCAACTCAGTGAAAAGTGCTTTAGGAATAGTAAAGGAAACAAATTTGCTGTTGTACAGACTACACAATATCAGCACAAATATGATTGATTTTTGTCAGATAGATATTTGGAAATAGCTAGAAATATCGCAAGAACAAAGAAAAGGAACTTGGGAGTCCAAGTGAAATCGTTGCATAGTTTCAGCGAAAGTGAAAGAATTTCTAATGCAGTTGCTAGGAGTAAAGAGCTAGGACTCTTTCAAGGAGGCTGGAAAGTTATTTAGTCGATTCACGACGGGCAGATCCGATCATTCTAACAATAACTTCTGTTGAGAGCCAGATAAAAATGTTTTCACTCATTGCTTTAGAAGAGTGCGATGAATCCATTTTGAGAAGCTTCAGTTGAAGATATTTTGTTTGATTTCTCGCAGTTTTTATTCACAAAGTAGCTACTGCTCTTGTCAGGTGAGCAACCAGAAGAGCAAAGTGAGCAACTACTCTTTTGAAAGATTTATAAAAGTTTTGTTTGGGCTGAATTCTCTTGTGCTTGTGAAAAAAGTTATCACGTAAACTTTATCGCAAAAAATACTTAAAACTTAGCTCAATAACAATGATTCTTACCAAAATTCGCTTGGTCTTTGGAATAATCAGAAAGGATGATTACTAGAAACGTAATCCAAGACAAAAAACTTACTCTAATGCCCTCAGAAATTTTAGCTGGCTATATCATTGGGCTCTAGTTTTTTAGGCTAAATTGTAAGTATAATAAAATCTAAGTTAATTTGTTTTGAAGCAAAAGAACATCTATCTCATTGAGTGGCTCACGTTTTATCGACTTTTAATTCTTAACGAACGTTATATCAAAAACACAAACCCATTATCAAAAAACATAAACAAACAAATTTACAAGAAAGTGGTAACTACAAGAATTCTACCTTTACAAAGTTTCTTCAAAAGAAAAAGTCATTCCTTTTAAAGAGGCTTCTAAAAATAGGTAAAGCCTCTAAGGTCTCCCGTCGCAGATCCCTTTTTTATAGTGACGTAGTCTACACCATACACGTAAACCTTCAACTTGGTCGTCAAGGTAAATCAAGCCGTAAATTTGCCGGGGAGTTTTCATCTTTAAAAATCTCTTTTAGTATCCTTTGAAGTGCAATCACCCCCGACAAAGAACCAGAAAAAGATACCTGACCAAACTGGCCAAAAAAAAACTACTTTCTACTTTTGCTACTTAAAAAGAGTTTTTGCTTTTACTTAAGATACCTACTTTTACTTTACTTGAGTATTTTTTGTAAGTAACAATACTTTTGCTCAAGAAGATTTTTAGGCTACTATGACCACCTCTAGTTTTGATAACCGTACTGACTATCTTTAACAGAACTGTAGGTTTTTGAGAGCAGAGATAGTTGTACTTTAATGTCGTTTTTAAAATCAATTCAGAATGCTAAAAGTGGAAACTAACAAAACTTTAAATGTTACAGGTAATCTTTAAGATTTTTCTGATTAATTTACAAAAAATCTTAACAATACCTTTTTTTGCAAATTATGAAGCTGTAGGGCAAAGTGCAGTAGCAATTTTTGATTGAATATCATAGGAGGACATTCAATCACAGGAAAGCGTTAAACAATAAATCTTGAGTTACAGAGCCCACTTTATTCTCAAACTTTTTTAAAGAGTTGTGATTAAAACTTTGTGGATAAGGTGACCAAAGAATTTTTATCTGCAGATATCCCCTTTTATAAACTGGACAAGAACATTGCAAACTTGTTTGAAGAAGTTGGTTACAGTTTACCATCGAAAAGTACTTGGTTTGAAAAACAAAGAAGGTAAAGTGAGAAGGGTTTTTAAGCCACTCCGACACCAACTTGAGAAAAAACTTTCTGTTTTTTAAGGATAACGTCTTAAAAAATAGGTTTTATAAAATTTGCATTTCTTGACGAAAGAAAACAATTTTTGCGTAGAGCCGGCCACCGACGTCACAACTTGGAAAAAATTTGCTGATTGGGGGGTAAAATGAACTAGTACTTAACGGTTGATTGTAAAGTTTGTTTTGTTTTTTTTCTTACAAAAAATGCTGTCCGCAAGAACTTGTTTAAAAACTTTTTCAGAAGATATCAGCAAAGAGCTTCAGTTAAAAAACAATTTTGAGTTTTTTGACGACGTAAGAAGCGATTTTTTATTAAGGTTTTTGTAATTTTAAGCATCTTAGCCTTAGAACGATATCGCTGGCTCTCTCAGACCCATAACAAATTAACATCTTTGCGTTTAACATGACTGTGATAATTGTAGTGGCCTGGCTCTCACAGTGACTTCATCTTATGCTTAGTTATTACTGGGCAAAGCTTTACAAATCGAGCTCCAACTGCACTTTGTGATTTTTTGTTGCAATGAATTTAATAGACCCATCAATAGGAAATTGAGTGCAGCTGAATATTTATTGAATTTAGACAATTAGATGTTGATGGATTTGTGAGTTAAATTTTGAAGAGCAAGTGCCGGTGAGGTTGAGAGACTTCTGTTTTACTCTCTTTATCTTTTTGGCACAAAAAGCGTTTCACTGTATGATGCAGCAGTATGAATATATCTATTTTTTTTTAATTCTTCTTAATCGTTTCTTGATTAATTATTACTTATACCCTAACTTTTTGTTGTTTGCTTGAGGTGGTTTGCGCACAATGAATATGAGTCGAGGTTTTTGTGTATTAAATATTTTCATCTGATCGTAATAAACAGCAATTTCATAGGTATCAATTTTGCTGGGTATGACAGAGCGGCCGCTACTGCAGTCGTTGCAAAACTGCAAAGTTACTGCTCAAGGGTTTAGGTGTTCTTTTTTCTATATTTTCTTCAAAGGTTCGAAACAGCTTGGTGATGTCATAACACTGGGTAAGATTTTAGTGAAAACAGCCATAGGCTGTAGCACTACCAAAGTTGTCATTTTTAAAGCCACTTGGAATATCATTTCGCAAATATGTTGGGAAATTCTTGGGAGTTTTTGAGCGCGATATTTGGCGAAATCACTTGATTTTGATGTGGAAACTTAAAATGTGGGTAATTTTGAGTAAAGTGGATGAGGATTTTTCTCTTAGGTTTTTATGGAGATGAAACTACAAAACTTGGGAATTGGGATGAACAGTGAAGATCTTTTTATGTGGCCGAACTCAACGTATCACGTGCCAAAACACTTCGGAGTCTCGGGATTTTTCTCAAAATTGCCATTTGGGGATATTTGAACCCTTTTTTAGATTTTCGGTCATTACAAAGTGGTAAAAATGAGCAGTACTTAGTTCTTATTATCAGACATAAACGCACTACTTCTGTAGTTAAACAAAAAGGCGAGGAGCGTTTCAGGCAGGTTCCGTAGAAAACAGGCTATGAAAAATTTCTCACCTAATTTCATTAAATTTTACTTGCGTGGCATCTCCCGTTTTATTTCTTTGTTATACTTGCATGGCAGACACGGAAATACTTGCCTTTTTTGCTTGAGTTACCAGGCAGATATCACATCGGAATGATTTTGGTTGACTAAGGTCTTGCAAGAGCGATAGTGGGCCAACATGACGTGCAATGGGCCGGCATGACGTTAATTGTATGACGGGAAGTATTGCTTCATCGACATCAACGTCTAAAGCAGCAGCATAAAAGGAAGTTATAACAAAGAGTAGTTGAAGACGTTTTTATTTTTGATGTTGTGTGGGCGAGGAGAAAGCATGCTTTTTGCCTGGTTAAAAAGTTAAGTGATTGTTAAAACGATTGATTTGATCTCGCATATCCCACTACTGTGCACTAATTTATATTTGTTTCTTTTATTCTAACCAAAAACGTCAGCTATATATAGAGCGTAGAAAGCAATCTAGCGCAAACTTGAAGAATATACAATCTGCGCCGACGTTTATTTCTGAGGGTAGTCAAACAGAAGAACTTTAAACAGAAAAAAGAGACAGAAAATAATTTTTGACAGCTTTTATCTCAAATTCTTTTCATTAGCAGAAAAAATTGCAGGTTATCGTCATCGATTTTAGCATTTCAAGTACCACTCTATCAAGTTTTTCTCAAAGTGAAGATCTAGCGAATTTGTGAGTAAGTTTAATTAATTGTCTCTTGTGAGTAAACGCATTTAATTTCGCTTCCTTCATCCATCTTTATCTTTACCCCACACCTTGCAGAAATCTGAATGTGAATACTTTATGATATCTTCTTCCCCAATCTTGTTCAAAACAAAAGCTCTAGGTAACTTTATAAACAACATGACGTCGCTAATTTGTTTTCCACTTCTTTGAAGCACCGTGACTTGGTATGGCGATGTGGCCTTCAATCTTCAAACCTTGTCGCTTCTTTCACACTTTCTACGCAATGGCTACCAACAATTGTGCCAGGAAAAACTTTGCTTTCCACTTGATAGCTATCCAGTACGCCAAGCAGTTAATAGATCTCCATTCAGCATGTTTGTGTGCTTTCTTCTATTCAGAGTCGTAGCCAGCTACAAATTTCGGGAGTAGAAAAAAAAATTTGTAAACACTTTTTATAGGCACCATTGGACTGAGTCAAAATTAGTTATATTTAAGCAAACTTCAAAAACATTTTTGTGTGGCCAAGCTTATGTAATTGTATTTTAAAAGAATACAAAGGATTTTGATGATTCTTTTCGAGGAAACAATTGCCCTTCTTTGTCCTATTGACCGCACGCTTGTCTAGAATCAATGATTTCTAACCAGAGTTCGACGAGGTCCTAGATGAATGGGTTAAAATTTAGAGAATGTTAATGACGGTCTGTTATCAAAAAGCGACAACAAAAACTTTTTTGACCGGATCTTACCAGCGGAATCGAGTGGGAACTTGCTGACTGAAATGCTTCCACAGGAGAACAGAGCCGCCCCATCAAACGAAATAAATTTTAAATCTACTTTCTTTTTAGGTGAAGACGTAAAAAATTACTTATTCAGTACAGTGACGGTGGAAAATGTAGACGATCTGTTTGTTTTGTATTTTTTATGCAATAGCTCTTGCCATTTTTAGTTTTTGTTCATGCTTAGTTAATTTTACCTCCATGCTTTCACGGTTATTTTTCATTGTCCCATGCTGATTGCCTAATATAAAGTGAAAAGCATTATTTTAAAAAATAAAGGACACCTTTTGAAAAATTTCACTTTCTTTAGTTTTTGTATCTTTCGGGACCCCTGCCTAAAAACCCGAACCCGAAAATTAGCAATGGATTCAGGATTGAAAGCAGTATTTCTGAACCTAAAGCATGCGACCCCTTTACAAACCAACCAAAGATTTGTGGCTCAGTTATGCTATAGTTTTTCCATTTTTAGTGATGTTTTTTATGTTTAAATAACAAGACGTGGCTTTTGTGATGAACGTGTTTGAGGCTCAATGACTCACAGATTACGGTTGCAGAACCAATGATTTAGACATGCCCGTGTCTGTCGGAAATGCCACATTCCAATTTGAAATTTGAAAAAAATTTCCACAAATTTTTTTCTCAAAATCAACCAATTTTGACACTAATCTGAGTAATTTTAAAAAAATATTAAACACGTGCTGACCTCAAAACAATTTGATACTGGCCTTGGTCACCCCGTCTCGCCATCCTTAACAATTTACTCTACAATGTAATATTGAACTGGTGATTAACCTTATTTTGGTAACATTTTTGTTTTGTGGTTTTAAACTTGTCAAATATATTCCAGAGCCATCATTTTGTAGCAAATTTAAGGGTTCAACGAACGCTAGAAGAATGCCGTAGGGGTTTGGAGTGACTGTAAAGGTTTTGATCCATTGATTGAAACGCATGACAGCTTTAATATATTGACCATCTTTCATTTCATAGTAAATGTTTTTGAATAACATTTTCGGATAACAAGGGACCTAAAAATTTTGCCAGAAAAATAGGCTTTGATGAATGTTTGGTAAAAGAGAGGAAGTAATTCATTACCTGATTGCGCTTATGCTCCTGTTCCTCAGACATAGTGTCACGAATAAGGAAATTTGCCTCGTGGAAATAGTTTTTATACATGTGTAGTTGCTGTAATTTATCGCTTGTTCTGCTGTATTTTTTGTTCGCTCGGCTTTTGATCGAAAAAAAACTTTTTTCCCTCTGCATTTACAGTAGATTTGCTACAAACACGCCTCTTCTTACGTCACATTCGTTTATGACATGATAAGTTCCAGAGTGAGCTAATAAATCTGGTTTTTTTGAAGATTTTTGGTTGCCGGTTACGTTTACAACCTATTAGCGGTGCCTTTTTTTCACGTGATGTTGCTCTAGCGTTTTCTGGATTTTTTTTCGGTTTATATATAAGGCGACGAGATTTTTATGATTCAGTAATAGTAGTAGTAGTAATAGGGAGTTGTTGTTGTGGAAAGAGAAAAAAAGGCCTGTTGTTCTGTGGGTATTTATTGTGGATTCTATTAGCGTGACGATATTGAACGGTTATTTTGAATAAGTTTAGCTGTTTCCTGATTGTCATATTAAAGTGATTAGTTCTGTGATCTTAAAGGTAAGGAGCTTGAAGTCTTGAAGTATCATTTTTGTGAATACAGTATATTGTTCTGTTTTTGACGTGCTTCAAAGTATCTTAGTAGAAGCCAATCTTTTCCTGGCGATTAAGTTGCAGCCAGACTTAATTATTCGAGCGATATTATTAAGAACTAATTAATTAAGAATATTAAGAACCAAAAATTCTATTGCAAACGCGACACATAGGCTTTTACGATTGTTAGAAAAACGCATCAATGAGCTGCAAAGCAATATTGTTTTTCATAGAACTGGTTCCAGCTATCCAGTACTGGTTTCATCGCCTGTTCCAGATCCTAGAAATAATTCCATGAATTGCTCTGTCACGGATCTCACGTATCACTTTGTTGATATAAGTGCAGACGCCATCTTAACTGTCATTCATGTTTTTATTTGCATCGCGCTCATCATTTACAGGTAAGCTGCTCAGCATATTTTTATATGAAAATTTGTCACTCAGATATAAAATTTACCCACAGTGTGTCTTTGTTTTAGTTTGGCTTTGCTTTTCTTTGTTTTGTACTATTTTCCTGAACTCTGTATACATGAAGTTTCGCCCCAGCAGCAATTATCATACTAGTTTGCCTTAGTTTTTCCAAGCGGACACTGGACATGGTTTAGTTTTCAACTTGATAGCATCGGGCGGCTGTAGCTCTAATAAGTAGATGGAACATCCATGCACATGTGACATGTTGATACGCAATGATAATGGCGATGTCAGAAAATAGAAACGAAACAAGGATATTATTTGAAAATTGAAAAAGTAGGAAACCACGCGACGCTGCTCGATCTAAAAATAAATTTAATTTTGCTTCCGCGTAAAATTGAGATTTGTTTGTTGGTATAGAGTTATTTTTTGAAAACAATTAAGCCCGATACTGGTTTGATCAGACGAGAGACGTAAACCTAACTCTACAGATTTGAGCTCGTATTTGTATAAATCAAATGGCAAGGCGGTGTTGGATTTTGTAAACCAGCTGATCTTAAATCGGTCCCCACCTACCAAAATCTGCCTTGTTGTCAATGCATTAACAACAGAATTAAAATAATCCATCGTTTCTAACACTTTTACAAAGCTTTCATGCTTAGGCGGTTTTAAATATGTGACAAGAAGCCTTCTGTGGTTTAGCAAATTCAACGGAACCAAAATCATGTTGTGTACGGGTACTACTTGATATTTCAATATTATCTTTAGGTCACCGTTAGAAAAAATACACTTTTTGCAAATTCACATTTTAGTTTTGTAATGCAAAAAGCAGCTCTTTTCATGATGATACAACGAGTGTTTTGTGAAAAGTCAAGTGAACAAAATGGTTGCTGAAATGTTAACTTTGTTGCGTTTGTTAAAAATGTAAAGCAAATTCAACCAATGAACCTGATCTGGTTATGTTTCAGGCAAAAGTTGAGACGGAACCTGGTGGACCTGTACGCGGCGAACGTCGTCTTCGCAGACACCTGCATCTCAATTCTGTCAGCCATAGTCGCATTTCTTAATTACTTCGGTTACAGCCGCGAGGCGAGGACTCGCCATCCTGTACATCATCCCATTTATTATATTTGGTTTTGGTTAAACATTCTCATACAAGCAATGTTTGTAGGTGAGTAGAAGTACAAACTTCGATTACGGCGTCGCAACATTGTCAGATCAATCCCTCGTAATTGTGGAAATTTTCTAAGTTGTTTACTGTAATCCTAATAAACGCGCTGGTACCTACACAAGAAACTTCTGTTCACCTGGATATGCTAAAAGGGAACAAAGTTGAGGCCGCATTTTTGACAACAACTAAAACCATTTTTATTCGATTCGACTAAATTTTTTTGATTTTTTTATTCATCAAATTTAGGCTTAAATTTGCCAAAAAAATGTTACTTATTTGTGAAATCATAATTTTTTTCATAAATGACGTCAAATAATCAAGCGGTTTTTAACACACGTCTTACAAACCCGTTTCTTGTTTGAGGAATCGCGGAGAAGAAGCCAAGGAGTTTTCTTTTAAATGTTACGATCTCCAGGTGCCCCCACCAACCCACCCAATTTATTTCCAAATGTTGGCCAGGACAAGTCGCTAATATATAACTTTTCCATCTAATTTTTCAACTACCAAGCAGTCTTTTACAGTTAATGTAGCAAAATGGAAAGTTTGCTTTGACTTGAGTAATTTTTTCAAAAATTTGCTGCAGAAATGTATGAAAAATCAAGGGTGCTGTAGACTATATTTAAAAAGAGTTCTGCGCTTTTTGAGATGAAATTGCTGTGCATTGCTTGTGCTATTGCGCCCAAGAAAAATATTTGTTTGGATGGCGTTATTTTTGAGTTTCCAATAACTTTTATCAAAACTATTTTGATCGTACTTCGCTATTACCAACACTTTCTATAAACCACCCACCGGAGTTGCTACACAAGCTTTAGGAAATTTTCGACATATAAGCATAACTTCATTTGAAAACACTAGCTTGCTTAAGGAGCCTAGCATTGCAGTGTTGCTGTAATTCAAGCTCTTAATGTTAGATAAGCTCGTTGCGGAAACAGCAAAAGTGTCTCTTCGTGTAATTTTCTCACGGTAATTTTCAAATAATTAAAAGAGTGTTTGTTTGCTCGCATGCAGTAATCGATTTTATGAAAGACCTTTTTTCAAGACAATCCATGCATTAATTGTTTTGATAAATTATGAAATAAATTATAGTTAAAAAAATTTTGTTCAACAATTTTTAAGAGTTGGTCATACATATCGCAAAGTGCATAGCTAGTAGGCTGGAGGAGTTGCTTTTAAACTCGTGTTTATGATTATTTAATTAGTAGCATTTTTTCAAGAGATGGCCTAAGCAACCATATACTTTTTTTAATTAGTGAAAATTAGATAATAAAGTAGTGGCCTAAGCAATAATAAACCAGTTTTTCAAAATATTAATTTATTTGGATTAAAGAATAGAAAACATATAAAGCGAGTTTGCAACTGGTGAAGCAGTAGAGGACGAAGCAAGACTCTCTTTGTCTTTTAGTGACCGTAAGATCCATTACCATTAGATGCTTACGTATCACTCCAATGGGCAGCCTTCCAGCTCTCAAGTATCCAGCCAGCTGAGCTTCGCCGCCAAGAAGCGACACTCTCCTTTGCTAATGGCATTTCTTTGGACCCTGGACACATTCTGCATGGCCATCTGACTGAGTCGCAGGCTGTTAGCAAGGAGACACTGAAATCTAGACACCCGTTTGCTCCTGCCGCGCGGAAGTTATTGCATAACTTATCTGAATTGGACATCCACGCTGCCCGATGGACAAACTTAGCATGGGACATAGAGTACTCTAAGAGTACGTAAGCGCTCGGTGTCTACATTCCTAAGATCAGCAAAAGGCCTATTGGAATGAGTTTGACCAGAACAGCTTGGGTCAAACTTAATCGCCTGCGTACTGGCGTTGGGCGTTTCGGTTCGTCCATGCACAAATGGGGTCTTGCTTCTTCAGCGAAATGCGAGTGTGGCGCTAGTGAACAAACCGTAGATTACGTTATTTTAACATTTCCCATACATCGAGCACCTCAAGGAATAATGGGTCTGACAGTTTTGAATGACTATACAAGGTGCTAGCTCAACTCAATCACTGCCAGCATCTGTTCTGGGCAACACAGCAGGCTGGGGTGGTAAAAAGATAAACCCCCAGCCCCCATCCTTTTTGTATGTATGACCTGGATCATGGATACCCTACCATAAGACAACGACGACGAGTGACCACATTTCTTCGGTTTGGAGCCAATTTTGACAAAATCATTGTGAAAAACGTTTGCCATTTCTTGGGATTGCATAATTACTATCTGTTGATCGGCTAGAATTACCTAGCCATTGCTTGGGATTCCGTAATTTACTATCTGTTGATCGGCTAGAATTACCAAGCCATTGCCTGGGATTCGGTAATTTACTATCTGTTGATCGGCTAGAATTACCTAGCCATTGCCTGGGATTCCGTAATTTACTATCTGTTGATCGGCTAGAATTACCACGCCGTTGCCTGGGATTCCGTAATTTACTATCTGTTGATCGGCTAGAATTACCAAGCCATTGCTTGGGATTCCGTAATTTACTATCTGTTGATCGGCTAGAATTACCAAGCCATTGCCTGGGATTCGGTAATTTACTATCTGTTGATCGGCTAGAATTACCAAGCCATTGCCTGGGATTCCGTAATTTACTATCTGTTGATCGGCTAGAATTACCACGCCGTTGCCTGGGATTCCGTAATTTACTATCTGTTGATCGGCTAGAATTACCAAGCCATTGCTTGGGATTCGGTAATTTACTATCTGTTGATCGGCTAGAATTACCAAGTCATTGGCTGGGATTCGGTAATTTACTATCTGTTGATCGGCTAGAATTACCACGCCGTTGCCTGGGATTCCGTAATTTACTATCTGTTGATCGGCTAGAATTACCTAGCCATTGCCTGGGATTCGGTAATTTACTATCTGTTGATCGGCTAGAATTACCTAGCCATTGCCTGGGATTCGGTAATTTACTATCTGTTGATCGGCTAGAATTACCACGCCATTGCCTGGGATTCCGTAATTTACTATCTGTTGATCGGCTAGAATTACCTAGCCATTGCCTGGGATTCCGTAATTTACTATCTGTTGATCGGCTAGAATTACCAAGCCATTGCCTGGGATTCCGTAATTTACTATCTGTTGATCGGCTAGAATTACGTAGCCATTGCCTGGGATTCGGTAATTTACTATCTGTTGATCGGCTAGAATTACCAAGCCATTGCTTGGGATTCGGTAATTTACTATCTGTTGATCGGCTAGAATTACCAAGTCATTGCCTGGGATTCGGTAATTTACTATCTGTTGATCGGCTAGAATTACCTAGCCATTGCTTGGGATTCCGTAATTTACTATCTGTTGATCGGCTAGAATTACCTAGCCATTGCCTGGGATTCCGTAATTTACTATCTGTTGATCGGCTAGAATTACCAAGCCATTGCCTGGGATTCCGTAATTTACTATCTGTTGATCGGCTAGAATTACCTAGCCATTGCCTGGGATTCGGTAATTTACTATCTGTTGATCGGCTAGAATTACCTAGCCATTGCCTGGGATTCGGTAATTTACTATCTGTTGATCGGCTAGAATTACCTAGCCATTGCTTGGGATTCGGTAATTTACTATCTGTTGATCGGCTAGAATTACCAAGCCATTGCCTGGGATTCGGTAATTTACTATCTGTTGATCGGCTAGAATTACCACGCCATTGCCTGGGATTTGGTAATTTACTATCTGTTGATCGGCTAGAATTACCAAGCCATTGCCTGGGATTCGGTAATTTACTATCTGTTGATCGGCTAGAATTACCAAGCCATTGCCTGGGATTCCGTAATTTACTATCTGTTGATCGACTAGAATTACCAAGCCATTGCTTGGGATTCCGTAATTTACTATCTGTTGATCGACTAGAATTACCAAGCCATTGCCTGGGATTCGGTAATTTACTATCTGTTGATCGACTAGAATTACCTAGCCATTGCTTGGGATTCCGTAATTTACTATCTGTTGATCGGCTAGAATTACCTAGCCATTGCCTGGGATTCGGTAATTTACTATCTGTTGATCGACTAGAATTACCTAGCCATTGCTTGGGATTCGGTAATTTACTATCTGTTGATCGGCTAGAATTACCTAGCCATTGCTTGGGATTCGGTAATTTACTATCTGTTGATCGGCTAGAATTACCTAGCCATTGCTTGGGATTCGGTAATTTACTATCTGTTGATCGGCTAGAATTACCAAGCCATTGCCTTGGCGTTGGAAACAACTTTTCTTCGATTTCTCTTCAAATAAGATCTTCACAAAAAATTTAAGATTTTTCAGAGTTGCCGGCCTTAGTGATAACAAAAACAATATTTCCATTATAATATCTAAGGACAGTACTGGTGTGACTTATGGCAACTTGATGATGAATTCATAATTACAAGATAATGATCAGAAGCAGGCATCCACTACCACTACCACAAGCGCTAACGTTGCTTAACTAAACTAATGGGCCACTACCACTGCTCGCTGCTTCATGAAGAAGTGCGTCAGAAACATGTTGTGAACAACCATCCGTCTTAGTAATTCGCAGGGAGATGTTTACTAATAGTTTTGGTTTAATTCAAAAAGCTTAGGAAGCTATTTTCTATTAGGCAATTCAACTACCGCATGTTCTATGTAACAGAAATGTATTGCTACGGAGATGTATAGATACCCAGAAATTTGATGTGAACGGTTGTATAGTGATATGCAACTTCACGAGAAATTGCAAACTTCAAGTTGTGTTTTCAAACAAAAATTATTGGTCACCAGCTCTGCCGGCCCATCCAGCAGTAATGACGAGGTTAAGAACATTGTTTTGTCTAAACTGTTGTCAATGTCATGGTTGGCCGACTTAGCGTTACCAGCATTGATTGTGGAGTGGTTATAAATGCTAGTAACACCTACAAACTATTGTCCTAACGATTGAGTTTTACCATAAACTTGAGTTTACAAATGCAAATTTTGCTGAACTACATTGATCAATTGTCTGCGTTGGCTAATATGTTCAATAACGCGTTTGCCTTGGTAATCTTTGTAATTTCACTATCGTGAAATTATTTTTCAAACGTAATCTAGGAAGCCAATATTACCATTGTATCGACAAATAATTAAAAACTTTGAAGTTTTGTGATAAGCGTGTAGTTCACGCAGTCATGGAGAGATTATACTCAAGTATCTTACATAGTGGTGGTGCAAGGAAAAGTATGTTTTCACGCGTTTCATGCATCCCGGAACATTTACTTCACAAAAAGGTTCAACAACTAGACTAACCCACAGCTCCATTTACTATTAATCTACCCTTGGCGATAGCCATGATGTCGATTATTTTGCAACATTTGTGTTTTTAGTTGTTTCGTTTGGAATTGGTTTGCTTGTGATTGCGACGAAAAAGAGTTTGTTTCGTGTGCATCGAAGCGTGGCGGGATTGGGTCGAAATTCAGTTCAAACAATTAAAGACGACTTGACAAAGAAAGCAACTCAATACAGGTGTGAACCAGCTAAGTACTTAATAACTGCAAAGCAGAGTTTTGTTTGTGCGTACGACGCTCTCTTCACTACTGCGCGAACAAACAGGAACTTCGCGTGATTGATCGCTGCGCGTGGGCGAGCGTCAAATAGAGGTTGAGGCATCATGACCACTTCACGATTTATCGATACATTTTTAAACCCCATATTCATTGACTGAGGAAAACTAAAAAACTAGGTGTCCAAACAAAAGCCAACGACCGACTCTGCATCTTAAAAACCGGTAGCTATTTATGGGGTGATGAAGTCGTTACTTAACAGTAACAGGTAATTTGGATCAGCTGGTTTCAGCTGAAACACTTTCAGGTTTCCCTTCCTACCCAACTTCGATCGCGCAGACTCTACATCTTTATTTCACCATAATCAAAAGCAGATCAATATATTGTAAGTCACAAATATATAGGACGCCAAACACAGGACTCTGAACTTTGGAACGGTTTCTATAAAAAATAAAAACACAGTCTTTAGAGGTGCAAGAGCATTGCTACTTTACATTAACTTTACTATATTTATTACATTACCGTATTTAAAACATACATCAACAAAACTACAAAATATTTACCACGCTAATTGGTAAAACCTTTCAAAAGTATAGTCACCTGGTCAACCCACAGTACAGCAGGGCTGGGCAATTCGAACGGTTGTCAAAAGTAAACGTTAAATACCGCCAGCTAAGTCGCAGCGGCGATACTTGTTATAAATAAACTACTACACTGCAATACACTACCTACAGATTAGGCTAAATCTAAAAGTGGCAATATTAAACGAGTTACATATCTTGACTTAGATAGTGGTGGGTATCTTGGGACGATATGCATCTTGTAGAACAAAATAAGAAAAGAAACGCATAACTTATGTCAGCCTTTACACTAAAAACATATTGCTAGCTCCAAGTGGTTACGATCGATAGAGAGCGTCTTATAAGCGAGAAACGAAACAACAAAGCGAGTCCTGAAGGCGCGAGGCTTCCGAAGGAAGCAAGGCTATTGAGAGATGTATTAGAGATATATTCAAATTTACAAAGCCATCCTTGGACGCGTTTCGTCCTTTTGGACTCATCAGCAGGGCTTGCCAAGGGTCAAGAGGTCCCCCCAATAGCATTACGTTGATTTCAAACTAACGCAAAGCACAAGACTTACGTGCTTTTTACTTTTGAACAAGGTTAGTTTTGACGTACTTCTAGCCGCTCGACTATGGACTAAGACTGATATCCTTATGTAAAGTTGATCGCACAAGCAGTGATTAGGCGTAAAAAGGTCTTCCAAAGGTTACAAACTAAATGCGGTGCTTTAAGGCATTGTTGGCAGCACGTGATGACATAATAAATAATAGATAATACATAATACATAATAGATAAAACATAAATAGATGACAAAACTGACGTCTTTCAACAAAATCACATCCTTATTAGTAAGAACATTGCATAGGCCAACCATAAATCTAATACTGTGTGAGTCTGTGATAACAGATAAAAGTTGCAAATTAAGTCATAATGCTGAGTAGCTTGATCACGTGGTCGTGCAAAATGGCAAAAAACTGCAAAAATAGCGATGGAATTTAACTTTGATCTGGTTAGTAAAGTGCAAAGTTATGTTTTAGGCGTATCAGCTACGCCTCCGCCTGAGATACGTTTCAAACAAGCGAAAAGCGGGCGAAAGCATAAAACAATGCTTCACAAATGTCTTAATATAGAATTTATTTTCTCAAAAAGTACCTGAAGTAGGCTTTTCACTCAGCGCGGGTTAAGTGCCGAATCCGATACACCCCAGTTGAAACCTTCAGGAAACGCGTACCGGTACCAAGTTCGCTTGCTTTCTCTGATCGTCGATCTTTTGCGTTCAGTTCGTGCATGTATAATATATTATTACATACATAAAAATGTGGCATTCACACTGACGTCCCAGAACGCATTTGCAAGTGTTTCTGTCACCGCAAAACAAAGCGCAAGTTTGCAGTGACTTGACTACATCGTATAAATAGTGATATAAAAACATTCATTCAACTATTTAAGCATCAACAGGCTTAGACCAAAGTTGGAGTGACTAAAGGAGCTAATTAGCGCCGGCCTTAGCAAATAATGGCAAACTAAGTAGTGCTAAAATACTGATGTTTACATACCTGCTTACAGCATAGGTGCAGAATATTTGATAACAAGAAACGGTGAACTGCCATCAGCTCACTTGCAACTCTACAGCAAAACTGGCACAAAGGTAAAAACTGGTGTAAAGCCCAGCCAGGTTTGAGAGCAACCTCAAGCCAAAGCTGGCGAGAAACTTGACGAAATAGATATTACACTAGCTACCGCTATTCGTCAAAGGCAAGAGGCCAAGACTTCAAAACACGAGGCAGTTACCATTAAATGCGTGAATCATGTTAAACAGAAATAAACTAAGAAACGAGTTTAAAAGATCTTACATGTATAGTAATGCAAGAGGCCAGCGATGCACTTAGCAAACTGCAGACAGTGACACTGTTTCGACCTATCAGGTCTCTTCAGTGCAGTTGGTGACCAATAAGAAGCTAGAGGCTTTTAATAAAGCATAGCTTAGACCGTCACACTTGTGGGACCAAATACTAGGTCCACTGTAGTGGATGGTCTGTCAACCTCTGCGAGTTTAAAAGACTTCTTAGAGTTTAAAAGACTTCTACGAAAGACAATAAAAAACTTTTTTCTATATTACGACCCCATTCCGCCACTAATCTTTCAAAATATTGAAGAAAGATTCCAAACATTAGTTTTCTTTTTTGCATTTGAAGTTTGATACTATTTAATTTCAGAATCACACGTTGGATTCACAAAAATACACGAAGCGTTGCAAAGTTTCAAATCATTTTTATATGGATGGTTCCAATCCTGATATGTCTCGCCGGTTTTGGGAATAATCGTTCCTGCGTCGAGAACTGCAATTGCACATTGAATTACGTACCCGCGAACGACTCTTTGTCTAATTGTCCATTCGATCAAGGTAAATACTGTTGCCATCATTTGTAAATGCGATTTGTGAAATCAGTATAAGGTTTTGGAGCAGAGTTCAAACCAACCAGTCAAACAATAAACGTTTCAACATGCTTGTGCGGTGCAGTATACCACTCGAGTGGTATACTGCATCTTCGATACGGATGGGATCCCCGTACCAAAGTGATAGCATGCGCTGCGCGTGTGATGTGTGCGAAGGAATTTGTAATAGATTGATACTAAATTTTTCATATTATTGCAAATATGGGATTTTGGTTTTTGATCATGACGGGACAGGCCCTGCTGATGAGTCCAAAAGGACGAAACGCGTCCAGGGATGGTCTCGTCAAATTGTGGGGGGGGGGGCTTTTCATTATTTGCAATACTATTACACTGTGAAATAACCACTTCACTCGTATAAACATGCATATAAAGCGCGTAGATTGCCTTTGTAACTCAATAAATCAACATGCTTGTGCGATATCGTTTTTGGCTTGCGGAGAGATACTAAGATCTAGAGGTTCATTCAATTGTTCATTCTCCTGATACAGTATTATGTGATTGGGATTGATGGTGATGACTTCTATATAAATGCAGGGGCACATCGCTACACAGGCTGATTCAGTAGTTGCTTGTAGCGTTGTTGGCTACATCACACTGTTAGTTTCGAGAGGACATAAAAGATATAAGAAAGTTATTCAAAAAATGTCTGATGTGCCGATTCAAAAAAGAGTTAGATATAAAATATTAAAGAGGGGGATGACCATACGGGCTCCCTTTAATACAGTCTTTATTGTAACCATTAATTACTTTCAGGTTGCAACAATTTGCTACCTGGTTTTACCAACGTAACTATCATTGTGAGCAGTTCCGTGTGGTTCTTCTGCATCTTGATTCTTTTCGCGCTTTTGCTTCATTCTTACATCGATTTTCGTCACATAATGATGGAGCGACAGATCACGAAAGACGTGCACCAAAGCGATAGTGCCAAAGAAAAGCAGAAGAAAGAAACGAACGAAATAAACTTGAAGGAGAAATCGCCAGTTGATGACAACAGCAGAATTGTTCTAAATACTCTACAGCAATCGAAGGTGGAGACGGGAACTCTCGACCGAAGCGGTCGATTTAACGGGCGCGTGAACTCGACGAGTCTTTTTTCTGAGAGTTTAAGAGACCACATTGTTTTTATTGTTCTGGTAACAGGGATTTTTATTATTGGCACAGCTCCAACGGCCATTGTTTATTTCATTTCCGCGACAAACCCATACGTACTCGAAGGTTTGTCTATGGAATTCGTTTTCCTCTTCTTGATCCTCTTCCGTTCTCTTTCCATTTTAATCAACTCCATCCTTCTTTGCTCAGCTTATTCAGGGCTCAACATCGCTTTAAAATCGCTAGTGCGTTCGATTGTGCAATGTCATTATTTTAAATACCGGCAATGAATTTGCAGTTTACTATTATCAGATTTGCGAGTCCACAACTCCTGCAAGAAATTAATGTACTTGGAGACACCCTCGCCCCTTTTTAACTTCGAGTATTCCTTAATTGCCAAAGCTGGACTTTGTTAATTGTCATTATTTAGGCATCCTACCATCGCTCTTTTAGCCAGCCGATTCACGTTCAAACAAGCTTTTGGCTTTTTGTTGAGGGCCGGGAAAAAAAAGAGCAAGCTGTTCACGTTTGCATCCATATGTCTAAAAAACATTTAAATGCCAAGGCTTTTTTATTTTTATAAAATGAGAAAACATTAATTTTTTGATATTACACAAAGTTTTTGAAAAGGAGGCGTTTTTATTGCTACTAGCCGTCTCTTCCTCTACCGCCGGCTCCCATCAGTAATGTCGAGGTTAAGAATATCGGTTTTGCCGACCAAGCCGGTTTTACCCAAAAGGTTTGGTTGATTGGTCGGTTGGTTTACCCATTCTTTTCCTTGGGATGGAGATACGATGCGAACGGCAATCCAGCTTTGCGCCATCAATCAAATTGCCACAGAAAAAGTGGCAGCCCATTTCGAACCAGTTACGAATGCAAATTATTGACTGGTAGCCCCACCACCAACAAGATGGACTGCCAATAGTGGGCACCCAGAAGTCGCTTCTTACGAAATGCTGGGTGCGCAGCTTCACAATTCTATCCCGGTGAGGCACAGGTACCCAATTAGTTGAGAAAGCACTAATAAGAAGTTATGCATTTTTGACATAGCCAAATCTCCTTCCGAAAAAATATACCGTTTTTGAAAGGGAATCGACTAAAACCAAAATATTACGGGGAGTTGCACATATCTGCTACATGTTTCCTAAGTTTCTGGAATCCCTGGCAACGCCTTGCTTGTTCTATTTTCAGCATTGGCCTCCTTAAACTTGGGAAAGTTTTATCCGTCAAATTTAGCAAGCTTTAAAGTTGTTACAGAATCGGCTTTGGAAAAAAAATTTTTGATTTACGTGGCTGAAATGAACTAACGCCCTTTGTTCTTGTACGCTTTTATTATTTCTCTATTTGACATTTGGTAGCTTGAGGTTGAAATGCGACTCTCGCGCGTTTTTGCCTAAAACCGGGCGAGATGTGCATTTTGATCAGCTGGCCTCTTACTCCAAACAGTAGATAGTAACGTTCTTGCGTTTTATGTAGTTGTTTATCAGTTGTTGCTGCACGAAGGTTGAACTTGTTTTCTGCATTCAATCTATTTTAAGAAGAAGCCCACGATGAATTTTTTCTCTTTCTTTTTTAATTGTTATTGGAATTTATTTTAACTGAGTTTTCTGCATTCCTTTTTATTTAACTGAGTTGCCCGCAATAAAGAAGTTTTTACATAGTTGTTGTGTTGAAGAGGGAGCGAAGGCCCTGGAGTTCCTCCTGGGCACATGTAGACGAATTTTCATTTACCACAAGACTTGTAACAAAAGTCGATCAAATTTTGTGGGAGGGTACTATGGTGATAAACATGTGTTTCCAGGATTAAGCCATTAAATATTAGGCCCACTACTTAGGACTTTTTCGTAACTGGAGGCCAATTTGTACGAGTAGAAGCCTCTGGTTGGGGTATGTTACTTTGTCTGGGGATGAACGCAGCCAGTAAAGAAGATATTTTAACCCGAAATGAAGAGGTTAAGTAATGAAGTAGTAGTCCTCATCAGTAATGTAGAGGTTAAGACTATTGGTAGTTGTCAGAATAGTGATGAAAAGTTAATGTTTTTTGGTGTAGCCAATTCTTTTGCTTAGATGGAGCCAAACTGCAACTTTTAAATTCATGCTTCCGCCAAACGACGTCAGAATTGGTTTGTAGTGGATAGATCAAGCACAATGTTGGAACTAACAGTTGAGGATGTCGTGCAGAAGCCTATCAACAAGGAAATTTTTGATGATAATTTGTAATTGTCAAAAAAAGATTTTAATAATTTCCTGTACCTTAAATCTTTTACTTTATTTATATTGTTTCATTTTCCTCACGTGTTAGACATAATTACCTGATCACGGCACGTATGCAACAACTGTTAACAATAAAGTCGTATTTGCTGGTAGTATTAAAGTTTTTGTGAGATTAAATCTACAGTGTATCCTACACCACAATAAAACATGACACTTTCAATCAACGCATTTTTGGTTGCTACAATGAGAGCTCTATAGGTGCGCAACCCAGTATAAAAAAGTGATAAACAGGAAGCATACATTTATCTAAACATATTAGACCTATTTTTGTTAACCTCAGTTAAAGTAAGGTAAAAAGTTGATCGTAAGGTGGCGCAGTCCTGATCTTCAAATAAATGTTGTCCGGTGAGCATTGGCAATAGAACAACATTTACTTCAAAAATCAGAACTGTGGCTCCTCTTACAAAGACAATCAATTCACAGTGCTAGCTATCACTAGATCTTTCTTTCATCAAGTCACCTACCAAGCTATTTTTATCAAAAACAAACAACCAGCACTTTGTCTCCAAAAAAAATTATCTTCGCACTGCAATTGGTTCATTGGCGCTTGGATTCCGGACGGTGACAAAACGCAACTATTTTAATAGTCTTGCAGAATATAAATAGCGACACTTTCTTCTCTGCTTCATGCTGACGTTAATTTCTGATGAAAGCCAAGTGAAAACGTTCAAATTTTTACTCATTGCTGAAAAGAGTTTATGAATTTCGTTTCCAAAAGCTTTTTTTCCGAGCTCTTTTGACCTTCGACTCGACAGCATATTTTCATATTTTACGTTTTTTGTCTTATAACCTCACTAGCTGGTTCTGCTGGGTCGTCCGCGGGGCCCATCAGTAATGTCGCAGTTAAAAATAACTATTCATCCTGCTGCGTCTGTTTTTTCCAATTGGTAGTATTTTTCAACATGTTCAATTCTCTTTACAAAATTTCAAAAGTTTTGAATCGTAACCGATTAAACAAAAGAATAAGAGGGTTGCATAAAGTTGCTGTATCTCTCGCAAAGTTTCTGGAGGTCCTGGAAACGTTTTGTGTTAACTATTTGCAGCATAGGCTTACTTTGGACCTAGACTTGCTCAGAAACGAAACTACTCGTACCAACCACTATTACCAATGTTTATTTTATCAAGTACATGAAGTGCATAAATTCAAAATTGTGAATTGGTGCCAAAATCACATTTTTAAGGAACAATATGTACTTCAAGAAACAAGGCGTTAAATGTTGCCCAGTACTTACAATTTTTTGAGAACTCTAGGCCTATTTGTATGACCTAAAATCTGTGTTTGCGCGTATGTTGGTTGGTCCTGGCATCAGCGCAGCCAGAGAAAGAGCAAACTAATCCGAAGTCAAGCATTTAAAATTAAAATATCACAATAGCAGAGCCCCATCAGTAAAGTCGAGATTATGAATACCGGTTGAGACGGAAGCACTGGCTTCACTCAATGGATAGTATGGAAACAGTAACAGAAAGTTAATGTTTCTTCACATATCCAATTCTCCTGTTAAAGTTAAAAATATCTTTTTTAAATTGAGTAGAAAAATATCGTTGGTAATTGCGCATAACCGTTTTATTTTCCCCAAGTTTTGGAAGTCCCTAAAACGTCTTGTTCGCCTTGCTTCCAGCATATGCGTATTTTGGAGCTGGGCTTGCTGACAATTGAGACAGGATATAATTTCACAAGATCTTATCCTTTCATTTCTCCGCTTATATGAAAGCATAAATTTGGTCGTGGGAGGGCGCCACAGTGATTGCTGTGTATTTTTAGGAATAAGCCATTCAATATTAGACATACTACATCGGACTCTTCGTAATTCGAGGCTTATTTGCATGACTTTAGCCTCTAAATGCGCCAATACTGCTTGGTCCTGGCATAATCGCAGATAGAGAAAGAGAAAGCTAGGTCAGAATCAAACACTTATAGATGAATTTTTACAATAAGTTAGATTATGGTGTAAGAGCAAAATCCATTGACCAGGCTCTTGTGCTAAACAAGGGAATAATGTTTTTACTTCCTGCAAGATTTGATATGGATAATTGCCAATTTCTTCAACTTGACTGCTTTTGACTGATAGGCTTATGCCTCGTAGGATAAGATTATCAGGCTAGCGACACAACTGTACAAAAATATACTAACTTGCTATTGCACAACTAAAAAAGATTTTTAGGCTCACGGGTATGTTGACACAGTTATGTATAATTGTTCTTTATCAAGCAGCATATCAGTTATTTGCTTTTTAAATAACAATTTACAACAACTTTAAAAGCAGCTGCTACCAGCTGCACTGTTTTTAGTTTAATCATATCAGACTGCATAATGGCATCATAAAGCTAGATTAAAGCAGGGGTCACCGACCTTTTTTGAACCAAGGGCTACTTTCTGATTATTGATCATGGCGAAGGCTATCAGTTACCGGCACGATGGTGTAGTGGTGAGAGCGTCGGTATCGCAGTCGGTAGAACTGGGGTTCATTTCCTAGGTCGAGTCATACCAAAAGACTAAAAAATGGTATTCACAGCTTCCCTGTTTGGCGCTCAGCATAAAAAGAAGCATAGTGTGGAGAACAAGCCGGCAAGCTTGCTTGTGTCTTTGGGCAAGGCACTTAACGGGATGCTTCCATCTTTATGTGGCAGACAGGTGGCGTACCCGTACTTCACCGGATTACAATTGTGAAGTTGCTAACCCAGCATGTCAGATGACTCTTGGGTAGTCACCAGTAGCAGTTCGCCTTGTTGGTGGTGAGGCTACCAGTCACTCAAGACTGGTTCGAAATGGGCTGCCATCTTCCCCTAGCCTAATGTCAATTAGGTTGACGGCATGAACCTGAATTGCGGTTCATTCCGTACCTCCATCCCAAGAAAGAGGAGGGGTAAACACAAACAAGGCTATCAGTTAGATCAGGGTTTCCCAAACTTTTTACTTCGCCGACCCTTTTTTGCAAATCTGCTTTTTTGCGGACCCCAATTATATGTGACATTACGTTTGTCACTCGACTCACAATGATAATAATTAAAATACGAATGCAATTTATTCTTCAGTATGATGGATGGGCTTGCTTCACTTTGCACAGTTCATCAATTCTTGGAGCTGTTTGTGCTCCCCCAATAAAATGGAGGCGTCCTCAAAAAAATAAAAATAAAAAAAAGATCAACACTTGTATTGCTGCTGCAATTGTGTCACTCGCGGTCCAATTCATCGTTAGGCTAGAGTTACTTTTCATAATTTCACTGAAGTGAATTTCCGGGACTTTTTGCTGACCGGGACAGACGTTTAAATCGTCTAGCTATGCTGGCTGACTGAATGCCTAGCCGGGGCTTTTGATTGACTGACCATGACGAAGCCACGGACCCCTTGCGCAGTCGTGGGGTGACTTATATCGTTCTCGCGGGCGACTTATATTGTCTTCGCTGGCGATTTCGCCCCCGCCGACATACGGTTATTGACCTTTGGCTTAAAGCGTTCAAAAAAAGAGAAGCATGCTTAAAAAAAGAATCTGCTGTTACATCGTCAAATCAGCTTGCATTGTTATACAACCACAGCACCTGGTCAACATCTCTCAAAAAACTTTTTATCGCGTTTCTACGGTCAGTACTTTTTGAGAAAATAATGAAAACAAATTTGCAGTCAAACGTCAACTGCACGTCATCTTACACCCCAAAAAATTAAATTTCTGCAGACTAAATTGGGGACTGTCTTTTAAGTAAAAAAAAAACGGTTTTCCTTTGTAAAGAAACGGAAATAAAAAAAATAGCTTCAATTATGAGATCACCATGACGTCATCATCCATCTTATGACATTCATCACGAGGAGGTGATCAATTACCCGTGCTTCACCGGGATAGAATAGTGAAGCTGCTCACCCAGCATGTCGTAAGAAGCGAGTCCTGGGTACCTACCAATGGCAGTCCGCCTTATTGGTGGTGGGGCTATCAGTCAGTAATTTGCATTCATGACAAGTTCGAAATGGACCGCCACTTTTGTCTTAGCCTAATTCAATTTGGTTGATGGCATGAAGCTGGATTGCCGTTCGCGCCATTTCAAGGAAAAGGATGGGTAAACCAATCAGAAGGAGATGAATAATCGAGCCAAGTTTGATGTTTGTACCTAGTTGTTTCAGAGGAGTTAAAACAGGTAAACAAACTTTCAGACAGAATTGACCCTTATAGTATAGATTAGATTATTATAGCAAAATACTGATATATATAAATTGGTTTTAGGTAGTTATAGAAACATGAGAGAAGTGAAGCTACCGGTTTTATCTTGCTTCAATGCCCTCCTCGTTTTGTAACAGACTTATAGTTACTTTTTATCACCTTTACTTAGGTCATTGCGGTTTGGTTCCCCGATAATGAATACAATAATCTATGCTATAAGAAGAAATTCATCTGTTTTTACTTCTGTGAAACTATTGGATGTACAAGCCTGAAAGTTGGCACAGTTCATCTCCATTGCGGGGAGAGTGCCATAAAGAAGTTGGTTGTGTGATGAGGACGTCAAAATTAAAGAAACATTTTGCAAAAATTGCATTTCTTGACGGAGGAGAGCGGATTTTTGCTTTAATGAAAGCCAACACCCGACTCACCATCGTCAAAAAATTTCACCAGTATGAAAACTAAGGTGACATCATAATTAACAATATATTGTAAAGTTTGTTGATTGCAGAAACGTGACTGAATGACTTTCCTGAATCATCAACAAGGTGCTTGCAATGATTTCAATTTGTATAACAATTTAAGCTTTCCAACAATCGATTGGGCGTTTAAGCGTTTTTGAAGCTTGTTTTTTCCTTTTTTTCTTCAACGCTTTAAAAGAGCACTGATTTGTCATACTGATTGTGTGGTACCATTTCCCTGAAAACAGCAGTAGGCAGTACTGTAGCTTTACTTGTTTTCCGCACTTGAAGCAGTGTCATTTTGAAAGCAAACGTAAATGGTAAACCCGGTTACTGACATGCAATCTGTAAAAGTAGAGTGAATAACTACAGCACTAACATACCGATTCAAATCTAGTTTTTGACAATGCAATGGCAAGATCGAAAATTATATTAACTAAACTCTAAGTGGAATTTACGTTAGGACACCTTTGTAGTTCAATCATGTCGTGCACCTGAGCACCATTAATACATAATGGTTACTTGTAGCAAAGAGAAACAGAATGCCGAGTTTTAATGAGAAATCCCGCAGAATTTAGAAAAAATTATAGCTTTCTTGTACCATTTAAAAAAACAGAAGCTGTACATATGATCCACTGTCATTTTGAAAGCAAACATAAAAATAAAGCTTATTACCAATATGCTGCCTGTTGAAGCACAATAATACAAGGCCAACCCACTTCACTTTGTTGCCGACCAAATTCAGCAGGCTGGGTCCCTTTTTCTTACTTCTAAACACGACATCTTAAGATCTTATATCTAAGAATTTACTAACGCGTAATTTTGCTCCTCCTTTGCTCATAATGATATCCAGGATAGATTTTTCAAATCGTGAATATCAATTATCAGTTTGTCAGCATTTATTTGCTCAGATGATTTTCATGTTAGTCTAACGTATAAAGCAGGGTTCTATCTGTACGTACGAACGATTTAACTCTTCCGAAATTATTGGGTGTACAAGCATCAGACTTGGCACAATTCATCTCCTCCTTGGGGTGAGCATCACAAAGTTAATAACTTTTTTTTGGGATGATTACCAAATTGATGTTGGATCTTAAACAAAATACAAAAAACTGCTGCTGAGTTAAGAAAACGCTTCTTTGTTTGGTATAGATTTCCACCTGAATCCACCATCTTTTTTATTTAAAGCACAGATTTCGCAATTAAATACAGTATACTTTAGTATCCACCCACATATTGAAATTAATTACTTCTCTATGGGCAATGGCTATTTTAACTCAGGAGCGCGGTATTTGGAATAAAGGGGGCGTACTTTTATGAAATCCAAAGTTTCAAATAAAATAAGATGACGTCACAATGGAAAAAATTTGTTTTGAAATTTCTTGATGAAGGGAAACTGAAGCTTTTGTGCTTCCATCCATCACCCGACTCACCAAATTTCAACAACGTCGTTTCTTTTTTGTTTAAAATGACCTCATAATTAACGATTGATTGTAAAGTTGGTTTCAACATGTCCTCAAAAATACTGACCGCACAAACGCGGTTAAAACCTTTTATGATGAAATAATAGGCCATTTTTAAATGACACCAGCTTCCTTCAAAAAGCATGGAATGTTTTAAGAAAACTAATTGATTTTTTATTTCGCTCCTTGCTTAATGTTACAAGTAAATTATCTCTTTACCTCCAGTTAGTGTTTGCTTTTGTTAGCAATAATAAATTATAAGTGTCTCAACCTTAGTTGCTATTGATTCAGTGGGACAGCTACACTTTGGCATAAAAAGGCTATTGCACATTGTTACTTCGATTGTATTTTTTATAGACTGACCTGGATTGCTGTTTTACTCAATATCAAGTATTTGATTGCGTCGCATTTATTTTGCTCTTTTGATAGGAAAACCCAGAGGTGGGCAAACTTTTTAGTCGGAGGGCCGCATTGGCCATTCAAGACTTGGCCGAATGCTTAAAAATTTTGCAATAGCTGTATACAATGCAAGAGATTTCGATTGCTTAAAATCTTGCAATAACCTCCTGCAATATCGTATTACAGGGCTTTGAAAATGATGGTGTCCAAAAAAAAAAAATTCGACTCAAACGCTCCTATCGCTTTTGGCTTTTTAATGCACCAAGTGCATCCATCACTGTCATATCGAATGAAATACATGAAAATTTCTATAAGTGTTGGCGGGCCGTAGTTTGCCCACCGTTGGGATAACCCAATACACTTACCACTAGCACTTTACACCTATATACATTTGTCACTTACCACACCCTCGGAAGCGTGCCGCATAAAAAGCAGCCGGAAAGCCAGGACTAGAACATCATTTATGCTAACAACTTGTTTGCTTCTTTGCTGTTTATTAATTTGGCAAGGAGGTTGAACCAAATCATGAAATATGCGTACCGCCAAATAACTGATTTCTATAATCGTAAAACAAAAGCCATTACGGCGTCCATTTCCAACTTTGTATTTGTTCTCTTACACTTATTTAAAGGAATAGTTTGAATTTGTGAAATAATGAAGAGTTTTTAAGAACTCTCTAAATTCAAAGTACAGGTATTACAGGTAGTACGATCGGGTTTTGGGGTATAGGGGCGATGCCACCATTAGTAACAAGCTATCGCCTATAGCCTACTGTAATTTGGTTGAAGCCGACGCTGCCAACTGAACCAATGTTACTAAACAAACACAACTTACTGGTAGCACTTCTGGGCGATGCCGGTGGAGCCGGCTAGTCAACGAGGTCTGCCCGAAAAGTAATGAGACTGGTTTCATAACTCTTCATATGATAACACTGGAGATAATTCTTCTTACGTAGTAACCTTTCAGCCACCCACAGAAGCTCATTTCAAGCAACAAAAGTCTTCCTTTTTTGTAAAGCAAACAAAAGCAATTTTGGCAAACCCATTTTGTCATGCACGCAACAAAAATTGATGCCTTTTTCATGTTTTTGCAGATATTAGGCCTGGAGGTTAATTTTTCAAGCCATTTTGTTTTAGAAAAATGAGTGATTGCAAAATTGAGTAACGTTGTGCGATTAAACTTTGTTTGAAACTTAGAATGAATGCTATAGAATCGAGCGGAAAACTTTAGGAACCTTACGGGGAAGATGCTTTGTTACGAGCCCAAATTTTCATGTGGTTCAAAGATTTTTCAGCAGGTCGAGATTCGATCGAAGATGAGCCTCGATCGGGGAGACCAACAACATCAAAAACTAACGAAAATGTAGTAAGAGTCAAAAATCTTGTCCGGTCTGACCGCCGCTTAAATATCAGACTGAAAGCAGCAGAACAACTGAACTAAAAAAAATCAACTGTTTACCATGTTTTGACAAACAACTTGGAAATAAAAATGATTTCTGCAAAGCTGGTTCCGAAAAATTTAACTTTTTAGCAAAAAGACGACAGAAAAGATGTGTGCACTGGTATTATTGAAAGCATTAAACATGACCCAGATTTTCTGAAGAAAAGTTATCTCAGGTGATGAATCTTGGATTTTTGAGTATGATCCAAAAGTAAAAAGGCAAAGTGTGGAGTGGCACTCAGCAAATTTGCCAAGGCTGCAAAAAGCAAGAATCAGCAAATCAAAAATCAAGTTCATGCTCATTTGCTTTATGGACAGTACAGAAATCATCCACAAAGAATTGGTTCTTCCCGGGCGAACACTAAATCAATATTTTGCCGTGAGATTTTAGAAAGGCTCAGGAAACGTGTTGCTCGTGTAAGGCCAGACATCAAAGACAAATGGATGCTGCACTACGACGATGGATCTTGTCACACGGTCTTGTCAATCGCAGAATTTTTGCCAAAGAAGTCCATTCTTGTAGTCTCGCAGCCTCCATACTCACCGGATCTTTGTTCCAGTGGCTTTTTTCTCTTTCCAAGGCTGAAGAAATGTTTGAAAGATCGTCATTTTGGCACATTGAACAACATCCAGAAAACTGCAACCGACCTCCTAAAGAGCATTCCAGCTTCAAAGTTCCAGCGCTGTTGTGAAGAGTGATATGAAGAGTGGGAGAAACGTTTCCGATGCCGTGTGGCTTCCCAAGGAAATTACTTCAAAGAAGATGAGCTTGATGTGTAATTTAATAATGAACAAAAGTGCATACAAAAAGTCTCATTACTTTTTGGGCAGACTATAGAGCAGCTTTCTTTTTGTCCATAAGTGCCTCATTGGTCGTAATTTCTCCAAAACTACAGAGCGCACAAAATTGAGACCAGTCAGGTTTAATTACTGTCGGAGCGTAAGTGCCATTGTCCCGTGCAATAGAAGTGTGGTTCTATCTCAACTTTAATTTTTTCTTGAAATTGAGGCAACTTATAGTATCGCTCGAATAATTAAGCCTGACTGCAGCTTAATAGCTAGGTGAAGATTGGCTACTATTAAGGTACTTGAACCACGCACTCCTCGATCAAGAACAGAACAAATATAACCACAAATACTTTGAAACTTTAAACTTTTCGCTCGTCGATCACCAAAAACTAATGCACTTTCATATCACGATCAGAAACCAATCAAAACTAAATCCGCCAATTGACCGCTTAGCTCTTTATGGAGCATAAGATTCTAATTCATAAAATTTAAGACAATCCCTTAATCGTTAGATAATAACAAAATTACAATGAATTTCAGAAAAATGGATATTGCGTCATAATGATGTAACAATTACCAATCATGAAACATATGTGTTGCATTATCCTTCAAAGGTGTTAGATTATCTTGTTAGATTATTATGTGTTACAATATTTTTAATTCTTGTCGCGCTAATAATTCACAATGAATCACCACAGAACAAAACACTTTTTTCTCTACTCTATACTGCTTTACTACTCTCTACTCTCTCACTCAATAAATGAGTAAAAAATCTCGCCGCCTTATACATGAATGAGAAGAGATTCCAGAAATTGCCAAAACGACATCACGTGATGCAGAAAAAGTACCGCTAATAAATCACGTAAACGGCAATCAAAAAATCTTTGAGAAGAAACAAAATTTACTCGATTACTCTGGAACTTAACTACGTAATTAACTATTGTAACGTCAGCAGTGGCGTGTGAGCTACAAATCTGAATGCGAAGGAAAACATCTCTTTTGCGAACAACTGCCAAGATATAAAATTCAAATTGTGACTAGAGAAAAATCAAATTTGTGATTAAAATAATCACGGCAGAACAAAAGCAACAGATTACAAAAAACTATACATATATAAAAATTATTCCTACAGCGCAGATTTACTTATTCGTAACAGCCATGAAAATGTCATTATCAGAGATATTTTTCTTAACGCTTTTGTCGAGTAAGGGAAACGCTTTTTTTGCTCAAACAAAAGCTAGCTTTCAACTTTCCAACTTGAAAAGTTTTACCTTTATAAAGGTTAAGATGCGTCACAATTAACGCTCGATTTTACATTTTGTTTTGCTTATTTTGTCAAACAATAATAATCTAAGAAACGTTGTTGAAAGCTTTTACAGGATATGTTAGCAAGCTTCTTTTGATAAAAACGACTTATATCAATCAGAGTACTCCTGTCAACGCACAAAGAAACTATTTTTTAGGATTTTTTTAATTTGAATCATTTTTTTTATTTTTTCTTGAGTGCTCAAAAAGCTTTTTGATGCCGTAATGTGTGCTAGGATAAAAAAGAAAAGAACAGCAAGCATCTGTCCTAATTACAGTGGTCTGCATCAGTTTTGCTGAATTTCAACCAAAAGTTGATTTTAGATAATTTGAAGGTGCTGATTTCAAAAATGCAATCCATTTTTGCCTATCACGTCACGTTTTGCCGCAAAATGAAAAACAAAATATTGCAAATAATGTCTTTTAAAGGCATTTGAAGCGTTGTCGTTATAAACAATTACATTGCTTTTTTTATCTAAGAATTAGAATTTTATCATTGTACACATATAATTTTCAACCTAAAATCAAAGGCAAGCAACATTTTTATGATCTTCAAAATTTTATAATTGTTTCATCCTATTTACCATTTGGGTATTGAATTCAGAGTTTAGTCAGTTATTGTATATGTGCAAGTTAACTTTAAGCTGAACAGTCCAAATCCTCCAAGCTGTTACATTAAGCCTACATTGGTTTATAACTTGTACAGCATTAAATCTTTAATCACAAATAACTAGAATATTATATTAAGATTATTTTTTTAGATATATTTTGAAGAAATTTTGTTGTAATAATTTGGTCTTTTATAAAAGTACTGCTCTGCTGCTTAAATTGCAAACTGTTTTTCTGATATTAAGGGCTACCATTTTGCCTTCAATAAGAAAGTGCAAGCTTAATCCAAACGTTTTTTGCGATATCTGCCGTTCTTTTACTGTTCCTAAACAAAGGCAAGGAATGACAGAGTTTGTGAAAAAAGCATATTTGGCATACTTCAGAGTTAAATTGGTAGATCAAGACAAGAATTGGGCTCTTCACCAGGTTTGCAGGACATGTGTTGAAAATCTATGGTAGTGGACAAAACAAAAAAGAAAAAGTATAGGGTTTGCAGTTTCTATGGTTTGGAGGAAATAAGCCAATTTCGTTAATGATTGTTATTTCTGTATGACCAATATTACCGCTTTCAGCTCTAAAAGCAAAGGCAAGATCAAGCACCCAGACCTTCCATCAGCAATCCGGCCTATACCTCACTCTGCTGATCTTCCTCTCCACCTTTGTTTGCTTCCTTGCCTGAAGTAGTCGATGAACCAGTAAGTAGTGTATCAGAGGCGAGTTCTTTAGAAGACGATTGTTATAATTCGTTGGCTGACAAATCCCCAATATTAATTGCTATAACGCCCATTCTCAATTTTTAATTAGTTTCTTAGGTGAAGGAATTGATGATTATTTGTAATTGTTAGCTTTATTTGTACATACAACTAATCTGTATTAAAAAAATAGGTAGGTCAAGATTAGGGGCAAAGTTAAACCTAATAAAATTTCAAGTTATAGAAAAAATCAAAACAAAACAATAAGACATCAGTTAGTAAAATTTAATCTATAGGAAAAGTCTTCGCTTGAAAATAGCTTGATGGGTGTACTGGGATAGGGTGTATGGCCTAGGGTGAACACATGCCCCATTTTCGCGTTAGGTAGAAATCAGAGCTAGTTGGATTCAACTGCAAGTTAGCAGTGGTGTTTGGCGTTAGCGTTGCCAGAAGCAAATGGGGAGGAGGAGAGGGGAAAATATAATTCTTGGTCTTTGTAATTGTCAATTGTACAAAATGACTTTTTCAAAGATTATTTTTTTAGTCCCCAATTTTGTCAAACTTGTACCTGAAATTTTTTTTGTTGCCTTGTGTGAAATTATTCGCGTTTTGAAGGAGTTAGATCTCAAAATACCATTCATCCTTAATCGAGATTAAAAAATTTAGCGGCATGCCACTGTGCACCCTTCTTGTTTAGCCTAATGGGCATTGTGGAAAAATCTTGTAAGCAACTAGTAGTGCTAACCTTTAAGTGATTTTTCTACGAAAGTATGCGCCGTGTTTAGCAAAGTATAGAGTTGCGAAAAAACTTCTTAATTATTGGAGCGATTTAAAATCGATGCACAGATCAGAATGGCCAGTCAAACGTTAAATGCTGCTTACTACCGACAGCGGACTGACAAAATTAATGCAAACGCTGACATGATAACGAAAACAAAAAGTAATAAAATGTTTTGCTACTTAGTTGATGTGTCATGTATCTTCTTAGGTATCTAGGCTGAAAATCATTTTTTGAGTGGCAAACTGTCAGAAAGCATCAACGGATGCGTTGGTGGTACAGCAAAACATTAAATCGATTAAAATAGCAAAGTCAATTTTTTGATCTCTATAACATTTCTCCAACTGCGGCCCGCAAAGTTTATTTCGAACGTAAATGTGGCCCATTATACTCGCAATCTTGGACCATCCTGATATAGCTGATGGCAAGCTCCACCGGAGTAAAATTGCAAGAAAAAAAAAAAGTAAAAACAAAATTGTTTGCGAGAAACATTTTCGCTATTTTGCTTGTAAATAGCTTTATAGAAGTACCGAAATCAAAGCCAAAAATTTGAGGAAAATCATCGTATCTTTCTACTCACCTTGTTACGCCCAAGCAGGAAACAGGCAACGTAAGGTGTGGCCAGCTGGGACTTTAAAAGTTTAGGATGAAATCAAACGAAGACAGCACCCCTGATTGAAATTGCAACGTATGGAAGACATTTGTGCCATTTTTGGTTAAAAACATTAGTGCCTATAATATAGAGGCTTACTATGCTACAGGCCTGGACAACGTTCAATTGCATTGTTAAAGCTCAGGGCTTATTGAGACGTCATATTTCAATTGTTTGCAATCGGACTGCTGGTATTTCAAGCCAATATTTATAGTAAAAACATAAATATTTTGAAACCATGCAATTTTATTGAATACCAAATGCTCAAATCTTTTTACTTTCGCGGAAAAAACATTTTTGTGTTTTCCATTTGTCATAGATAAACAACGATGAATAGAGAATCGATAATGTATGATTGTAACGATGAGCTCTTCATTAATAAATGCGATCAATGATACTGAAGCCTACTTGTAAAAAAGTCTAAAAAATCACGTCCACACAAGTTTAGCAGTGGTGGATTTTGAGCGATGCGGATGCCTCTGCCCAGTTTTTTACTAGCTAAGGGTCATGTTCATCAAAACACAGCAAACAAAAACTATAAGCAAATCTTTCGAAGCAGACCCAAACGTTTTGTATATAAAAACATAGAGGTCATGTACTACTGGACAACCTCTTAAGAAATATATTTTGTATTGACTGCAGGATATACTTAAGTCATCGGGTTGTTTGGTGACAAAGTAGTTGTAGGACTGTTGTGGTTAAAGTAGTATTTCTTAGCCAGTCTTACACGTAGAAAGGGATTGTGGCAGAGTTGTAAACTTACCAGTTATGATAACTTAATTGTCCAATTTGATAAAAAAACAAGGTGGAATTTGTTTTTGCAGTTAATCGCGGTTTCGTTTCTTGCAGGTACTTCTAAACTTTAACATCCACCACTGGTTGGAAAAAAACTAATGCGATAAAAACACAGCAAATACTATGCTACCCAATAAAAATAATAGTGCCAGTACAAATGAAATTTTCAACAGAATAATAGTAAGCCTGTATGCACCGCTTACACTTAGGGGTGCTGAAAACCTTTGGTAAAAGACTTAGTGCAAAATTTATTCAAAGCCGACAAACCTAAAAGAAAACGTTTGCAGAAATTTTTGCAAAAACCAACTATTATTATATAGGCCTACCTACTAATTAGTGGGACTATTAGTAAATGTGTTTGGATTACTGACTCAGTTTAGTGATTTTCTGTTTGGGCTTTTTATCTGATCAGAGTGATTATAAATGGCAGTAATTAATGAAGAATATGTTGCTTTAAATGCGACCATATTTTATTGTCATGCAAAGACAAAAAAATCTAAAATCATCAAAAATACATTTGGAAGTGAAAAACTACACGTGTTTTCAACTATAATATTTCAGGAAAAACAATGTAACCGGAAAAAGCCCATCGAGAAGCGTTATCACCCGGCACTGTTAATGAACCTCGGCTAACAGCATCAATGAACGTCTGCTACTTTGAATGAATCATGTGCGTATCGTTGTCAACGTTATTCATCGTTGCGGACCACATAACTTCAAATACATGCAAGCGCAAATTTAACATCTTCAGGCAAATGGCCGTCCAGTTGTGGCAAATCATGTATAATATCACAAGCATCTCCTGTTAGTACGCAGGGCCGCCGAGAGCCAACGAGGGCCCCAGGGCAGGACACCATTGCGGGTCCCTTGTCAAATACAGTCAACTTTGGGCATAGTCATACAAAAAGGTAATACAAAAAGTTTTAAACTAAATTCATTTTACTTTGCCGCCGTTAATGCATTATCTCTGATAAAACTGCGCAAGTCCTCAACAACAATGTAATTTTGTGGAACAACGACATGGAGAGAAAACTACAACAAAACTTTTCGGGCTTTTCTGCTTGCAAACAGTTCAATTATACTGTTGTAATCAATCGTTCTTGCAAGTCGACCTTCCACTCCCAGCATTCCAAGACTGGTTAGGCGTTCTTGACACATTGTCGATCTCAGAACATTTTTAACTCGGGCCAATGTGCTGAAAGATCTTTCTGCTTGAGCAACGGTAACCGGAAGTGTGCAGAAGATACGTAGCATAATGACAACGTTTGGAAACAGTGTATCGATTTTCAAAGTGTGTAAACGGTTTAGCAGGTCAAATGGCGACAGAGTTTTCTGACCGAGGTTTGCAACCTGTATTGTTTTCAGATGCTCCAGCTCATTCAAAAGATCGGTGTTAATATCATCAGCATATTTATCTGCCAGATTCTTGGCTGCGATTTGGACGTTTTCGGTATTCATATCACGATATATTTCCACAGAACTCCGAACAATTTGTTCAAATTCTTTGCCGCTTTTCCTATCGTGTTGTTAAATTCGCAATGACGCAGTCGATCACTAAGTAGAAAACTGAACGCTTGAATTGTTCGTGTGGATCCTGCTGATCATCATTGTCGTCGAGAACTGTTCTGTCTGGAAATCGTCGTCTTCGTTTGCATTTTGTCTCTGCCAAACACAGGGACTGTTCAATTCCGCAGCTCTCAGCGACAAGTTTGCTCTCAGACAACATTTCATCCCACTTGGATCGAAGCAGTTTTAAGTCGCCAATGAGGTCATGAATATTTGCAACTTCGACATCAAGAGTTGCTTCTCTTGCCTGCAGCAGCAAATTTCTAAAATTGATAGCTGTTAAAATTTTCAACCACAGCGATGCCATCAGAATTGATTCGAATGAAGATAGGTATGAAATCATGCCGACTACATCAGAGCTGGTGTCAAATTCAGTTCCTGTACTTGAGAAAGTGCTGTCATTATGCCTGGCAAATGTGCTGCGAAAGGTTTAACACTATCGACACGAGCTGACCAGCGCGTTTCTGACGGATTATGAAGAGAGCATCCGACACTACTAGTCAAAATTTCCCATCTCTGCGGACTGCTGCTGAAGAGGTTGTACAATTTCTGGACTACTCCGAAGAATGTTATCACATGTGCACAGCACTTAGCTGAATGTACGCCACACAGGTTCAAACTATGACAGCCACAAGGTGAGAATATTGCCATAGGATTGTTCTTCATTATAATTGCCTGAGCGCCTTTGTATGAACCACTCATATTGCTTCCATTGTCATAACCTTGGGCTCGGCAGTTCGTAAGCGGTATGCTATGTTTTTTCAACGTGTCAATGATTGGCTGTGCCATATCTTTTCCGGTCTTCTTGTTGCAGTCCATAAATGTGAGAAATCTCTCATGTAGTTCGAAGGTGTCCAGGTCAGCGTCTAGATGTATATACCGCAAAATGAAAACGGTCTGTTCAACATGAGCGGAATCCGGTGTTGCGTCCACAATAATTGAATAGTATTTCGCTGATTCAACTTCATTCAGTATAGCATCGAGTACTTTTTGCGCACAGCACTGAATAAATTCGTTCTGATTGTCAGCGGACAAATAGTGAACCTGCAAGCGTTCGTGTGCTGTCTGTGACTCTTTTGCTTTTGCTAGATGGTTGCCAACAACTGGATCGTAACGGCCAATCAATTCCAAAACGCCAAGAAAATTGCCGTTCTTAGGATCATCAACAAGTTGACTCTTTCCACGGAACGCCAACCCTCTTTCGCCTAAGAACAATATCACATCCAGTATTCGATGCAATATTTGTTTCCACTTGTCCATGTTACTTTTGATGTTCTCCAGCATGAGCGCTTCAATAGTTGAACCCTCAGTCAATGACCTCTGCAGCTGCCGCCATTGCATATAGCATTGCTTGTGGCTGCTTCTGCGCTCATGTTTAGGAATTTTATCGTGCAGTTTCTTCCACCTGTCGTTCACGCTATGACCATGTGCAGACGCCGGTCTTGATCGACTAGCTTGTGGAAGTTTGCTGAACAGACGGCAAGGAAAGCAGTATAGCGACTGCTTGATCTTGCTCCACACTAACCAATCTCGAGGTGTAGTTTCGCCATATTGAAGTTTGGCAATAAGCACTGAAAGTGGCAATGAGTGGCCAGAATGATCGCATGGAAATTGATATGGATGTTTGTCTGGGCCTCTACGCACAGCCACTTCTGCTTGCTCAGTTGTGAGAAAGTCTGCTAAATGACCAATGTCGTTATCTTCGATAGCGATACTATCGGCAATGGTAGGCGACTCCCGAATGATATCAACTGCGAGCGGCAAGTCCAGTACAGCTGTAGCCCCAGTATCAGACTCAGTAGGTGCGGTAAAGGTAGAATCATCAATCGCAAAGTTGTCACAGTCAGATGTATTTTGAACAGAATTCTGGTCTTCGGTCGGTTTTTGGTCAGCAGTAGAAGACCGGCCATTGGGAGGCTGTGATGTGAAACCAAGGCTGAGCAGTGATCTTTGCTGAGCGAGTGTCTTAGATTCTTTTTCAGCTCTTTCTTTGCGCTTTAAAGCGCCGGATTTATGACGATACATGGCGAAAATTTTGCAGTTTGTAAAAGAATGCAATAGTTGCTATTTAGTCCACAGTTCGCTTAACTACGACAACTTATTCGTTATGCCACTGTCAAGAGAAAAAGAAAAATAAAGTACCCGGTTGAACTTGCCACGTTAAATGTTGTTGCAACTGCTGTGCGTTGCTTCCGGCTCCCGTGTGGCTTGTGCTGTTGTCTATTCCTGCTTCTAGGTATGGTCACAGCTTTCTAATTGCCTTGCCGATTCCCGAGATCGCTATTCTGCACGTGCCCGGTAAGAAAAACACTCAATCACAGTCCCGGAGCTCAATCGCGCGTAAAAAAGGACTCTGCATGCACCCATAATATTAGATTACATCACTGACTACAGAAGCGACATTTGCTGGCGTTCTATTGTTCAGCGCAGCATCAAGTCAGGAAACGAAAAGGTCAATCGATTAAGCGAATTCTGGCTTGTGATTCGATGGAGCAACGTGCGCGTGCGCGCGCATAAGTTTCACCCGAGCTCAGAGAATCCCTTCATCTCCATTCTATGATGGCACACGTCGACAGTCGACACACATCACATTCACACTCAGATTTAAAGTAATGTCTAAAAATAGTTGTACGCCCATTTACATTCTGTTGGCTAATATGAGATCTAACGAGCCTCAGCAGTTGACTGAAGTTTTAAGTTTCGTTGGGATTGGCTACTATCGACTGTCATGGCATATCGACGTACACTCAATAAAATCGTGAAAAAATTGACATAGTCGGGCCGGCCGGGCCCCCGGGCAGTGACCCCGCCTGACCCCCCTCTCGGCGTGCTTGTTAGTACGTAACTGTACGTAATATAGTAAGACATGGTTAAAAATAATAGCAGAAATAGCTTTTATACTTCTAAAGTAAGGGAAACGCAAGGACCCATTCACCCCATGGCTACGCGTAAAAAGTAGACAGATAGGCATCATGAGAATAAAGACCAGGCCTATTCCCCTATAATGTTTTTGATTCGATCACTTTTTGAAGTACATTTGATTTAGGAACAAAAACTGCATGGGCAATGAACAAATTTTCATCACTCTTTTCACTACAAATCATTGGATGAAACCGGCAGTACCGGCTAGTCTTATAATACAAAGCGTAATTCCGTCTCTCTCTCTTTCTCTCTCTTTCTCTCTCTCTCTCTCTCTCTCTCTCTCTCTCTCTCTCTCTGTGTGTGTGTGTGTGTGTGGCTGGGTGGGTGTGGATGTGTGGGTGGGTAAGTTTTCATGTCATCTAAGGAAATTGTCGGACTGTGTTGCGAAAGTGCGCCAGCGACAATAAGAACCTCCATACGAGACACATTAAACTCTTTATACTTTTACACTTATTGTCACTCCATAAACTAGCCCAAAATAGCGCAACTGCATGGTAAAAACCCGCCCAAAAAACCGCAACTAGCGACAGCTAAATTTTTTTTTCAACGCCTAATCCAAACTAGCCCCATTCTGTGGAAACACCGCGGAACTGGCAACACTGTTTATGGACAATGCAATGAGCCATTAAGCATTTAAGCGCTTGTTTAAGCTCATTTTTAATTTTTTTTGGTATATGCTTTAAAAACAGCAATTTTGTCACACTGTTATGTGACATCAAAATGCCCTCTGGCAACGCTTCAGAAAAACAGCAGCAGGCAGCAGCTGTACATTCTACCCACTGAAATTTTGAAAGCAAACGTAAATAATAAACTCTATTGCTGATATGATGATTAGTAAAGTACTACTAAACTGTTGATTGGTAAAGTACATTGATATGTTATATTACAGCACTAACGTTCCGGTTTAAATCCCTTGTTTTAGCAATGCAACGGCAAGCATGATCGTTGCAATGACTGAACTCTAGATGGACTCCGCGTTAGAGCATCTTTGTAGTACAGCGACGTCGCGCGCCTGAGTGCCCTCCCCTTAAGTCATTATGATCACGCGTGGCAAAGAGGAAAAATGCTAGGTTTCAATGTGAAATCTCGCTGGATTTAAAAAAGTCTGTATTAGCTGGTCGGTGGGATGGCCACTTAAAACCTAACGTAACTTGCAGCAAGAACTGAGCTGCAGATGCTGGACTATATGCTTCTGGTCAATTCACCATTCCCTAGCTGCCCTTATGCCGGTAGCAAGATACATATACACAGTCAGAGGGCCTAAGTTTTATAACTAGGTCTGAAATAACGAAAAAGTGGAACTTGACTGACCCATCACTTCTTGTTTAATTCTTATAAATCCATCAATCACTTGACCATCCTTCCTCAAGTTTAAATCTGTGTCCCATGCACTTTGTCAAATAAACGCATTAAAGTTTGTGAAAATATTTGCTGTTTGTAAGTAAGCACAATTTCAATTTATAAGTAGAGAGGTCAATGTTGTAAACTAAGTCTATGAAATTCAAAGATTAAGGAGAAATCAATGAAAAAAATTAGGTCAGGAGGTGTGCACCACTGTGTAAAGTCATAGTCACCAAATATACAATCGTACGTAGGGAGGAAAATTTTTTCTTTAAAGTTTGTTGTTAGGCGAATTGGGTGATTGCATTCAAGAGGTATAGCATTAACGAATCCAGAAACTCTTTGCGGGGAGAGTGTAAAGTCTGAATTGAGGCATTGTTATTGGAGGCAAAGACCATTTTTTGTGGAGATCAAATTTTCCAAAGTCCAATTTTTTGAATAAAGTTATTTTTAAAAACAAATACAAAACAATATGGTAATAAAGCCAAGATTAGCCTTGTAAGAGGGATGCGTTTCCAATTCCCTTTAAATCCATCACTCACGTAGTCTCCCCTTTTCTTCTATTTCGGGGTCAAGTCTTCCAGGAGCTGCCAAGGAACTTGGTGTTACAAATGTCATTAGGAAGGAAGTTGCATTTCATTACGAGGAAAGTCGTCAAATAAGTCTACCACCAAATAATTTATTTCTGTAATCGTAGAGTAAAATCCATGATAGCGCGTACCATTAAATTTTACTTTATGCCTCTATTAAAAGGATCGGAATGAATTTGAAAATTGGCAGAGAGTTTGTGAGCAAGATCAGTTTTATTTCAAAATACTGGTACGACGATTGATGATAAGGGCTTATATGCAACGCCCTTTTTTGTGCCAACTTTTACTACTATATTGCTCTCAGAAATGTTGAGTTAGATCAGTGTTTTTCAAACTGTGTGCAGGGACTAGTTTGCAAGTGTACCGCGAGCTTTTGTAAAATACTTAATATTTATATAAGTTTTTAGCAACTATGGAGTAAATGCTTGGTTAAACTCAATAAAGAAATGATCGATAACGTCGGAGATCGTGTTATGCTGACCAAAAAAGTTGTGGTCTCCAAAAAAAAGTCATTGTCTTTGTCGCAGTCATCTGAAATGCTTCTCGCAAAAAATACGAAATAGATTCATGTGGCTGTTGTGCCGCGAAATTTGTTTAGCTCTTTTACAGTGCCCCAGACAAAAAAGTTTGGGAAACTCTGAGTTAGATGAAGCTGGCTGAACCGATATTTCAAACTTAACATAACTAACTGGTAGCCCTGCAGGGAAACGCTGGCTAGTTTAACATAGAAAAAACAATGCTTTGTGGATCAATGCCATTTCCAATATTATACGCTGCGAAAACAATTTTTAGCAACTTGCAAGCATTTGACTCAATTACGGTAAAGTAATTTTTTTCAGGCTCTTTTAAAGCCGATAAAAACATTCCTACTAAGTTGCTTTTGCTTAACGTCATGAAAATATAACTTTGATCTCTTCAGGGACTCTAAGGTTGTTCAAATCAGAACAAAACCCAGCCTCTAAGGTTGTTCAAATCAGAGCAGCCTTGGTGCCGGTCCCAAGCCCGGATAAATGGGGAGGGTTGCGACAGGAAGGGCATCCGGCATAAAACCTAGCCAAATGTTTTCAATGCGCGTCGTATCTGACTTCATACCGGATCGGTCGAGGCCCGGGATAACAACGACCGTTACCAGTGACTGGGCACCAAGGGCCACTGGCGGACATGCTACTTGGATGCAAAGAAGAGGTGGAAAGCAATGGCGAAGAAAGAAGGAGAGAAATGAAGAGAGGAAGAAAGCTAAGAAGATCAAGCTGAAGGTTGCAACATTAAACGTTGGAACCATGACCGGTAAAGGAAGAGAAGTGGTGGACCTTATGGAGCGAAGAGGGGTGGACATACTGTGTGTGCAGGAAACTCGCTGGAAGGGGAAGAAAGCAAGATGCATAGGTGGAGGATATAAAATGTGGTACTGTGGAAGTGAAAATAAAAAGAATGGCGTGGGAATCATATTGAAAAAGGAGCATCTGGACAGGGTAGTGGAGTTGTGGAGAGTAACAGACAGGATAATATGCTTGAAGATGGAAGTTGATGGTGTTATGTTGAATGTTATCAGTGCGTATGCGCCACAGGTGGGGTGCATACGTGAAGAAAAGGAAGCATTTTGGCTGGATCTAGATGAGACAGTGGAAAAGATACCAAAGAATGAAAGAATTGTGGTGGGAGCAGACCTGAATGGGCACGTAGGAGAAGGGAATAACGGTGATGAAGAATGCATGGGCAGACATGGATTGGGGAAGAGAAATAACGAAGGACAAGCAGTGGTGGATTTTGCAAAGAGAATGGAACTAGCGATCACTAACACCTACTTTGTAAAGAAACCAGCACACAGAGTCACCTACAACAGTGGCGGACGCAGTTCGCAGGTGGATTACATTATGGTAAGAAGAAGAAGAATCAAGGAGGTGGTGGATACAAAGGTTATTGTCAATGAAAGTGTAGCAAAACAGCACAGAATAGTAGTAAGTGCAATAATCATCTGGACGAAGTGGAGGAAAGCACCAAAACCAGTGAAGAGAATAAAATGGTGGAAGCTGAAAGACTTCAAAGTGAAGAATAAATTTAAAATGGAAGTGATTAAAAGCGGAATACTTGGTGGAAAGGAAGACTGGCAAAGAGTAGCTGAGGTGATACGGAGCGTTGCCAGAATGGAATTGGGTGAAACATTAGGAAAAATTAGCACGGCAGGTAGACGGGAGACGTGGTGGTGGAACCAGGAAGTCCAGGAGAAACTGAAGGATAAGAGAAATGCTAAAAAGGTATGGGATACCATCAGAGATGATGCAAGCAAGTTGGCCTATAAAACTGCAAGAAAACAAGCTAAGAGAGAAGTGGCAAAGGCAAGAAACAAGGCATACGAAGAACTGTACGAAAAACTGGAAACAAAGGAGGGGGAAAATGAGTTGTTTAAGATAGCAAAGCAGAGAAACAGACAAAGCAAGGATGTACAACAAGTAAGAGTAATCAAGAGTAACACTGGAGAGATACTGATGGAAGAAGAGAAAGTGAAACAGAGATGGAAGGAGTATTTTGACGACCTACTCAACCAGGAAAACCCTAGAGAGAGAAGAGAAATGAAAACAGAAGAGACAAAAAGGGACGTGGAAGATATATCTGTAGAAGAAATCAGGACTGGGTTGAGGAAGATGAAGAAGGGAAAGGCGCAAGGACCTGATGACATACCAGTGGAAGTATGGATCGCTTTAGGGAATAAAGGTGTGGAGTTTCTAGTGAACTTTTTTAATAGACTCCTACAAGGGGAGAAGATGCCAGATGAATGGAGGAAGAGCGTCCTTGTACCTTTGTACAAAGGCAAAGGAGACATCAAAGAATGTGGAAACTACCGAGGAATCAAGTTGATGAGTCACTCTATGAAACTGTGGGAGAGGGTAATAGAAGCAAGGATAAGAAAGGAGGTGATGATTGGTGAGCAACAATTTGGGTTCATGCCAGGAAGAAGTACCACCGATGCAATCTTCTGTTTGAGGATGCTGTTGGAAAAGTGGAATGAAGGGCAGAAGGCGGTGCACTGTGCCTTTATTGACTTGGAGAAGGCATACGACAGGGTACCCAGAGAGGAACTGTGGGAATGCTTGAGGTTAGCTGAAACATCAGAGTGCTATGTAACGATTATTAAGGACATGTATGACGGAGCGACAACAACTGTGAGAAGTGCAGCAGGGTTGACTGAGGAATTCAAGGTAGGTGTTGGACTTCACCAAGGCTCAGCACTCAGCCCATTCCTTTTTGCCATCATCATGGACAAGCTGACGGAGGACATCAGGAAGGACGCACCATGGGATATGCTGTTTGCAGACGACATAGTGCTGTCTAGGCAAAATTGCAGGGAGCTAGAGGATGATCTGGAGATGTGGAGAAATGCGCTGGAGAGAAGAGGCCTAAAAGTGAGCCGAAGCAAGACCGAGTATTTGAAGGTTGGGGATGTGGATGATGGAGAAGAGTTGAAGCTGCAAGGAGAAAAGCTAAAGAGAGCAAAAAATTTCAAATATCTGGGTTCAACAATTAGTAGCGATGGACGATGTGAGGAAGAAGTGAGGAGAAGGATCCAAGCAGGCTGGATAAATTGGAAGAAGGTGTCTGGAGTTCTGTGTGACAGGAAATTATCAGCAAGAGTTAAGGGTAAAATGTACAAGAGTGTTGTCAGACCAGCCATGCTTTATGGAATGGAAACGGTGGCAATGACGGAAAGACAGGTAGGAAAAATGGAAGTTGCAGAGTTGAAAATGGTGAGATGGGCACTGGGAGTGACAAGAAAGGACAAAATAAGAAACGAATACGTGAGAGGGACTGCCAAGATCGCAAAGCTAGGAGACAAACTTCGTAATGCAAGGCTACGCTGGTATGGCCACGTGAAAAGGAGAGAAGAAGGCTACGTGGGAAAAACGATGATGGAGATGGCGGTGCCAGGTAGAAGGAAAAGAGGAAGGCCAAAGAGAAGGTGGATGGATTTGGCAAGAGAAGACATGGAAAGGGTTGGAGCTAAGGAAGGAGACGAAGTTGACCGGGAGAAGTGGAAAATACTTTCGCGCTGTGGCGACCCCGAATAGGGAGAAGCCGAAAGAAGAAGAAGAAGAAGAAGAAGAAGATCTCTTCACTTCAATTTACAATCGCCTGCTACCGGTATTGTAGTTGGTTGAATATGGTGATCCTAATTATTCTGATCTAGAATTGTATGACAAGCTCCTCTGCAAAACTATACCCTACTACTTACTCTGCGAAACTTTTAATCAATTTCTAACAAATAAGTCACCTTGTAATCAATCTCACACAAAATATTTTGCTATTTTTGGGGCTTTTCAACTGTAATGGCAAAAGCGCCAGGATGAGGGGGTAACTACAAGTCAATTTTTTTCGGGGCCTAAATATATGAAATTTGCCTAACAATCTTTTTTTAGAGATCAGTATTTAGGAGGTAATTATTTTTTGCCCAAAATAGTAATTAAGACCTTTTTTTGTTTCAACTTTATAAATGTGACTATTTTCGGCCAAAAAATGCCCTCATTCCTAAACTGGAGTCAAAAAATTTTGGGGAGGCATGGCTGCTGGGGCCCCATAGCTACGTCAATGGCCAAGATATACAGTAGTTTAATTACAACTGACTGATTTTTGCATTGTTCATATTTCACTTTTATATTACTTCTTTTGCTGAGCGAAAAGTAGGAGATCTGCGAATAATGTTCCCACAGTTGTTCTATCACTCAATAAGGGAATTGAGCCTAACTCCACCGTCTCTTTAACCACAACGCCATCACGCAAATGAAATTGTGAACTCGTTTTATGTAGGAAACTCCAAGCGTCGACCATAAACGTCGTGTAAATGGCTTAAAAATACAAGACAGCGGCTGACACTGATTCGATCAGCAATCAGACCAACCATCTTTACAGAAGACAATCTGACAATGCTCAAAAAGCGTTTTTCGCTGATTAACTTGCAAGAATGAGAGCAAAAGTTTGCTTTGTTTGAGGGCAAGTCTTAAAAAATTCATTTTTCCACAGACTGATATTGCGCAAAGAAAACATCGACAAGAATGCATGCAGTTTTGCAGGGGCGTACCCAAGGGGAACCGTTTACTATAATATAATAGAATACAGTGATCCCTCGCTATATCGCGCTTCACCTATCGCGGCTTCGCGGAATTTTTTGCAGTGACAATGTTTCCTACCTTGTATTCATTGCTATATATAAAAAACATTGTTTTACAACACCGTTCTTTAAACTATTATAGTTATTTGTAAGAAAACGTTAATATTTCTATTTCTTAAATACATTTTGGGCCTGAAAAGAGGTTTTGTTTTTTGTTTCATTCTGCAGTACAGTATTGCATTGTAAAATAACAGTAAAAAATAAAGCTGACTACTTCGCGGATTTCACCAATCGCGGGTTATTTTTGGAACGTATCCCCCGCGATAAACGAGGGTTCACTGTAACTACAACTACCACTACTACGATTTGCTGTTAACTTCATTATTTCATGAGATTCATTTACACAAATCTATGACTATGACGTAACAAACAAAAGCAAACATGCTAGGAGAGAAATAAATGCGCAGACCAATTCCAGGCTAGGAGAGAAATAAATGAACAAACCCCATTCCCAATTTCGATTCGTCACCACAGACTACGTTAAACCAACAGCCCTTGATCGCTGCTTTATTCAAGGCTCCTCACATCACCTAGCTAAAATATTCAAATCGACTGTGTTCGGTGAATCAGTTCGACTTTGACGTTTAAGTGTACGCACCGAGGACTACTTATAGCAGCTTAGAACAACTTAAGAGGAAGGCAATTCATGCGCAGTATTCTGAACCAATGGTCGATAATATGACAGCCAAGGCTAAAACTTGGACAAATAAATTTAAACCACCCACAACCAACGAATCACAAAAGCCAGAACCAATTGTTTGGACAACATCATTCAAATCACTTATCAAAATCAAAAAAAGGGAAAGAACTGCAACCGCACAGCATGGTCACTTATAAAAAAAACCCTCTGTTTAGCATCGCTTCTCTTAAAATTTAGATCCTTGTCAGTAAGCATCTACAAACGTAACGAAGGAGGTTCCTGTGGACCATGCGGCCACTGTGCACTTTGCGGTAATCACGGCCAACATTAAAACCATAAAACTGAAACAAAACTTAACCTGTCGAAACTACGGTATATATGCTGCAGAATGCACAATTTGCGATGCTTAAGTATATTGGACAAACTAAAACCAAATTCTCAACCAAGTGGCGAGCTCACAGAACCAATTGGAACAAACAAAACTCAAAATTTGACAATGACCAAAGCGCACTTGTGAAGCATTATTTGAACAATCATTTAAGTGACTTGAATCGGAATAACATGTTTTCGTTTAGCTATACAGTAGATTTCGCTTAATTGGGCCGCCGGTTAATCGGGTCAGCCGTTTAATTGGGCCAAATTGTGAAGAACGAAATCCAATCAAAGATAATGCACAACGTTAAATCTGCATAATCGGGCCACTATTCCGCTTAATTGGGCCACAACTATAGTTGCACATACACCGGTGTAATTGCAAAACCGTTTTTGTAATGTAATAAAACTCAATATCACAAAGCCAACTATATTATGTAACAATTGAAAAATACAGGCGCAACTTATTTTGTCATTTCATGCCCTTGGACATGGTAATTGTTGTGTTTTGTTGCGAATTTTGTGAAGTCCCAAGCAGAGATGCCACAAAAAGAATTAACAATTGCTGAAAGGATTGTTGTCCTAAGAAAAATTAGAGAGCAACCTCCAAACATTAGTCATCGCCAGTTAGCTGAGATAACTTGTGCACCAAGGACAACCCTGGCGTGGATACTGCAAGACTTTGGATAATCGGGTCAGCCGCTTAATCGGGCCAAATGGTGCTTGTCCCGATGTGACCCGATTAAGCGGAATCTACTGTAGAGTAATTTTACTACAACAACCTGAAGTAGCACTTCCAGACTTTTATGAAGATTTTTGGTAGCACAAAATCAAACCTTCAATTAACATTCAACCAATGATTACGCAGACAATTCGATAAATTTTACTACTTGGTACTCATTTCAAGCTACTCTATTGTGCTTAACTTATTGTCTACTAGTTTTTACTTCAATCAGCTTTCAGTCCCTTTCACTTTTTTTAATTGGTTTATGACGTCATATTTACTTTTTAGTCTCACATTCTGCTGTTATTATGTTAACTGCTCTTGATATTTATAGGCTAAGGTAGATTTTTTAATTTGTTCTTTATCCGTGCATATATTTACATCCATCCTCTGTTTGTTAATATTATTACAACCACCTGATTTACTGCTACTTGCAAGATTGTGCTGTACTTGTTGTGGAGATATTTAACGTGAATTATGCTAGCCATGAAGAGTTTTTGACTTAATAATTTTTATGCTGTTACCAGAAACTGATGATAACTATTGCAAAATTGAAATATATTTTCTGTTAATAAAAGTTAAAGCTGAACGATTACCTGTATTTAATTATCTAAAAAACAGACAAACCAGTCACGGTTCTTCTTCGTTGTTTGAGCTTTTTTGTTCTGAGCATTATGCAGGAAGATGTATATACAGTGCGTTAGCGCTCACGCTCGGTTTGCGAGTCTTTAGTTGGACTGGGGCCATTACGACGGGTAGACTGCTTGGCCCCACCACCTGTCTGCCACATAAAGATGGAGGGATCCCGTTAGGTGCTTTGCCCAAGGATACAACAAGCAAGCTTGCCGGCTTGTTCTCCACTTTATCCCTATTTTGCTGAGCGCCAAGCAGGGAAGCTGTGAATACCGTTTTGTAAAGTCTTTTGGTATGACTCGACTTGGGAAATGAACCCCAGGTTTGCCGACTGCAAAGCGGACGCTCTAACCACTACACCATCGCGTCGATCACGGTTGCAATTTCCGTATTGTTGGCACCGATTTTTTTTATTGGCACCTAAGTTAAAAAAACTTAGCCTGCAGGTCAAGCAGCGCTAAGATAGAATATAGAATACTTGAGTGATAATTCAACAAGTTGTTCAAAAAAGGACTTCAGACAAGCCATTCAATGGTTATGGTTTATCGAAACGATTTAATCTATATGTGACCTCGATGTCCTAGCAAGGTGAAAGCAGCAGCGACTAAAAATTTGTTCAGAACAAAACTTCAGCAATATTTTTCTTGGCAAGTTGTAAGCGCAAGGAACAGGTTGTTTACGTGCATTTAAGGGGGTGCAGAATTTTTAACAGCAGCGTTGAGGCATATTTAAAACATAAGCGTCGAAGTGCATAGGAAAAATATTTTCGTTCTTGAGTAAATAAGCATAATAGTAAGGTTGTACTGTTACAAGCTGTTAGGTTAATCTGACTGGTAGCCCCACTACCAACAAAGCGGACTGCCACTGGTGGGTACCCAAAAGTCGCCTTTTACGACACGTAAGGTTAGCAACTTCACAATCGCAACCCGGTGAAGTACGGGTACGTCATCCGTCTGTCACATAAAGGTGGAGGCGTCCCGTTAAGTGCCTTGCCCAAAGACACAACAAGCAAGCTTGCCGACTTGTTCTCCACACTATCCCTTTTTATGCTGAGCGCCAAGCAGAGAAGCTGTGAATACCATCGATTTCTTTTTTCGACGTTGTAGTCACCCGTGAAGTATGTGCACAGAATGACACCACTAACAGCACACTATCTACTGGAGTCTACAAAATACCCACTCACATCCACCGATATCTTCACTACATGTCACATCACCCCAAACATCAGAAATCCACTGCTAGAAAAACATTAATCCATAGAGGTAACATTCTCGTTTCTTACGAAACGATTTACATAGTGAATTACTCAACGTAGGCTCTACCTTACGTCTGAACGAATTTCCAGCTAGGGCGACTTATTTCTCTTCTCATCAAACTCAAACGAATACAACAGAGCTGCTCATTCTGCTTCTACACCTTTCGTTTTGGACAGATCACAAAAGATTGGACGAGTTTTAAGGGAGGCAGGGGTTAGAGTAGCCATGCGATCTATTTTTACTATTGGTCAAGTTTTAACCTCCCCCAAGCATCCACTCACTGACGAAGAAAAGACTTGTTTAATTTATTTTGTTCCTTGTTCTAACTGCGAATAATTGTACATTGGGAAAACAAGAGAAACCCTAAATTTCGTTTAGCTGAACACAAACCAGCTATCAGATACAAAAGACCAGTGCAGTCTGTACTCGGCAAACAGGTTATGCAGTTAGATCATTCAATTAATTAGAGTGACTCCTACATTTCGAAAGTTGAAGCTAACTACTTTCTACGTCTGACAGCTAAAGCATTGTTCATTAATTCGTACCCCATCTTATAAATAGGTCGGATGGTGATGGTCTGCCCCATATTTGTCGACCTTCAGCAATATACAGTACATTTTTGTGTTTTAGTGACAACTGCGGTATCGTCTAATTTTTGATATATATAGCTACAAGCTAGTTAATTTGTCATCTTTGCTTCGAGCCACAATATTGATTGTAAATTTATCAGGTTTTAGTTCAACCTGATTTTTTGCTGCTCGGGCTCAGGCGTTTGTATTACTTTTTCCAATACCATTATGCACCGAAACAACATTCCTTAGTTTCTGCAACGTTTGGTTTCTTCTTCATTAAGCAGAGTTTCTAGAAAATGTTGCACAGCCTTGTCTTAGAAGAAAAAAATGTGGAATTTGGGGACTTCCCATATTGCATTCACTGTTTGTCATCACATTGCACTTGCGTGCAATTTCCTGTTGAAATTTCCTTGCTACGTAGTCATGTCAGGCATGACAATATCTATTTTTTAAACTTGCGTCACTCGGTAGTTATCATATCAGAAATGATCTTGACTTATCAAATTTTTGCACTTTTGGCAGTGGATCAACATAATGTTATTGTATGACGGCAGTGGGTCAACATGACATTAATTGTATGACGGAAAGTATGCTCCATTAACATCAACGTCTAAAAAAGCAGCAGAGATGAAAGTTATAACAGAGTAGTTGAAAACGTTTTTATTTGTGATATTTGAAGGGCGAGGAGAAAGCATACTTTCTGCCTGGCTAATGAGTTGTGCGATCGTTTAAAATCGTTTTATAAAACGATCAGTCCTTTCTCGCTCATACAGCTATTGTGAACTGATTTATGTTTGTTTTTTTTATTCTGCCTAAAAGCACCAGCTATATATAGAGCGTAAAGAAACTGTGGAGTGTGCAACCGGTACTGCCATTAAAAATACTAAGGTTAGTCGAACAGAAGAAATTCAAATAGAAAGAAGAGAAAAAAATAAAACTTGTCAGCTTTTATTTGAAATACTTTTCATAAACAAGAAGAGTAACAGATTAATGTTATCGTTTTCAATATGTCTATCACTGTGACATCAAGTTCGTCTCAAGCTGGAAATTCAAAGCATTTGTGAGTGTTGTAGATAAGTTGCTTTCTGAAATTAAACACAGTTTTTTCACTTCCTCCGTTCCTCTTTGTCTTTCAATCCCTCTTGCCAGGGGTGAGCTTGTGAAGAAACTTTATTTCTCTTCTCTCACCAAACTATTAAAACAACATGACGTCGCTACTTTAAAGCATTGTAGCTTGCGATGGCCATGTCATGTTCAATTAAATCTTCAAACTTTTGGCTTTTTTCCCACCCGCCGTACAGTCGCTGAAAATAATTGAGTCACAAAACCCTTGTTTTTACTAATAGCTACATATCAGCAGTTAATCGACCTCCTTTCTGCATGTTCCTGTGTTTCCCTCTTTTTGTGGTTGTAGCCAGCTACAAATTTTGGGGACGGAAAAATTTCGAACGGCTTTATTTATGTTTATGGCCTCAATATTTAGCACTTCAATATTGAAAAAGATTGTTTTTTTAAACCATAGCGTTGCAAGACAGATCAAAGATAAAATTTGAAACATATTTTTTGAAAATCTGAACGTTTTTGACAATTTATTTTGCTCTCTCCAAAGAAGTTATTTTTATCTTTACTGTACTAGCAAATTATACAAAGAAAAACCAGTTCACGAATTCCAAAATTAAAACATTTTTTGACTCACAAAGTATCACGCAAAATAGTTGGAAGAAGTGCAGCATCTACTTACTTTTATCCTGCACTTCTATCAGCGTTTGTTTCCTAATACAAATTGCTTTGTTCGACAAAAATATTTTAGTTATGGAATTCATGTACTGCTTTGCACTTGTAAGATTTGCTACTACAGTAAAGATCAAAAATAATTTCTCTGAGGAAGGTAAAATGAATTGCAGAAAAATGTTTAGATGTTTAATAAATATATTTACAATTATATTTGAGGTTTGCCTTGCAACCTCACTAGATTTCTTGTATTACTTTAAAGAGCCTGTAACCACTTGGCTGTGACAGCACTATTGTTCTACTAGTTGTTAGACTTATTGCACCTGAGACAACCGCCACTCATTCACAAGTGATACGGCTTCACGCAGTAATGACAGAACTTCCACTACAGTGGACCTAGTATAGGTCCCACAAGTGTGACGGTCAAAGCTATGTGTTATTTGAAGCCTCTAGCCAATGGTCGGTTACCGATTGCACTGAAGAGACCTGATAGGTCAAAACAGAGTCACTGTCGCAGTTTGCTTAATGTGCATCGCTGGCCATTTGTATTACTTTGAAGGTTAAGGTATATTAAACGAACTCTAAAGGCATTTGCAAAGGTCAAACTTATGCAAGAATTTTTTTGAAAAATACTTAGGCATTCGGCAAAATACAGGGTTTTCATTGTTCTTTTTGAGAGAAGAAATTGCTCTTTTGGTCCTCCTGAATACATTAGTACAAAGCATTTGAATTAGTAGTTTTTGACTTGGGTATTGGACACAGTCCTACGTGTAAGAGTCATAAAAATTTGGAAAATATATCCCATGGGCTGTCACCAAACAGTGATGGAAGAGCTATATCAACCGGAAGTGTACCAGTAAGATCCGGTTGGAACCTAAGGACAAAAATGCTCATTCAGGGGAGCAAAACTGCCTTATTAAATATAACAGATTTTATGTGAATGTTCTTTAAATAGTTTGCAAATTTTAAGCGAATACACAGTGCTGTTCATAATTCAGGAGCCACCCTGCGAAATTTGTCGATATTCTTGTTCCAAGCCATATTTATTCATTTATATGAATTGTGTATCTACATGTTATATATTTTCGTGAAGGGTTTGTTGCAGATAATTTAATAACAGCAATAATTTTTTTCTGAAATTTTTTTGAAAACCAAGATGCATCTCATAATGTGACGTCATACCGAAAACTGATTTTGTCATTAGCAACAAAACAGCATAACAATATTATTGTGAATAGCAATAAATGGATAACGATAATTTTTTTGGCAATAAATACGTTAAAGTCATTTGACACTTAGTTTGTGATTATTTTAGTGATTCCATCACGCTGCTCTATTTATGACACGTCATAATTTACACCATATTTTGATTTTGCCAAAAAATTTTTTTTAATGCATTCTGTTGTAAAACTGTGATATGTAACAGCCTTGTCAAATTGTTAGCACTCTTTATAAAGATTATGGGGCCCTAAAAAGGGCCGTTTGAATTGAGAAGAATTGGATTAATATTTTATTGGCCATCCATGGTTATCGATGACTAGTTTGCAGCGGCGAGGAAGTGAATCAACAAGCTTTTTGAGTTCTTCGGGTGTAATTACTCGAAACCAAGCAGCAATAACCTGTTCGATAAGCTCTCTTCTAGTCTTAGGTTTGTTTTTACCGACAATACAGCTAACTCGGTTCCACAAATTTTCAATTGGGTTTAAATCAGGAGATTGGGCTGGCCAGTCCATTCGTTCAACATTGTGGGTTCCATACCAATGTTGCACTTTCTTAGCACGATGGCATGGTGCACTATCGTCCTGGAATATCCAATCATCGTCGGAAAACAAAGAGCGTGCACTGGGTAGGATTTGGTTTTCCTGCACATCAATGTATTTTGTTCCGTTTATCATTCCAGGGACTAGTTTGAGCCTGCCAATACCACTTGCAGCCATGCAACCCCATGCCATTATCGATTGCGGATGCTTGATGGTCGGTGAGATGCAATATGGTCGGTACTCTTCCTCAGGTCCTCTTACATAATTATTTCCAGCATGGTTATTTAGGGTAAATGTTGACTCATCGCTGAAGAGAACTTTCCTCCACTTCTCAACAGGCCATTTAACGTGAGAACATGCCCACTCTAAATGTTTTCTCTGCTTTTCTGTCAACAGCGGCTTCTTTCTAGCTTTGCACCCTCGAAGACCATTTTCTAGCAACTTTCTCCTCACTGTTGGAGCAGACAATTCAACGTATTTTATATTTTATGAATGGCCAATAAAATATTAATCCAATTCTTCTCAATTCAAACGGCCCTTTTTAGGGCCCCATAATCTTTATAAAGAGTGCTAACAATTTGACAAGGCTGTTACATATCACAGTTTTACAACAGAATGCATTAAAAAAAATTTTTTGGCAAAATCAAAATATGGTGTAAATTATGACGTGTCATAAATAGAGCAGCGTGATGGAATCACTAAAATAATCACAAACTAAGCGTCAAATGACTTTAACGTATTTATTGCCAAAAAAATTATCGTTATCCATTTATTGCTATTCACAATAATATTGTTATGCTGTTTTGTTACTAATGACAAAATCAGTTTTCGGTATGACGTCACATTATGAGATGCATCTTGGTTTTCAAAAAAATTTCAGAAAAAATTATTGCTGTTATTAAATTATCTGCAACAAACCCTTCACGAAAATATATAACATGTAGATACACAATTCATATAAATGAATAAAGATGGCTTGGAACAAGAATATCGACAGATTTCGCAGGGTGGCTCCTGAATTATGAACAGCACTGTGCGAAAAACAACTTATTTACTGTAGTGGATGAAGGAAATGTGAATGAACAGTTCGCTTAACATATTATGTGCTACAACGCGCTTTTTCATCTTCGGTTATTAGTTCACAGTTAATCATTTATATCCCCCATGCCTTTATGCATATTATTGATTGTCCCTGGCATATTGCCTTCCTCTGCCTCGGAATCTTCCAGCGTCCCTCCTTATAAACCAGAACTGGAAGATGTTTGGTGGGTTCAAGATTTGGAGAATATTTTTCTCAATTTTAAAGCATATTCCACATTTTCAAACCCAAAAGTATCTGTGGCCTAGTTGTATTAATTTTTTCCCCAATTTTACCGATAATTTTTTATTAGTTGATATCAAAATACAAAACGCGGCACATCTAGCATTTGTGTGGGGCCATAGTTAGAGAACCAAAGATTTGGGGTACCCAGATTTTTAGAAAATACCCTATTTCAATTTAAAACTTATTTTGGTTTTAACCAATTTGGTTTTAACCAATTTTTTGGTTATTAACCAAATTTGGTTTTAACCAATTTTTTGGTTTTTAACCAATTTAATTTTTAAACCAATTTAACCAATTTTAACCAATAGAAATTTGGTTTTAACCAATTTTTTTCTCAAGAACAATCAGTTTTTGGTAAAAATCTGAGCAGTTCTAAAAAAATATTGGACATCGTTTTGATCTCAATATATTTCGGTACCGGGCTTGGTCACCCCGTCTCATCATCCCCTGGTCACCCCGTCTCATTATTTCCTGGTCTCCCCGTCTGATCACCTCATGTTTACCCGGTCTCATTATCCCCGATAGTTGACTCTACTACGTAATATTGAACTGTTGATCAACCTTGTTTTGGTAATATTTTTGCTTTGTGGCTCTTAATTTGTCAAATACAGGGTGTCCAAAAAGTTACTTGGGCATATAAAATTTTAATGTATTTACAGTAAAGTTTATCAGAAAACATTTGGACCTGCCATTGCTAATAACATTTTCTACTGCACAGTAGCTTATCGGACACCCTGTATATTCAAGAGCTACCATTTTTGCAGCAAATTCAGGGGTTCAACGAACGCTTGAAGAATGGCGTAGGGGTTCGGGGTGATTGGAAAGGTTTAGATCCATTGATTGAACGCATGACAGCTTTTATATATTGGCCATCTTTCATTTAATTACAAACGATTTTGAATAAAATTTTCGGATAGCAAAGCACTTACAAACTCAGCCAAAAACTGGGCCTTTGATGAGTTTTTTGGTGGAAGGGAGGAAGTAGTTTACCTCAGCATTGTGCTTATGCTCCTGTTTCTCAAACATAGGCTTCTACGATTGTTAGAAAAACGCATCAATGAGCTGCAAAGCAATATTGTTTTTCATAGAACTGGTTCCAGCTTTCCAGTACTGGTTTCATCGCCTGTTCCAGATCCTAGAAATAATTCCATGAATTGCTCTGTCACGGATCTCACGTATCACTTTGTTGATATAAGTGCAGACGCCATCTTAACTGTCATTCATGTTTTTATTTGCATCGCGCTCATCATTTACAGGTAAGCTGCTCAGCATATTTTTATATGAAAATTTGTCACTCAGATATAAAATTTACCCACAGTGTGTCTTTGTTTTAGTTTGGCTTTACTTTTCTTTGTTTTATACTATTTTCCTGAACTCTGTATACATGAAGTTTCGCCCCAGCAGCAATTATCATACTAGTTTGCCTTAGTTTTTCCAAGCGGCACTGGACATGGTTTAGTTTTCAACTTGATAGCATCGGGCGGCTGTAGCTCTAATAAGTAGATGGAACATCCATGCGCATGTGACAAGCTGATACGCAATGATAATGGCGATGTCAGAAAATAGAAACGAAACAAGGATATTACTTGAAAATTAAAAAAGTAGGAAACCACGCGACGCTGCTCGATCTAAAAATAAATTTAATTTTGCTTTCGCGTAAAATTGAGATTTGTTTGTTGGTGTAGAGTTATTTTTTGAAAACAATTAAGCCCGATACTGGTTTGATCAGACGCGAGACGTAAACCTAACTCAGCAGATTTGAGCTCGCATTTGTATAAATCAAATGGCAAGGCGGTGTTGGATTTTGTAAACTAGCTGATCTTAAATTGGTCTCTATGTGTCTCATCGGTGACTGAGATGACAAATTTAGTCTTTTGTTTCCGGCAACAAAGACTCAGTTAAATTTCAGGTGGCATAAATTTGGAAGCCAATTAAACTGCTTATTCACCATGACGTGGAAGTCATCATTGGCTCCGACCTTGGCAATCTGCCTTGTTGCCAATGTATTCAAAACAGAATCAAGAGGATCAGTCTTTTCTGACACGATTAGGAACCCTTCACGCTTTGGCGGTTTTAAACATCTGACTAAAAGTGGCTTGTCATTTATCGAATTTAATGGAATCAAAATTATTTTGCATACCAATAGGCTACTTGACTTGGTGATTGAATCTTTATATCGTTGTCAGCAAAAAGACACTTTTCACAACTTACCCCTTTAGTTTTGTAACTGTTATGCAAAAAGCAGCTCTTTTCATGATGGAGCAACAAGTGTTTTGCGAAAATTCAGATAAACAAAATGGTTGCTGAAACGTTACCTCTGTTGCGCTTGTTAAAAATGTGAAGCAAATTCAATTAACGATGCTGATCTGGTCATGTTTCAGGCAAAAGTTGAGACGGAACCTGGTGGACCTGTACGCGGCGAACGTCGTCTTCGCAGACACATGCATCTCAATTCTGTCAACCATAGTCGCATTTCTTAATTACTTCGGTTACAGCCGCGAGGCGGAGACTCGTCATCCTGTACATCATCCAATTTATTATTTTTGGTTTTTGTTGAACATTCTCATACAAGCGATGTTTGTAGGTGAGTGTATGGATGTAAAAACTTAAGTCTTTGCATCATGGTCCAAGTCCCCTACACGTAACTATATTCATTTTCTTTGTCCCTATACTGCTTCTTGTAAGTCCCAAATAAGTAGGCCAAAGAGCTGCTATTACTCTCAATAAGCAAAGAGAACATGACATATAATTATGCTACATGTTTGAAAGTATGATTCATCGTACGTTACTATGAGTTTGGCAGAAATGCTTTTTATAAATCACTTATGAGAGCTTCAGCAAATGGATTGGGAAATTCTTGGCGAATCTGCGTAACCTCTGCTGAAGAAACGTTAGCGTCCTTGAGCTATGCAGTATTACAGTACTTATGTAATTCAGCTCCTGATGTTAGATAAGGCTAGCTACAGATGCGGAAGAGCGTTTTGTTGAAAACTAATCGATGCTGCCAGGGTCACTCGCAGGGCGGCCATCCGATTTCTCGAGTGTTCCTTGCAATGAGTACCAAGACACAACAAACTAGCGATCGCTTTCACGGTTACAAAAATAGACTATTTAAGCGGTAGGCCTGTTTTACGACTTTTCGTACTCCTTTCGTAATTACAGGTATAGTTGTGATTTTTCGTTTCTGGCAAGGCATGTGTTCTTTTCCCGCATTGTTGAAGCCAAGAAGTCAAAGGCCTTATATCTCCCAATTTTTTGACTTTCAATCTAGCTAGTCCTATTGAGGTACATTTAAACAAAATAGCAAAATGTTTTCCTGTTTAGGGTGCAATTTCACACAATAGTGTCGTTCGCGTTAGATTTCTCAGTCAAAATTTGAATTTTATAATCCTTCCGCAATATGTAATGAGGAAAAAGTGATTTATTTAATTAATTTGGGTAAATTCACTTATAGATTGCTGTCACAGCCGTTTCATAAATTTTTGAGAATGGTAAATTGATCTTTGAAAATGTCATAAATTTTTGACAGAATTTACTCTTATCTGAAAAGTGCTTTAACTGGCTACATGTTCTTTGATCCCAATGCGCTTCCACCAAACTCTACACTGGTGTTGCTCACTTAGTAAGTGCAGGAAATTATTTGATAAAATCCGAGAATCTTAATTGTATTTGCTCAAGTCAAAATTGGTTTTTCGTTCTCTGTTTTTTTACCTAGACCAAAAGCTGCAACAACCAATTGCAGTAACTAAATTGCTCGCTATTGTTGTTAATTACCCCACGTTGGCCTACTTTTCTACTTTCCTAACAACAGTCGGAAAATTCTGTTGTATTTATTGAAATTGTACGAACTTATATGACGTCCTGATGCATTATCAGGAAAGCTATATTTGCTTTATTTGAAGCGTTGTGAAAAACAGCAAAAGATATGTTTAAAAGAACATATTACTGATTGCCACGTGAGGAGTGTTCATATTGTTGTAGATTATTTTTGATTGAAAGCAGCTTTTTAATATCCCTCGCAAAACTTGTAATCGCATTTCTATGTTTTGTATGTTTTGAGAATATAAGGAAAACTACTTCTTCAAACAAACATTAGTTATGATGCCCCCTTTCCTTTACCTGAGTATAATTTTTGCTTGTTGATGAATCAGATACTGAATTTCATTTACACCCAAAGAATTTTTGCGATGTCAAGGTATACATATTTTAAAAGAAATTATTTTGATTGTGACTCCATGATGATGTCACCAACTCTTTTGCCACAGTTACTGCGAGGTAGTGCTTGTCTCAAGCTCTGTGGCAGATCTGGCAGGAACTGTCCTCTCTCTCCTCCTGTTCTATCAGGCTACAATGGGTTCCCGGACACTCGTTTCTACCGGGGAACGACACAGCTGATGAGCTTGCCAGACGGGGAGTGCTGCTTGCGCCCTCCGCAATCCCATGTAGTCTCTCTCCTCTTACCTCTCGTATCCACTCTCGTCTTTTCTCGGACTGGAGGCGTACTGTCTCTTCAAAGTATTTTGACCCACAGGTTCCCTCAATTTCCACTGAGGAACTTGTGCTCCCTCGTCATGCTCGCTGTGTCCTCTCGTCTTCGCTGCAATGGACACAGCCTTCTTTTAGGTTCCTATCTCTCTAGGATTGGCAGAATTGAGAATTCTTCTTGCAGCGCCTGTGGACACCCGTCCCAGGACATTTCTCATCTCATTCTGCACTGTCCAGCTACGGACTCTTTGCGTCGCTCACTCTTTGGCGACTCTCTATCTCTCTATGACCTCTGGTCCAGACCCTGGGGAGTTGCCCGGCTTCTGGGGCTCCATGGTCTTCCGCCATGCCCCCATCCCTCGGAAGGGGTCGGGTAATCAACAACAACAACAACAACAGGTAGTGCTTGTGTTCGCAAAAGTTAATATCAGTAATTTCGCAACGCCCGGTAGTTTCGCAAAAGTTAAAGCGAATGTACGTACTGAGAGAACAAATGCTTCGCATTTAGATTTTTTGCTTTAGTTTCACTGATCAAATTTCCTGGAATATGTTGCCAGGTGCTGGATACAACTTTACTCTTTGATGCGTGTTGCAAAAAGATCCTCAAAACTTTTTGAATTTATCAAAGATCCCTTGAAATAACTGAAGCAATCTTTCCATTATAAAATCAATAAACAGTCGTGAAATGACTGATGATAAATCGATTGTGGACGTACAACACGAGGTAATGACCATCGATAGGTACAAGCTATCACAAGGCGACAGAGCTAACGTTGCATGAGTCAATTAATGGCTCCGCTACCATCACTCGCTGCTTAATTTTAAAAATGTGCATTAACATCGTGTTGTGAGCAGTGGTGGATATTTGAAATTGGGGGCCTGAGGCAAAATTCTAATAAGGGACCCCGAAAAATTGATGTAGCTATAAATAATTGCAATTAAACAACGCCACCTTCTAAAATGCTACAGGGTAGACTCTAGATTGTTGTAAAAAAATTGATGCAGATACATTAGAATATATTTATAATCAAAACCATACGTTAGAAACGTTAAAACGCTCTTTTGCAGTAACTAGTTACCGCATTTCACAGTTAATCACCCTTCAAAAAAATTGGAGTTATTAGCTCTCGAAAGCATTACAATAACAGCACAGCTGTAGGGAATATTCAAATGATTTGCTGCAACACAAATGCCTTAAAAACTTGGTGTGACTTAATTGCCATGAATCACACCGCAAAACAGAATTGTGCAGAACATTCAGATGTTATGCAGCAACATTTGCCATTTTTTTGTTAAAACATCTGAAACCACATAGGTCTATTGTGCAGTGATCATATGGAGTATAGCTCACCGCAATGGTAAAAATTGACAAACAAATACGCTAATAAACGCATCAAAAACTAACAATTTTTACAATGCCTTAGCCTACTGTGAGATAAGGGCTGACAATATGCTTAGCTAGCGTAGTGCTAGTCAAAGCTTAAACTTTCTAAAAATACGAGTCTTCACATGTCTATAAACGCTATGTCAGTAAAAAAGCCATTGCATTTAATCGTAATGCGTTGAGATAGCAGTTATCTAAAATTTTAAATGCTGGCGCTCGTTAATTGCATTAGGTCTATAGAAAAAAAACCAGGAAGTTTAGTTACAATCGTCGTTGCTTTGTTTTTTGTTGAGCACAGGTCAGCAATCAATTCACCAATAACAATATCCTCTGCATTATTATCTTTGAATTCACTGACACTTGATCACATGGGGCTACTGGTATCATTTTCTGTTTCATCAATACACATAACTTGGATGCTTGAAAATGCACTTTATATCTCTCAGTTCTGTAGTTGTAGTAGGGCTGTTTACTACAATAAATCTGTCCATTAGTCTTTGCATCATCAATATTCTTACTCTTGCATTCGTTTTGATGCAATACTTTCATACTCTTTATTCAACTGATGCACTCAAAACTGTCTGGTATGAGGTAAGATATACAGCAAATCAAGGACTACAATCTTAATTGAACTGATAATTTACAAATAAATTTGAATAAACAAACCTTTTTTGATAAATATGATTGTACTAGACTTCATGTTTGGATGAGTCACCAGACAAATATAGCGTTAAAGCCACTAAAATCTTTTATTGTTTTACTATCATAACCAAAGATAGTGGCAAATACCAATCATGAATAATGACTAAACTAATTGTCCTTCACAACTTTCTCTAAAAAGATAAATATACAAATGTGGCAAATTTACCATTGAATCATTGGCTTGATCAGAAAACAGCAAGTACAGAGATGTCAAACAACTAACACTTAATGTTTTTAAATCTTGCAAAAAATTTTTCTGTTGCATATCTCTAATATTACGACTATTTTGCACCACAAACGCAACTGACCAATTATTCTTTCAAAGCAAATTTATTTCCGCTTTCACCAGTATCTCACCAACATCAATAAACTGCTCATGAAAAAATGAATTAATTAATTTACGTTTTGATATAACTGAAGACTGGAGCGACTTCATTAATAAATTATCACCGTTTAAAGGCAAAGTCTGGTTTGCTCAAACAGCTAAAAATATAAGTTGTTCTAATCACATCAGCAAAAGGAGGTTCCACCCTAAAAGTTATGTTGCACCCACATTGTCACAACAGTTTCTGTCAAAAGAACTGGAAAGCCTTCAGCCCAAAACAGTAGTAGAAAAAATAAATTTTTGTTTTGGTTTTTATTTAGGCAGTGGCCATTTTGCCGCCAATGACATTTTGCCCCTACACTCTATTTTCCATTGGATGTTTGTGATTGGTCAATTTCAGTGACATATTAAAAATGTGACTTTAAGTAATTTGTGATTAGTCAATCTTTACAATGTATCAAAACTGACAAAAAGTGACAAAAAAGTGATTTTAAAAAAATGGAACTTTTAGCTTACACTCCCACTCATATTCACAAACTACCATCCCCTCCTTAGTGTATACTGCTTTTGTTTAAGTACATTGCCTGCAAAAATTCGAACCTCCAACAATTTTATTCGTAGTTGGCATCACTATTCACAACTCCTAAACAATACTTATGAGCACTGCAGCAAATAAGCCAATTTTCAAGACACACAAATGTAAAACGGCAAAATAGATTGCAAGGGTAAAATGTCGTCAAAGGCAAAATAGCCACTTTTAGCTATCACTTCCACAGTTGTTAAGACCAAGGGTCCATTTCAAAATGCCACAAAATAGCCTAAAACTAGACTCATCATTTTTAAAAGTGGGGCTCCTCGACAACTCCAAAAAGGGGGGCCCAAAGCGGTTGCCTCATTCGCCTCACTTAATATCCACCACTGGTTGTGAGTAACTGTACGTCTTAGTAATTTGCAGTAAAAGGCTAACAAGCTGTTTAGATTCATATGAAAAACTTGTTATTCTTTATTTGACGGCTCATGTAGCAGCAAAAATCCTACTTAACACAGGCGTATATTCCTGGAAAATTTTTTTTGGGTGAGGCGGAAATTTATAGACCCTGAGAAATTCGATTTGAAAAGATCCTATAATGATAGCTATCCTCACTAGAAATTGCAAGATTCAGGCTTTGTTTTTAAACAGAAATTGTTGGTTCACTATTATTATCACACTTTTTTTTCTTAACAGTCATTTCTCACGAGAGACGTTTCAGAGAAATCTGGTTACAAAATGCCATCCAGGGCCTTAAAGGGTGGAAACATATAGCTTAGAATGTGTACGTGACGTCCCGCAAAAAATGTTTGATATTTTACTTAAAATCAGCTTCAATATGTGAATGGGTAGATCTAAAAAAATTTTGGTTTCATGACTTTAATTACTAACTTTAGGTTACCTGTCATATTTTTATTACTGTAGCTTATTTCTATAAGATGTTTCTTAAAGATGTTTTATGAAAGAGAGGATAGAAATTTTATTTTCCTTAAAGCAAAGGAACGACACAGCAACAAATTTAACGTAACTCACAAAATAAATTTTGAGGTCAAGGGATACCGAATAAACTTCACGGTTGTCAAATCAGGTATCTCCTAAAGTTTCGGCAGCTAGTAAATTACAAAACTAGTAAAAACATAGAGAGATACAAATAGAACAACAGCGCATAATGTAAATAAACTTGACTCTGCAGCAATTTTAATTGTGGTTGACTATAGTACAATAACATAAGTAAAATGCTTGGAAGGGTTAATCATTACGTGCTCTGTAGGTATGACTCACGTCAAACACTGTGTCTACAATTAGTTTCATTTTGCAATTTTTTAAAGGATAACCATCCCAATCCGTTTTAGTTTGAGATTTATTTCAAACCATAATTTTACTCCTTTATCGGCCAAAGTTTGTGTACTCATCAGACGTCGAGATTCGGGATAAAAAAAATTTGTTGGTATTTGCTATGCAATCTAAGACGGAAAAAATCTAAAAATATGTTTATCTGTAAATAATGTAATTTGAATTTGATGAAACTTTCTTGATATTAAAGAACTGGTTCTCATTGAATAGGCCTTAGTGACAGTTGGTTCTTTTTGCACTCATCATAATATCTTGGTCGAATATACCTGGTGTACCCATTTCTCAGTATAGGTGTTGATTCCAAACGCAGCAGGCAATCAAGTTAGCCCAATATCTTACAAGGATTAGTTTTTTAACAGTTATTACTGTCCATCCAGATTTAAGACCTAGGTTTTCTAACACGTTTTGTTTGTAAATATCCATTTCCATTCTGACTTTGGCTGAATTCTTTTCAGCTTTGTTCTAGATGGTATATCTGATCATCTTAGCTGCAGCTTCTCGTGCCTTGGTATAAAAAAGTGGCGAAAAAGACGAAGACTTTTCCTCCGGTCAGGATATGAAATCATCTTGTGAAATCAGGTCTAGGTGTTGAAAAAGAGATCATAATATACTTATCGTGCTTGGGCAAAGTTTTAATAAGCGCTTTCCATTGGTATTTAGTTCAGCACTACAATGCCTGCCAATCTCATCTATCTACGTGACGTCATCCTTACCAATATACGCATTGAATTAAACTGTACATGATTTTTTTTCATAGGTACACATAACGTCATTTTCGTCTGCTGATTATAAATCAATATTCAACAATCGGCATAGAAATAGATCCGAAAATTATAAGTCAATCTTTGCCGGCCAATAAAATAGTAGACGCATTTGGCTTATTTTTCTACAGCAGCTTCTACCTCATCGTAAACTCATCATAACGTGTTGTCGACTTCCTCGCGTAGATCTAGATCTAGATCTAGATGAAACAGGAACATTGCATTGCGACTTCAGTTTCAGTAAACACATTTGCTCTTTTATCAAGATGATTACATTAACACAATATGCTGGTCGGGGTCTGACAAGAGCGTCCACCCCCGCCTGAGAGCATTGAGGAAGAGCTGTTGAACCAACACCTGAATAGAAAGTTTTCCAACCATTACCCATATATACTTTTATAGAGTTTCAGCGTTTTGTACAAGATCTCCCAACTACTTCCACTAGTTACCGCTTGCCTTTTCCAAAAAAAATTTTTTTTTTTTGGTAAAGCTGGGTATTCCAGTCGCCAATAAGTTGGCAATTTGCAAACGTTTATACAAATTACCAAAGTACTTTGATTTGCATTTACTTCCTCAAACATATACCAATAATGGTAGGGTTCTGAAAATGAATAGGTTGTGAGGAAAGAGTAGCGTACGTTTAGAAAAAACTCCTCTACCTCATTTACGAACAAGGACATTTTATTTTGCGCGATTACAAATCACAATTCAATAAATATTTTTATAATAAGCAATCCTGCTGACAGCAAAATTTACTCTCAACGATTTTGCTTTTCAAAGAAACCGCAATTTTCTCTTACCACAAAATAATTGGAATACTTTGAAGAAATTTTTTTCAATTACAGAATAATTTTGTACAATTTTGAACTTTCCCGGTTTATTGTTTGGCTCTCCTAGTCAGGAAATCAGAAAAATAACATGCATACATTTTTTTCCATTCTACTTTTTTGATTCTCTGAGAAGGGTCACATGATAAACCGAAAACGAGTAGGGTTAAGTAAAAAGGCTTAAAATATTTTGCGGTTTAAACGCCCTGGAAGAAAAGAGTAACCTCTTTCCGGAAATTTAGCTACCACTTGTCAGACAGCGATACAATCCGCTTTCTCGTAAATGGAGGATAAACATGGACAATAAAACAAAAGTATAACATGTAATTTATTTGTTGGTGTCACAAGTGGTGATGATTATTTGTTGATTTCTTTGAAAAAGTTGCTTTACCAGAAGTTTTTTGTGACGATTTCATCCGCGGTGTTTTGGCGCCACATGAGAAGAAAACTGAACAGGTTCTTTTTTCTTGCAAATTGAATCGTCAGAACAATTTTAAGCAAAGCCCAAAGCAGTGCTTGTATAGTCGTACGGGCCCAGAAAGATGTTTGTGACGCCATACAACACGCGGTTGTCTGGAAGGAAGCACGCCAGGTGTTCACGGTTTTATCCACCAACAAAAAGAAAGCCATAATTATCTAAACAGTTTGGGTGTAGAATATGGCAAACTTTGTTTTTTGTATAGCATGAGGCGCTTCGTCTTGATGCAAAAACTTCAAACAAACCATGGCAGAAAGAGTTGCGTACAGGAGCCAGGATGAATAACTGCTGGTGATTGTAGCTTGATGCGCATTATACATTCTCTAGCTGACGCTGACCGATGGCAGAGTCATAATGAGGCCAAACCTCTTTTGTGTGCTTGAGGTCGGCGTGGACGACTTTATTGCTCTTGTAACCACTTTGAAACTTGCTGAATTTACGACCACAATAACGATAAGCTACAAAATACCAGGAAAAGGAGATCTAAAAATTGTTTTGGTTAATCTTCGCAGCGTTAGCCATAATAAAAAGCTGAAAATCACGTTGGTACATTGTAATTTCAGTTGTTTCTTTTGGAATTGGTTTGCTTATGATTGAGACGAAGAAGAATTTGTTTCATGTACATCGGAGCGTAGCGGGATTGAGTCAATATTCGATTCAAACGATTAAGAAAGACGACATGACAAAGGAAACAATGCGATACAGGTGTGGACCAGATATCTATACAATCAACCAGAAACCTCTGAGTACGAACCTAGGTACGCTTTAACTCATCCAAAACTACTGAACGTTTTGGATGAGTTAAAGCGTAGGAACGTTTACACACAACATCAAATTTATCACGACTGGTCTCTGCCTAGAAGAAATATCAAGAGGGGTTGATGACATCACGAAAACGTTACAATTGAAAACATATTTTTTATAATTTACGCATCTTCAGGAAGAAACGCACTCAAGCGCTCAAACTAAAGACAACAACCGACTCAGCAATTTAAAGAGTTATTCCTCTTTATAAGACATCGTAAAGAAACAGTAAACATTTTATTTAAAGTTCGTTTTTTTCCAATTTTTCAAAAAGTACTGAGCGTGCAAAAGCGGTTAAAAGCTTTTGCGGTAGTTATTAAAAAACTGCCTTTTTCTAAATAAGACGTTTATTCGGATATTAATCTTTCAAAGTGTTCACAAAGAAATCCAAACTTCCATTCACTTTTGTGCAGGAAGTTTAATGATATTTAATTTTAGAATCCAACGTTGGACTAGAACGAATCCTCGTTGCATTGCAAAGTTGGAAATCACCATTCTCTGGATAATTCCTATTCTGATATCTATCGCCACTTTCTGGAATAACTTTCATTGCGTCCAGAAGTGCAAATGCGCATTACACTACGTTCCTGCAAACAACTCTTTGTCTAATTGCCCATTCGATGAAGGTGAATGTTGCTTCCATTACTGTAAAAACAATTTGTGCAATTAAATGTAAGTTAGTTCTAAGATGGGATTCAAGCCAATTGGTAAAGCAATAGTCGTAGACGTTTCGCGTGTTTGAGAAATAGTAATTATAACATGCAAATAGATTAAAAATAATTTATAATTGAATGAACCTGTAAAGATCTATAGGTTCATTCAATTATTAACTATCTTGATTCTGTAAATATAATTCGGATTAATTTTGATCAATTCTGGATTACAGGGCACATCGCTACACAGGCTGATTCAGTAGTTGCTTGTAGTCTTATAAACCATAGCACACTGTTAGTTTGGAGAGGACAGAGCCATGTTGAAAAATTATCCAAAAAATGTCTGATATGGCGATTTATAAAAGGAGTAAGAGACAACATGTCGGTATGTTAGGGGGTGACCATCCCGATGTTAGGGAATGACCATCCTGGCCCCATTTCAATGCAGTCCTTATTGCATCCATTAATTACTTTCAGGTTGCAACAACTTGCTGCCCGGTTTCACCAACGTAACTATCATTGCAAGCGGTGCCGTGTGGTTCTGCTGCGTCTTAATTCTTCTCGCGCTTTTGCTTCACTCTTACATCAGTTTCCGTCACGTAATGATGGAGCGCCAGAACACAAAAAACGTAACACTACGCGCTGGTCTCATCAAGAACAATAAGGATGCAAACAAAGTGAACGTGGAGGAAAGGTCGTCAATTGATGACAGCGGTGTGATCGGTCCAAATATTCTTCAGCGATCAAAGTTGGAGGGAGGAGCTCTTGAACAAAGCGAACGATTCAGCCATCGCTTGCACTTGAAGAGCCTTTTTTCTGAAAGTTTAAAAGACCATATTCTTTTTGTTGTTATAGTAGCGGGGATTTTCATTATTGGCACTGCTCCTACAATGATTGTCTTTTTTATTTCTGCGGTAGACACAAACGTACTCGAAGATCTACCGACCGATGGCGTTTTCATTTTCTTGATCCTCATCCGAACTTTTTCCATTCTGACCAACTCCATTCTCATTTGTTCAGCTTACTCGGGGCTTAACATTGCTTTAAAATCATTAGTTCGCTCGATCGCAGGATGTCATTGTTTCAAGAGAGGGCAATGAGTTTGCGCTTTACTATTTGCGACGTAGGATTTCTATTCCAGCTCCTTCGAGATTTTACCGAGAATGCTGGAGACGCCCACACTGCTTCATAATAAACCTCGAGTAATCCTTCATTGTAAAAATTGACTTTGAATCAACGTTTTTAATTCGAGTTTTTCATTCGGGCACTATTCTTAACCCGTTGTAATTTTAAATGTGGTTTCATAAGAGTGCTTGACAAATGCAGGCCAGAGTTTTAGCCTTTTAATTACGTCAAAAGCATCAGCTGAAGTGAGCGTACTTCCAAAACGTAATTCAGCGTACGCGTATGATGTGCACGCGATACTGAATCTTATAATCGTTTAAAAAATGGATTTAATCAAGTTGCAATCTGTGGTAATTAGAGCGATACTATGTTGAAACAACTTTCACAAGACGTGTAAAAAAAATATTCTCCATATTGAAACAGTTTTGTTATTTGAGATGTTATTTTTGTTTTTGAGACGTTTTGTTATGATTTATTTTTATTATATTTGAGTTTTGCGTACTTTTATTATACGGTCACCGGAAAACCTTTTTTTGTCATATTAAAACTATTCGTTTAACCTTGTTTCAGAGCTAGCAGAGCGCATTTCTTCCTCAAGTCACATTGAGAAAACTACCGTAAAATTGCTTTTGCAATGGTTCAGCACAGTATGCCTGACTATTGTAATTCTTGAATGAATAGCCATTGCTATTGCAGAAGCAATTCAAAACACTTAATTACATCGCCGACCAAGGGTGTAGCGAGAGCTGGTTTTAAGAACTGGCAATCGTACGTAAAATTATAAATCTTTGCGACTGCTTCTAGTTGACCAAAATATTGGAAAATGAATTGATCCATTTATTAATGAACTGAGATGAACAGAAACAAAAGCCGATCACATGCCGAAGTGGATATATGACGCAATACGACCAACTGGATCGCAAAGACCTCGAATGTATGGTTTGCCGAAAACACACAAAGAAGGCACTCCACTTCGCCCAATACTGTCTATGACAGGTTCGTCCCATCATGAACTTGGCAAGTGGTTGGCTAGCCTATTACAACCTGTGTTGGAGCGGTTTTCGTCACACTGCATATCAGATTCGTTTACGTTTGCTAAGACCATGCAAAATCTTGACATCGACCCTAATGTCTTCATGTGTTCTTTTGATGTATCCAGCTTGTTCACCAACGTTCCCCTTGATGAAACCATCAAAATCTGTTCGGAAGCCCTCTACGACCAGTCTAATTCCCGACCAGTCATTCCAAAGGACGTGTTTGTTGAATTGATGAAGAGCGCTACATCCTCAGTTGAGTTCAGCTTCAATAACACCATGTACAAGCAAACAGACGGAGTAGCTATGGGATCACCACTTGGTCCGGCTTTGGCCAACATCTTCGTTGGATATTATGAAGAAAAGTTATTTTCTCAAACGCAAAAGCCTTCAACATACTTCAGATATGTTGACGACACGTTTGCCATCTTTGATCACGAAGCTGAAGCAGATGAATTTCTGACCAAACTTAACTGCCTTCATCCATCCCTCAAGTTCACCTTTGAAAAAGAGAAAGGGAAATGTCTACCGTTTCTTGACGTCTACGTCGAAAGAACAGATGTTGGCTTGGAGACCAGTGTATACCGTAAACCCACTTTCACTGGCCAGTATTTGCGTTGGGAGTCCTTTAGTCCTCTCAAACGCAAAATAAGTCTAATATCTACATTGGTGCATCGAGCTCTAATGATTTGCACCAAGCGTAGACTCAATGAAGAAATAGAACGGATTAAGAAGATATTACTGGACAATGGCTATCCTAAAAACATCATCAACACTCAGATCACCAAGAAAATTGCTCAGTTCTCCACCCTTAAGCGATTTGGCCCTGAAAAGTGTCCTGTGTACTTGAGGGTCCCTTGGATAGGTAAGCCATCTACAAACTTAGAAAAAGAAGTCAAAACCGCCGTGGAAAGCTGCTATGGTTCCGTCAGCACCCGCCTGGTCTTTACGTCTAAGCGCATGCTGCCTGTGGCCCGCAAGGATGTTCTACCTGCCATTCAGAAAAGCTTTGTCATATATGAATACAAGTGCCACTGTGACAGTCGGTACGTAGGGCGAACATCTCAACGACTACAGGATCGCATCAAGCAACATGTTCCGCAATGGTTAAGACAGCAATTGACTCGTCCACGCCGATCTCAACCACACAGATCGTGCAAACGAACCGACACCAAACCGGATTGTGACTCCGCCATTGGTCAGCATCTTTTAGATAATGATCGATGCGCATTAAACTATGATGATAAGCGGTTTTCAATCCTTGCCGCAGCGCGCAGCTCTTTCCATCTCAATCTTTTAGAGGCTACTTATATCAAGACCCGACGCCCGGTGTTATGCAGACAGAAAGAGTTTGTTTACACTCTCAAACTCTTTCGATAATCGTAGCATTTGGCCTCCTGCCGCGCCTTCTTTAACTTTCGCACTTGCGAAATCTTTCTTTCGCGCGCTTTGCAATACAAACGCAATCATTGGCCTGTCTTGATTACGTAACATCCAAATTATTCACATAAAAGACTCATTCACTCTAGATCTTCCCTTTTGACGCGATACCGCCACTGATGAGAGCGTCACGAAAAGCTTATGGCTAAAACAGCTTTTTTCAAAGCTATATTAAGAAACAAATTTCAAAATAAACCGACTGAATCAGCTGAACTGACTTAAATCAAGATAAACCGAATTGAATTCAATTGAATTGAATACAGTAAAGGCAAAGTCAAATGATTGAAGCAATTCCAAAACATGCCTAAAGCAAAATCAGAAACTTAAAATGTGCCCTTATTAACGAAAATGCGCAAACAAAGAAATTAACCAAAAGCGCTGAAAAGATAAGATGATATAAGACAACTTAGGTTAAAAGCACTGTAAACATAAAATCCGGGTTCGAAACCGCTAGACAGCAGCTCCCAGAGGTCGATTACGGTGAGTACCTAATTTCGAAGACTGAAGCATTGAAAAAAAATACATGAAGCCAGTGGTTCTCAAACTGTGCGTCGCGACGCCCCGGTGCGTCGTTTCAATTTTCCAAAGGCGTCGCGGAATATTTTGATTTTGTGCCATCAAATCTAGGTTTTATTACGTCAAAAGAACTCTGATCGTAGATTCCATTTTTACTTTCTTCTGACATTCATAATCAATTGTATTTTCACAATAGTGTTTTTAATACACTGTTGTAATTGTTGACTTGTGATTCATGAATAAAATTGCAGAAATTTAACTTAAATGACGAAAAATATATAAAGAATAAAGCATTCAGTTGTATGTTGGACGAAAACAGGAAAGATGAGTTACAAACTTAGAAGAGCGTAATTTTACGATTGAAGATGACAGACCCATCCAAAATCTCGGGAGCATAAGAACACTTATTTGTGTGGATTATGGCTCACATTTATTTTGCAGTACGGCAAACTAAATCTTAGGATGCTGTTTGGTGCGTCGCAAAGTCTTGTAAGCTCTTTTAAATGCGTCGCATCGAAAAAAGTTTGAGAACCACTGCATGAAGCCATTGAAAAATGAAAACTACATAAATAATTCAATGAAAGATTAAATTTAAGTACAAAAGTTACATGCAAAATCTATCAAGTTGCATCAGTGAAATATAATGAATGAAATATTTGACACAGCATAAGCTTGGAAATTACGACTAAATAAATATATTCTTGATGGCAAATGAGGTACACGGTAGGCCATTGCAAGAAGTAAACAATCTAATGAATGAGCATATATGCACGATAGCGGCGAATTAATTAACTTTCAGGATAAGGATTCCTTTCACTTACATGAAAGTAAGGTGAGTAAGGAAAACATCAAGGATTTACCTGGCAAAGCTCAAGCAATGGTGGGGAAAACAAAATTCATTACCACCGCTAAACATTTAAGCGTTAAGGCCTTTAGCCACAAAAATACAAAGCCAGACAAGACATATAATAACAATCGCTGTAAAACTTTGACAGTTTTGTGTTTCTTTTTATTTTCTGATATTGTTTTGATTTTCCGCTCCAGATTTGAACCAAGATTGTTTGGTATTGTCAGAGACGTAGCAGCCGCCCCCCAAACCCCCCAATTGGGGGGGGCTCAGGCCAACTTTGGGGGCCCAAGTTAGTCTGAAATTGCTTTTTGGCTACGTGACTATTTTCAGTTCAGCAGACTTGTTTACAACCGATTTAAACAGTAGGAAGAAATTGGCTTGTGACATCATAAGTGAATGCAACGGCATTTTATCTCGCAGAATCTAGAATATTTCGATTGATTTTCTGGTAGAATCTTGAATATTCGATTGACGTAACAATGCCGTTGTTACGCAACAATCATAGAATGGTCTGGAATTCTGTTTGGCTAGAAATACCGGGACAATATATATACACTGCAGAGTGCAGATAAAGTATTTTATTGACATTCTATAGAATGAAACGTTCAAAAAGTGGTGCTCAAAAGAGAAAAGAAGCAGCCACTGCTCGAGATGCTGTAGCGAAATTGCCTAAGATGACAGATTTTTTCAAGATTACTGAGCAGAGTAGACCTGGCACTAGTACCGAGAGGGATGAAGAAAACTATAGTGTACAAGAAAAAGAAGACTATGACGATCAGCATCAAAGTGATTGTGAATTTCCAGAAAATGTAAGTTGTGATTTACCTGCCAATACGCAACCTTCAATATCAAAAATAACTGAATCTCAATTTACCCCTATCCCTGATGACCCATGTAAATGGCCTGAAAGTATTTCTGATGCTCAACGATGTGATATAGTAAAGCGTGGACCACATCAACTAATAATGAATTTTCCATATAATAACACAACTCCAAGGCGACGTTTTTCCTCCAACCATTATAAACGTGTGTTACCTAATGGTGAAAGTGTTTCACGGTCGTGGCTAGTTTATTCTGGGGAATCAGATCAAGTTTTTTGCTTTTGTTGTAAGCTATTTGGAAAAACACTAAGCCCCTTTTGTAGTGGTATAAATACATGGGAGGGTTTTTCGAAAAAACTGAAAGACCATGAAAACGGCATTTCCCACCAAGAATGCTGCAGTCAATGGATGTTGCTAGCTGAAGGGATAAGAAATTCATCCACTATCGACAAACGCGAGATGAATATTTTTTTCAATGAAAGACGTTTTTGGAGAAATGTTTTAGAGAGACTTATCGACATTGCCTTGTTTCTATCGGAAAGGAATCTTGCTTTTAGAGGATCTGAAGAAGTCTTAGGATCTCCTCACAATGGAAATTTTCTGGGTATATTTGAGCTTTTGGCAAGAAGAGATCCGATCCTAAAAGAGCTTCAAGACAGAATCAAGAATAAAAACACTAAAGATCACTATTTGAGTCCTACCATACAAAATGAACTAATTGAATTGCTAGCGACAGAAGTTGAAAAAGAAAATTTACAGCAATTGAAATTGGCAAAATATTTTTCTATAATTTTGGACTGCACTCCAGATATGTCACATCATGAACAAATGTCTGTCATTCTCCGTTATGTACTATGTAATGAAGAAGCTGCTGTTGTTAAAGAAACATTTTTTGGCTACTTGAGAATAAGTGACAGTACTGGGAAAGGCTTGTTGGACGCTTTCTTAGAAAAAGCGACCGAACTGCAACTCGAATTGTCTGATTGTCGAGGTCAGTCATATGATAATGGTGCTAACATGAAAGGAAAACATTCTGGGGTCCAAGCAAGAATGCTAGACATCAATGCCAAAGCTGTTTACGTGCCCTGTGCAAACCATACCCTTAACTTAGTTGTTGTTGACAGTGCTAATTGATCGACGGAAGCATTGACATTTTTTGGAGTACTTACAAGGTTGTATGTGCGGTTTTCTTCCTCTGCTCAGCGTTGGGAAATTTTGAAGAAACATGTGGAGCTGTCCATAAAGTCACAATCTGATACTCGTTGGGAAAGCAGAATTAAATGCATCAAACCTCTTCGATACAATTTAAAAGAGGTGTTGCTGGCACTGAAAGACTTGGAAGCCATTTCCATAGAAAGAAAAGATGGAAGAGCTGCCTCAGAAACAAAATCGTTGATAGCTCATTTATCAAAATGGAGTTTTCTTTTGTCGGTGTTTATTTGGTATGATATCCTATTCCAAGTCAATAAAGCAAGCAAGATTCTTCAATCGTATGGAGTCTCCCTTCATACAATGGAAACGGAAATCCAGGCAACTGAAAAGTTTTTGCAAAACTATCGCACAACGGGTTATGACAGTGCCGCAACATCTGCTGTTGAAATAGCACAGGAATTGGATATTGATCCTTCTTTTCCTCCGTCAAGAAGTGGAAAGAAAAGAAGATTGTTTGATTACCAAGGTGAAGAGGAACAACGAGCTACTCCTGAACTGAAATTTAAAAGCAACTTTTTCTATCCATTAGTAGACCAGGCTATTATGTCAATGAAGGAGCGCTTTAATTTGTTACGTGAGGTTTCTTCCGCCTTTTCGTTTTTGTACACACGAGACAAACTTTTGCTTGTGCAAGAAGAAAATGCTCTTCTTACTTGCTGTAAAGAGTTCCAAAAAAAGTTCGGTGACATTGATTCTGATGAAATGAGCGCTGAGCTACAGCGGTTTGTTTTAATTTTACAAAAAAAACGCAATCTCAATACGGCTCAAGACTTTCTGAACTATCTTCTAAAGACTCATTTATTTAAATTGTATCCGAATGTGTACATCGCAATTCGAATCTTACTAACTTGCCCCGTGACTGTTGCCAGCGCTGAAAGAAGCTTCAGCAAATTGAAACTGATCAAAACTTTTAATAGAACGTCTATGACAGACAGTAGGCTATCTTCATTAGCCATGTTGTCAATCGAAAATGACTGCGCCCGATCTCTTGATTATGACAATGTCATAACAGCATTTGCGAACAAAAAGGTTCGCTCCAGACTATTTAAATGATACTGTGTTTTTATAACTTTTTCATGTTTTTCAGTGTCATTGCTTTCGTTTCGCAGTGTCTGCATAAATGTCCTACTGAACTCTGGCATCGGTGCCGAATTTTTTATGACTTGCACCTTCGGTATCGGCATGCTTTATTCTGACATTAGCCTGTTTACTTATGTACAAATTGTGGTGTATTTTCTTAATGCAGCTTTTCAATTTTACACCTCTAAAGTGATATGACCTGTGCGCAGGGGCTCTTGCGCTTACTTTGGGGGGGCCCGAAGTTGGAGTGCTACGAGACTGGGTATTGTGTTGGTTACAGTGTCACGATAACCTGCGATAATTGTCGCTTCAGGCTGGCGTTGGTCCACAATTAGGAAGTGCTAAATTTCGATTGACTTAATTTGTGTCTAGTAGCAGTTGCTTGTGAATTTGCATTATATTGGAGTCAAGGAAATAGTATTTTTTATTGTAACATAAGAAACCATTTAACTTGGAAGTTTGTTTTTAGATATATTGACCCGTGATTATATTTGTGTAACTGCTAATTGCAACCTCGTATTGACTAAGTTGAGTCATAGTTTGATAACCGCTTGTCCTTGGATCGTCAAATTAATTACTTTGGATTAATTGGTCAAATTATTTGGATTCACTCTCACCATACTTAATAAATTTAGTTTTGGAATAATTACCGTTTGATGAGATAAAGACAGCGCGTCAATCTACTATTTATTTTGGAAACTTCCTATGCAGCATTGTCACTACTACAATCGCTGAACAACAAAATATTGAAATAGCAACAATGTCTTAAAGCAATAAAAAACCAGCAGGGTACTGCATGCCTAAAAAACTCCAGGTCAGTCAATTAAAAAATCTAGTGAGCCGCCTAACAAATCTACCACTGCGAGTAGTGATAGCTAAAGGAAGGAAACTATGACGAGGAGGAGAAACATCGGCAGATAAATCAGTCGAGATAGGTACATGGGCTACTTTAAGACGGCCAATACTTACCTGCTTTAAACTATCCTTCATTTCGATGGTAAAGACTTTGTCGGTACGCTTCACTACGCGATAAGGTTCAGATACTTAGCTTGAAGTGGTCTTTTGCTGGAGTCATTTCTCAACCAAACATGTGTGCAAGTCTGTAAGTTTTTGTCCACATAATGTTTGAGCTGTAATGCAATTCGTGTTGGTGAGGGATGGATATGCTGAAAGTGTTCATGCAAGTTTGGCCAAAAACCAAATCAGCAGGCGCACAATCAATTTCATCTTTGATGGTATTACAAATGGACAAGAGAACCAAAAGAATATTGTGAAACCAGAGTCAGGACTTACTTGCATTCTCAATGCTGCCTTAATTCTTCTGTGAGCATTTTCTACCAAACCATTAGATTGAGGGTGGTAGCTGGTGGTGTGTTGACGCTGACAACCCAAAAATTAAGCAAACCGGTAAAGAGAAAGAAATCAAATTGAGCTCCTCTATCTGTAATGTTAACTTTTAGCTCACCAAAACAATAAGATACATAACCATGAAGAAAAGCATCAACTACAGATTGCGCTGTACAATCCCTCATTGGCACTACAGTCAAAAATCTGGTAAAACGATCAATTTTTTGTCCACTGCTGTCAAATTTATTTTCTATGTATGCTGATTTGGGCAAAAATAAAGTATAATTGATTGATTGATTAACTCTTTCGCTCCAGCGAAAATAGCGAAAAAAAATGTCCGTAAGGTAGCAGTGCGAAAAACTGTCATAATCAATCATAATTAATCATAATTATATACCTCAAGTTTGTTTGTAAATCATTTCTCAGCTGTCTACTTCTACATTATGTGTTATATATCGTTGAAATCTACATTTCTTGAGGGTTTCAAATAGAAAAAAAACATTTTTTTTGAATATGCAAATTTTATGCAAATTAACCCCCCAACTGGGGGGGTTGTCTTCAAAATTAAAGAGGTGCCCTCACCTCAAAGATCACTACAGATTTTATTTTCAACCAATTTTTTTAGAAATGGTCGCAAGATGATGCTAAGGAAATAAGCTTTCAAGGTACATCACTCAAAACTTACCTAAAAGCTTAGGTTTTCTACAATTTGCAATTTTCTGAGGCACATGACCTTTTTTTTGACCGGTACCGACCGGTACCAAATTTTGGTAGTTAAATTCAGTACCTAAAATACGATCAGTCATTATCTGCTAGAGGTTAGCCTAAACCATGTAACATTATGTATTTTTGAACAGGGAATTTCTTCAAGATTCAGAAAATATTAAGTTTAAATAGAATATGCTGTCACTGACAATGAAACAGCCGCTTGTTTACACCCTTCCCATTACTTGAGAAACAAGGGGGATACAGCAAACTTTGATTTAGAGAAGCCAAAATTCTGCTAGCTTTTAAGCTTGTATTTCGCTTCTTGTCTCCTTCGAAACTTGATACAAAATGACAACTTTATTAGTGAAATATTTGCAATTTATTTTATCTTTTTATAGGGTGTAGTTTTTCTAAAAAGTATAATTTAGTGAAGGTAAGTCAAAAAATTTTGGGGGTTTTGAACTGACATGATGTACAGTACCCATTTTTGATCAGTAAATATCATATAGCACTTAGTCTAAACTATTTAAAGTTATATATTGCTGGAAAGCAAATTTCCTAAGCTTTCAAATGTAACCGGTATTTAGCAAGATATCATATTTTTTACGCACTAAATTTACTTTTATCTACTTGCCATTCAAATTTGTTTGGGGGGTTTTGAGACCTCTAAAAAATTTGGAAATTCAAAAAAGTAAAATTTATCATTATCGCTTGAAATTTTGTCAAATGATGCCCCAAAGAGTAGTTTTCAGACTGTGTTAATGATAAAGGGTTTGGTTATGTGGTAAAGATGTAATCTCAATTTGATTTTAACGTAGTTGGGACGTGCTGAGAATTTGGCCGATTTTGTCGTCTGCAACAGGGTTTTCGGTCTTTTTAACCCTTTTTGGGTATAAAAATCCGAGAATTAGGGCACAAATTATACATCTTCCGATGCGTGAGGAAATAAGCGTGATCTTTTGAAAATTTTATGAAAATCGGATGAAAAATAAAGTCACAAATCGATGTTTTAGTAAACTAATTTTGTAACTCAATTTGAAAAAATTTGAGGTAAACACTGAAAACACGAGATCATCAATCGATGATCGCCCGAGCGAAAGAGTTAATTGGTGTTAGCAAATATTTGCAACCGCTAGATGGTGGAAGAGGGCCAACTACAACCATATTGATCTCTTGGAAACAAGCGGTGTGCAAAGCATGTGACTTAAATTTATTAAAGTTATCCCGGTGAATTTTGTTAGCTTAACAAACAGTGCACTCACGAACCCAAACTCTTTGCGTCTTCTTCATGTTGGGTCAAACAAACCTCTGCGTTATCAACCAAATTGTAGATTCAATGTCAGGGTGACTTAGAGAATGGAGTTTGTGGAACACATCTTTACTAAAGTAAACTGGTACTACAGGACGAATAGCACCGGTTGAAACATCTCACCAGATCAAAGAAGGACTAGTTCTAGACGACGCAAATTGTACTAATTGTAATGAAGTAACATTGTTTTTGACCAAATCTTGAACAACAACATCAGTTGTTTGACTTGAAGCCATTTGCTCGTAATCTAAACCGTTCCGAAAGTATTCAACATTATTAATTTGGACACGTGACAAACCATCGGCTGTAAAATTCAACGTACCAACTACATGACGAATATCGTTCGTGTATTCAGCAATGTAGCTGAGATGGCGAGCTCTACGGGCAAGTTCTTGGGATCGAGTGCTCTGAAAGGCACGAACCAAAGATTTGTGATTGGTAAACAATGTGAACTGCCTACATTCCAAAAAATGGCGAAAATGTTTAATGACGAAATGTGCTGCCAACAACTCACGGTCAAAGGTGAAGTATTTTTGTTGAGTCGAATCTAAACGCCGAGAGAAGAAAGCCACGGGACATCAAACTCCTAACCGTTTGATCTGCAATACGGCAGCAATAGCAATATCACTTGCGTCAGCATAAATACTCATAGGAGAACTAGCAGTAAGGAATACTAACAATTACGCATTTGTCAGTAAGGATTCACTTCAAAAAAATGCAGTCTCCGCTTCTTCATCCCAAGAAAGAGATTTACTGCCTTTTGCATTCCCACGCTGCACGTCATTCAAAGGGGCAAGATATTGAGCAGCCTTGGAAATAAAGCGATTGCAAAATTCAATTATGCCGAGAAAAAGCCGATGTTGTTTCACATTACTGGTCAAGGGATATTTTTGAATTGCTTCCACTTTATCAGGCAATGGCTTGATGCTGTCGTGAGAAATCAAGAGACCAAAAAACACAGTTGGATGTTTACTAAATTCACACTTGGATACATTAATACTAACTCCAAATTCATTTAATTTTTAAAAAAGTTGGAGCACATGCTGCTTGCGCTCAAGTTCTTTCTTAAAAAACACTATAATATTGTTAACATAGGCCAAAACGTTAGGCATGCCATGACACACACCATCAACAAATCGCTGAAGAGTGGCAGAAGCATTTTTCAAACCAAAGAGCATGGTGTTATATTCAAATAATCCAAGAGGCCAAATGATAGCTGTCTTTTTCCGAGCAGCAGGACCTAAAGGAATCCGATGGTACGCCTTGACAAGATCGATTTGGCTTAAAATTCACGCTCTAGACATACGGTGTAACAAACTCTGAACAGAAGGAGTAGGATACTAATCAGGTATAGTTTGGCAATTTAGATTTCGTTAGTCACCTACGAGTCAAAATTTTCCTGAATCCTTTTTAGGAACCAAATGTAACGGAGATGCATAATTAGAATTAGACTTACTAATAATGCCAGCTTCAAGTAAATATTCAATCACATTACGAACAACTTCTAATTTGTCAGGGGGCAAAGGACGAGCACGAGCATGACACGGATAACATGTAGTGACAATATCATGAACAACATTATGTTTGATGGGTTTTTCTTTGTTCGGGGGTCTTGTGAGATCAGAAAAACGCTCAAGCATTTCAAAGTGTTCATTCGTAACCAAAAAGGGCTTTGGAAACTCAACATTACAAACAAGCTTAGTAACTAGTGGGAATAAAGACTATTTAAATTGTGTTTCAGTTCGCATATCGTTTCTCTGCTTAATTTCGGCTACAAATTTTGCAGCAAACGCCTGTTATTGGTATTGCGACAGTCTTCTTAAAATAAAAGTATGGCTTTGAACACATGCCTGTATCTAGCTGCGTGTTATTCTCAATCCCAGACTAACCTTACGCAAATCAACCACGCAACTGGGCCTGCCATTCACAGACGTTGAGCAGCAATATGTTTTAAAAATGAAATAAATTGTAAGGTGCATTTGCTGCTCGTTAGATGGCAATAAAGCAATTTTGTGAGATTAAACGGAATGGTTGGGCTCAGTGCGTATGCAAAAATTTTTCATGGGAAGGAAATTGGTTTTTCTAAAGCATACCAAAGTTACGATTATTGTTGCGAATCCAGGAGCATGCCTCCTTGAAAAAATTTTAAAAATTACATTAAAAAACAACCGTTCTTTAGGTTTCTAGAACAGGTTTAAGAATAATGCTTGCCTGGATTTTGATTTAGTTAAAAAATTGTATACCATCAATTTTGTAGGGGGTTGTAACCACCCAACTACCTTCCATGTATACGCCACTGGTTACGATGCTTGAATTTTATTTTGGTTGCAGTTCTGGTCTATTTAGGTAGTCTGCTGAAAGTTGGTAATTTCAGGAGAATAGGCTAAGGCTGTTGATAACTTGTATCAAATTCTTGTTACTTGTTTTTATATTGCAACTGCAATTGGGCATGTCCGAAGTACGAATACATTACACCTAACAAAACTGTTGCCTCTACTATATATAGTAGCTTTTCATGGTAGACCGGTAAAGCAATGTTGATTAGATTTATGATGTCTGCAACGTTCCAAGCTATTTTGTTTATTGAGCAACAAAAATCTTAAGCGATTCGGAATACTTAATGTACATTAATAAAGTTGCGCTTCTTGTTTAATCTTGATTGAAAAGTTGCAACGAGTCCAGCAATTGAAGGACTCTAGTCGGTCTGAGTCCTTTGGAACCGTGACTTGATTCTAGTCCGAGTCTTAGACGCTCGAATCCAAGTCTAATGAAATGTTGATTTGCGGTTATATGTAACTAGTCGGCTTTGCCAGCGTCGCCCGGCAGGGGCTCTCTATCCGTAATGTCAGGGTTTAGTATTTCGATTCAACCTGCTGCGCTGGCTTCACCCATTTGAGCAGTAGCAAAAAGTTAATGAATTTTATGTACTTTCACAATTCTTCTACACAAAATTGTGATCATCATATTCTTTTAATCATGACTGGTAATGCCCACAAAGAATCTTGCCACAAATTGTTAATACTTGTGAGAGAGCAGTGATTGTACATAATTAAAACTGGTTGCAGGGGCGAAATGGTGGTTGCTTTCACAATTACAGAAATAAACTATTTAATGGTAAGCCTACGTAGTCGGTCGATTTGACAGTAGAGAGCTCTATTATCTCATGGTAAGCCTATATTGCGATGTGATGCTGCCTCTTTCCTATTTATATTAGTGGCATTAAGAGCCTAATTTGGCTGCACTATTGGACTTGTTTTATGCAGAGCGACAAAAGCGGCTATTGTTCTCTCTATACTCAGTTTTACAAATTGCTGTGGTAATGGCTTTATGCTGATTTTACCTTAAACTGGGGATTTTATTACAACGCCGTAGCCTAGAGGAGAGCAACTCAACTAATTTTAACGAAGGTCCAATTGGACAAGTTCAGTATTTTCATGGGTCCAGCAAAATTTTTGACTTGCGATGATAAAAACAAAACTATTGTTACCAATAAATACACAAAAATACTTGGAATTTCTCTTAATCTACCCCCTCTGCATCAAACATCGAAATCAAAAATAAATCTCTATTCTACTAATTTTGTAAAAAAAACACATTTCTTACTTTTAGCCAGTTCTTAAAACTTGCTCTGTAGAAGAAACGGCAAATCAGAGGTGGCGGCGGGATGATTGGCCCTGGTACTACGCAGTAAGCCTTCGTGTGCGGCAGTAAGATCTGCCAATACAATTCCTGATTTATTTTCTTCAAAGCGGTGCTCAACGTCATAGGTTTGTTTAAACACTTGGTCGGTTTTGCACTGACAATGTCTGAAGCCAGCTTGTTTGTCAGGAAGTTGGGGGTTTAATACAGGTTCTACGCGCCTCAAGAGTAACCGCTCGAAAAGCTTGAAAGACACACTCAGCAGCGATATAGCCTGGAAGCTCTTTCAGTTATCAGCAATTTTGGCAGGTTTTGGTACCAAAACAACTATGGCCAGTCGCCATATTGTTAGGTCACGGAGGTTGTGTAGAATTTTTGAAGCCTTGTAACACATTTGAGGCCGCAGTGCTTCAGAATATATCTTGTGAGACATTGTCTGGGCTTTGACCTCTGCCACACTTGATCAGTTTAACTACAGAGGCAAATTTAGCGGACGAGAGAGGTATAGATAACAGACCTTCAGCACTGGGAAACAGGCTTTTTCCTGATTTTCATGCTGATCAAGTTGTTTGTTAATCCTTTTGAAGGTGCCGTTAGTTGGTGCTAAGAAAGCGAAGCATCGCCAAAGGCGTTAAAACTTTTTGCTATTTTGCTTGATAACAACTTAGTACTTAGAACAAGTCAACAAAGTTTGGTAAAATAGGCATCGGTTTTTTCGCGACCCGTGGCTGCACCTGCTCATCCTGCAGCTTGAGGTCCAGTTTCAACACTCGAAAGGTCCGGATCCGGACCGCGGTCCGTCAGTTGAGTAGCCCTACTGTAGAGTATAGACATAAATGCCTTAACAGGCAGCATATCAGCATAAGAAAAAATCCTTGCTTTGTAGTATATACGACGGCGTCACCCAAAGAGACCCCATCAGTAACGTCAGAATTGAGAGTGTCAGTTCAGCCGCCCAAGCCGGCTTGAGCTATCAGACTCTTGTGCGAAGAGTTACCATACGTTTATGTGTTTTCTGCACATAAGATGTTCACTGCTTTTTGTGCTCCTTTTCTTTATAGAATATTTCGTTTCAAGATCCTGGCTACGCCTTAGAGGTCTATGTACCCTGTTCATTGCTAACACGAACCCAAGGGAGCCTTGCGTTTCCCGTAGTTTGGATACCGGGAACGCATTTTTGATATTAAGCTATTGTGAAACAAAAATGTCTTTCTGTGGCGCGATTTCACACACTGATGCCGTTTTTTTTTGATTTTCCCTTAAACTTTGTTAAGTCCTCACTGGCTTCGCATTATGTAGCATATTCTTTTCTCCTTAATTGACGTGCTCTTTTGCCCTGGGGAGTTAAAGAAGTTTAGGATTTTCCCCAAATGTTTGGTTTGATCCCGGTAGCTTTATAAAGCTATTATAAAGGAAAATACTGAAAGTAGGGTGAATTCTGTACCACGGATCATAATATCTTCCAGGTGGTACGATTTAACACAGTTACTTTGTTAATTTTGATTTTCACTCAAACTTTTTCAAGTCCTTGCTGATTACTAGGGCCATTTTTTATTTGACCTAAAAAAATATATTTTTGACTTTATTTTAGCAAAATTTTGACTTTATTTTGACCTAACCGCTTTCGCCTATTATTTATATCTTGTGGCACTTTTTTGATTAAAAATGTTTTATAATCCGCAATTAACATAAGTTTTTAAAGAAGAAGGTAGTCTACTTTAAACATTTTCTCAATCACTCAGTCTTGAAGCTAATGCAACAAAGCGACGCATGACGTCAAAACCTACTATAACGAGCCATTATACAGGGTGGCCCAAAAGTAGTTATACAGTTATTAAAAGTAGGGTTTGGGTCCAAAAGTAGATTTGTAGTTCTTATGTAGGCACTTTTAAACCTCTAGAATGATAGTTATATCTTAAATGGAAACTGTTTAATCTTTTTAGTGCTCAAAATGTCCTTCTTTACATCTGTTCAAAACACTCTGACATACCGTGCAGCACAAATTTCAATTTGCATCAATTTCTCTGAATGCGTCATAAATGCAATCTTTTAATTCATTTACTGTTTTCGGATTCTTCTCTTTGTTCTTTACATACTCTTTGTTCTTTACAACACCCCAAAAAAAGAAATCCATTGGTGTCAGGTCAGGTGAGCATGGTGGCCATTCAATGCTACCTGTTCTTCCGAACCAACGCTGTGTAAAGACTTTGTTAAGGTAATCTCTTACTCTTAACGCATAAAGTGGAGAAGTTCCATCTTGCTGAAAGAAGAGTTCATCAAAGTTAGGTTTAGTTTGAAGTTGTGGCACTACCACTTCACAAAGAATTTCCAAATACCGTTTTGCCGGTGTATAAGTCGACCTTTTTCGATCAAAAATCGACCTAAAAAAATCGACCTCGACTTATACACCGAGTCGTAAATAAAATAAAATAAAAAAACATAAAATCGTAAATTTCCGTCGAATTTTAGGGGGTCGACTTATACAACGAGTCGACTTATACACCGGCAAATACGGTAGTTCTCTCCATTAACTGTATGCCTACTTCTGGGCCACATAAAGTGCACTGCTGGTAACTTCAAAGCACATAAAAAATAGTTTAATAACTGTATACCTACTTTTGGGCCACCCTGTACGTGTATGTAGCGGCATCAATTAGTGTGTAATACAAAAAATGCGTTGTTATCGCAACTGTACTGTACATTAACAGTCTGTCTATGATGTTTTTAACGAAAGCCACACAGTGTAATTACCAGGACTTTTTATTGTAATACAGCATCATATATTTTTTACGTTCTTAAAATCAAAATTTCTGTCTTTTCTCAGTAATTTACTGAGCATAGAAAACGACCTCTCAACAGCAGCAGAGGTTGCCTGGGCTTTTTGCAATAGTGCGTAGCTTGTTGGGTCAATTGTCAAGTTGATACAGTTTATTATTGTTTCTAAATCAGAGTTGGATAGTCGTTTTTTAATGTAATTTTTAATTGCGCACGGATCATCATCGAATTGCATATTCTTCAGCAGTCCGTATGATTCGGTTATCGTGTAGGCACATCCTTCTAAGAACTCTACGTTGCCTGCTAGAATCCGGTATTGATTTATTTTAACTAAGTCCGGCACCAAATCTTCCGCATTGATAGCGTCTTTTGCTCTGCTGACTAAGAGGCCTGCACTTGTCCAATTGTTGACAATGGTACGAACAGCTGGAAGGTTCTCACAGTAATATAAGGCAGATCTAAGCCAAGTTGCCCATCTTGTAATTACAGGGTCAGGAGGAGATGGCAGACCAGCATCATGAAAATCTTTCTTGCGATCTTTGTTTTTGATTGTTGCTATTATTTCATCAATATTTTTAATATAAGTTGCTATTATTTCATCATAGCGCAGTTATGTAGTAAGTGCGCAATGCAGGTGACATGCATCAAAGAAAGGTATAATTCCTGTAATGCCTTTCCAGCCAAAGACATGTACCAAGCAGCATCAGTCAAGAACAATGAAAACTTCTCGCGTTTTATTTCAAGTTGTCGCAATATGTCATCCACAGTGTGCAGAATGATACTGCTATTAACATTGCTACCGCTGTCAAGTGGATGGCAAACAACGAGGAATGTCTGATTTGGGGCATCTAAGCTGTCCACAAGCACACTAATATACTTTTGTTTAGCAATCTCTGCTTTATCCACAATTTAAAAAATTGTTTTGTCACGAAGTAATTCTTGAATTTGTTCTTCTTATTGGGATGCTACTTTAGCAACACATGCAGAGACGTAGCAGCCGCCCTTTGGGGGGCCAAATTAGTCTGAAATTGCTTTTTGGCTACGTGACTATTTTCAGTTCAGCAGACTTGTTTACAACCGATTTAAACTGTAGGAAGAAATTGTCTTGTGACATCATAAGTGAATGCAACGTCATTTTATCTCGCAGAATCTAGAATATTTCGATTGATTTTCTGGTAGAATCTTGAATATTCGATTGACGTAACAATGCCGTTGTTACGCAACAATCATAGAATGGTCTGGAATTCTGTTTGGCTAGAAATACCGGGACAATATATACACACTGCAGAGTGCAGATAAAGTATATTATTGACATTGTATAGAATGAAACGTTCAAAAAGTGGTGCTCAAAAGAGAAAAGAAGCAGCCACTGCTCGAGATGCTGTAGCGAAATTGCCCAAGATGACAGATTTTTTCAAGATTACTGAGCAGAGTAGACCTGGCACTAGTACCGAGAGGGATGAAGAAAACTATAGTGTACAAGAAAAAGAAGACTATGACGATCAGCATCAAAGTGATTGTGAATTTCCAGAAAATGTAAGTTGTGATTTACCTGCCAATACGCAACCTTCAATATCAAAAATAACTGAATCTCAATTTACCCCTATCCCTGATGACCCATGTAAATGGCCTGAAAGTATTTCTGATGCTCAACGATGTGATATAGTAAAGCGTGGACCACATCAACTAATAATGAATTTTCCATATAATAACACAACTCCAAGGCGACGTTTTTCCTCCAACCATTATAAACGTGTGTTACCTAATGGTGAAAGTGTTTCACGGTCGTGGCTAGTTTATTCTGGGGAATTAGATCAAGTTTTTTGCTTTTGTTGTAAGCTATTTGGAAAAACACTAAGCCCCTTTTGTAGTGGTATAAATACATGGGAGGGTTTTTCGAAAAAACTGAAAGACCATGAAAATGGCATTTCCCACCAAGAATGCTGCAGTCAATGGATGTTGCTAGCTGAAGGGATAAGAAATTCATCCACTATCGACAAACGTCGGAAAGGAATCTTGCTTTTAGAGGATCTGAAGAAGTCTTAGGATCTCCTCACAATGGAAATTTTCTGGGTATATTTGAGCTTTTGGCAAGAAGAGGTCCGATCCTAAAAGAGCTTCAAGACAGAATCAAGAATAAAAACACTAAAGATCACTATTTGAGTCCTACCATACAAAATGAACTAATTGAATTGCTAGCGACAGAAGTTGAAAAAGAAAATTTACAGCAATTGAAATTGGCAAAATAGTTTTCTATAATTTTGGACTGCACTCCAGATATGTCACATCATGAACAAATGTCTGTCATTCTCCGTTATGTACTATGTAATGAAGAAGCTGCTGTTGTTAAAGAAACATTTTTTGGCTACTTGAGAATAAGTGACAGTACTGGGAAAGGCTTGTTGGACGCTTTCTCAGAAAAAGCGACCGAACTGCAACTCGAATTGTCTGATTGTCGAGGTCAGTCATATGATAATGGTGCTAACATGAAAGGAAAACATTCTGGGGTCCAAGCAAGAATGCTAGACATCAATCCCAAAGCTGTTTACGTGCCCTGTGCAAACCATACCCTTAACTTAGTTGTTGTTGACAGTGCTAATTGATCGACGGAAGCATTGACATTTTTTGGAGTACTTACAAGGTTGTATGTGCTGTTTTCTTCCTCTGCTCAGCGTTGGGAAATTTTGAAGAAACATGTGGAGCTGTCCATAAAGTCACAATCTGATACTCGTTGGGAAAGCAGAATTAAATGCATCAAACCTCTTCGATACAATTTAAAAGAGGTGTTGCTGGCACTGAAAGACTTGGAAGCCATTTCCATAGAAAGAAAAGATGGAAGAGCTGCCTCAGAAACAAAATCGTTGATAGCTCATTTATCAAAATGGAGTTTTCTTTTGTCGGTGTTTATTTGGTATGATATCCTATTCCAAGTCAATAAAGCAAGCAAGATTCTTCAATCGTATGGAGTCTCCCTTCATACAATGGAAACGGAAATCCAGGCAACTGAAAAGTTTTTGCAAAACTATCGCACAACGGGTTATGACAGTGCCGCAACATCTGCTGTTGAAATAGCACAGGAATTGGATATTGATCCTTCTTTTCCTCCGTCAAGAAGTGGAAAGAAAAGAAGATTGTTTGATTACCAAGGTGAAGAGGAACAACGAGCTACTCCTGAACTGAAATTTAAAAGCAACTTTTTCTATCCATTAGTAGACCAGGCTATTATGACAATAAAGGAGCGCTTTAATTTGTTACGAGAGGTTTCTTCCGCCTTTTCGTTTTTGTGCACACGAGACAAACTTTTGCTTGTGCAACAAGAAAATGCTCTTCTTACTTGCTGTAAAGAGTTCCAAAAAAAGTTCGGTGACATTGATTCTGATGAAATGAGCGCTGAGCTACAGCGGTTTGTTTTAATTTTACAAAAAAAACGCAATCTCAATACGGCTCAAGACTTTCTGAACTATCTTCTAAAGACTCATTTATTTGAATTGTATCCAAATGTGTACATCGCACTTCGAATCTTACTAACTTGCCCCGTGACTGTTGCCAGCGCTGAAAGAAGCTTCAGCAAATTGAAACTGATCAAAACTTTTAATAGAACGTCTATGACAGACAGTAGACTATCTTCATTAGCCATGTTGTCAATCGAAAATGACTGCGCCCGATCTCTTGATTATGACAATGTCATAACAGCATTTGCGAACAAAAAGGTTCGCTCCAGACTATTTAAATGATACTGTGTTTTTATAACTTTTTCATGTTTTTCAGTGTCATTGCTTTCGTTTCGCAGTGTCTGCATAAATGTCCTACTGAACTCTGGCATCGGTGCCGAATTTTTTATGACTTGCACCTTCGGTATCGGCATGCTTTATTCTGACATTAGCCTGTTTACTTATGTACAAATTGTGGTGTATTTTCTTAATGCAGCTTTTCAATTTTACACCTCTAAAGTGATATGACCTGTGCGCAGGGGCTCTTGCGCTTACTTTGGGGGGGGGCCCGAAGTTGGAGTGCTACGGGACTGAACACATGCCCGGGCTGCAGTCTCCGAAGGCAATACTTTTCCCATTGTAGCAAACAGAGACTTTAAAGAAGAATGGTTGTGTTTATGAAGTGGGATATCTGCAGCTAAGAATGAAGTGACAACCTGTTCCTTGAAGTTTACTTGATCGAGTTGTAAAAAGGTTTGCTTACTTTAGGATTTGCTCTTCGTCTCCAATTTTCTTTGGTGTTGCTTACTTTTTCGGTGGCTTTCCCCAAAAACTTTTTGTCGCATTTGACTAACACGTCGCAAAGGTTGCATCGCAAGTCGCGGGCAGGAGTTGCCGAAAACTCATCCGGATATTCCTGGCAAATTTGCCTAACTTTCGCTGTAGAAGATTTGGCTTGTTTAGGCATTCTTTGCTTTGCAAGCTACGACTTAAAAAGACTACGTGTAAAGAGTGCAAAGGTTTTATAGTAATAGATTAATTGTCTACCAATTATGTGTTTATGCATCAACGATGACGATTTGATGCATAATAAGTGCTATTTCCTTCTCAATTACCGCACGCATTTTTACCATTGCAACTATTTGAGAAGTTTAAAATGAAATAAAACTGCTTACAAAATTTTAATAGCAGCTCAAAAATTCAAAAAAATATAAAAAAATCTAAATTTGTTCGTTTTCGTAAGGAAATTTTTGATGAAGAGAATTTTGACAATTTTGACTTTATGCAAAATTTTGACTTTATTTTGACTTATAAAATCTACCAAAACAGACTCCTGGAAACCTGAAACGAACGTTAGTACACGTTTGATCATGTAACAAGGTCCTGAAAAAATTTTGACTTTATTGACTTTAGCGGGCCCTACTGATTACGCATTATGATTCGTATTCATTTTTTAAATTACGCATTATGACTACAGAGTATCTGTAATCTATGGTCCGTTTGTTTGCTGGTTTTAAGACTTGAATGAGACTTTAATAATGTTTTGATTTGTGGCAAATTATATTGTTATCTTGCACCACTTTCTAAACAAAATATGGGGGCTAGTTTTGAAGTCTGTTGACATCTAAGGACATTGCAAACATGTACTACTAAGCAGCACCCATGCTTATGTGCATTTCTGCAGGAAAGCAAGACTATAATCTGGCTTTGTAATACCTGAAGATCTGTACGTCTACAATTTGGTGCAATACATTAATTAGTGAAATGAAAACAACATCATCTCCAAAGCTAACCTTGTCCAGTTGATAAGCAGCATGCTTTACACGTCAAAGAAAGCGTTTTGCGAAACAATTCTGCGCAAAGTCACTCACAAAGAACAAATTAAGCAGCCAAATTGATTGGACTATTTATAAATAGATAAAGTTAGGCTTAACGAAAAAAAAATAATAGTAATAATAAGGCGGTCATCACAACTGCACATACCAGTACCACCAACAAAACTATAGCCCATACAGTGACCTGCGTAATCAACGACAACAATGAGGTAATGTCAAATAGTATTGCATGCGTATACCGGTAGCCAACCATAGGCAGCTGCATGTCTCACCTAATGCAATAGACTACTTGGTTAGCTGTAGAAACACTAACTTCAGTTCTCAAAAATATATTTTAAATAGCCTTGCCTCGCTCGGTTGTACAACTATACTACTGTACCGGTACTAAACTAGTTACAGGCTTGCAGAAGTAAAAATCTACTTGTTCTTGCGTCGTCATGGGTGATGATTTTAAGAACGTTATGTTTATTTAAATTATGGGAATACCGCATTCTACTTCGCAAAAATTATGGTGTCTTAGACCAGTGCTCTTCAACCGGGTGTACGGTATAACAAAGTGTATACCAAGCTGAAAGTAGGGTATACAATTAACAGAGGGTGTACCGCCAAAATCAAACCTAGCTGATAACTTTTGTTTTAATCTGATATTATGTATAGGGTAGAGTTGTATAATCCTGTCCTTTTCTCTCCATTATTACGTAAATATCAGCCATCAGTTAGTCGTATTAAAAGTTGTATTATTACAAAATAACCACAGTTACGGCGGCTGTTGTAATTCAACTGTTAAGTTCTAAGGCTAAAGAGTGTAAGCATTTTACTTTGGAATATTGGTACAAAAAATATGGGATGACAATAGCTTAAGGAATAAAAATATAAGTTTAGTAATTACCAGCATTGATCATAGTAATAACTGAGCTTGAAGCATGCCAAAGTATTACAGATAACTTCGGTTTTATTTTTCGTTCTTAAGTAATACTACTTTGGTTTTTTTCAGGTTGCAATGTATTTGCATTAGTACTTTCGCGATGATAGCAATAAAGAACCTGATGAAGTCCCAGCCTCATCTTCTGCACATGAATCTATTTCTGCAAAACGCAAGAAAACAATAACGAAGAGAAGAAAATGGAATAAAGATTACATAAATTATGGATTTTTTCGTCCAAAAGGTGAAGAGGCAACTAGTTATCCACCAGTCCAGTCAGTGTATGTTTTGCTTGACCATTTATAGCAATGCCAATGTCGCTCCATCGAAGCTGATAAGTCATGCACATTACTGATATTTGTAATTGCAAGGATATCGGTACAAAACACTAATCTTCATTCAACAGTAGGGAGATCTGGATTAGGGGCAAAGTTAAATGTAATAAATTCCAAATTTAAGAAAAAATAAAAATTGAACAATAATAGCATCAATTTGAAACACTGGATCAAGAGGGAATGTTTTTGTTTGAAAAGAACTCAATAGGTTATATGGCTCCAGGGGAGGGGCATGGTCCCTTTTCATGCTACGGCCGAATAAAAGCAAACAGCGCAGGCAAAAATCTTAATGTCACAAATATTAACACGTTTTAATTTGGCACCGGTAATAGTAGGCCCCGTCGGTGTAAAATCGCATCACACTTAGGAGAAACATGTTTTCTATTTTGCTTGATAATAGCTTTATAAAGTTACCGGAATCAAATCTGAAAATTTGAGAAAAGCAAAAACTTATTTAACTTCTATAAGCATATCTATGCAAGGAAAAACGAATATAAATCATAATTCGTAGCCAGCAGGAACTTGAAAATGTTTGAGGGTAAATCAAAATTAACAAAGTCACTGTGTTAAATCGCACCACATGGAAGATATTTTTGGTTTTTTGCTATAAAATAGGGTTGTATAGCTACCAGGAGCAAACCAAACATTTGGGAAAGTCAAGGACTCTTTTAACTCCCCAAGGCACGTTAACATAATGCGAAGCCAGCGAGAAATTGAGAAACTTTAAAGGGAAACCAAAAGAAAACAGCTTCACTGTGTGAAATCGCACCACACGAAAGACATTTTTGCTATTTTTATTTAGAATAGCATAATATCAGAAATGTGTTCTTGTCACGAGTAAGTAAATTTGCGTTGAAAGAATAGTTTTTGTATAGATATACTGTAGTTGTTGTAATTTGTGGTTTTGGTTTGCCGAGATTATTTCATTTGTAAACCTGAATTGTCTTAGCAAACTGCAGACAGTGACACTGTTTCGACCTATCAGGTCTCTTCAGTGCAGTTGGTGACCAATAAGAAGCTAGAGGCTATTAATAAAGCATAGCTTAGACCGTCACACTTGTGGGACCAAATACTAGGTCCACTGTAGTGGATGGTCTGTCAACCTGGTGTAGTGGATGTAGTGTAGTGGTAACTGTCGTGTAGTGGTAGTGTAGTAGTACTGTAGTGTAGTAGTGTAGTGTAGTGTAGTAGTGTAACTGTAGTGGATGGTCTGTCTGTCGACACTATTGTTCTAGCAGGTGTTAGACTTAGTGCACCTGCGACAACCGCCACTCATTTACGAGTGATACGGCTTCGCAGAGGTTGACAGACCATCCACTACAGTGGACCTAGTATTTGGTCCCACAAGTGTGACGGTCTATGCTATGCTTTATTAAAAGCCTCTAGCTTCTTATTGGTCACCAACTGCACTGAAGAGACCTGATAGGTCGAAACAGTGTCACTGTCTGCAGTTTGCTAAGTGCATCGCTGGCCTCTTGCATTACTATACATGAATTGTCTTAAGTCCTGAACTTGCTTTTCATATGTCGGCTGTTTTCGAAAAAGACGTTTTTTTTGCAATTAGATTTGTAACTCACACGCCTCTTCTTACGTGACTAAGTTCCAGAGTATTCGAGTGAATCTTGCTTTTTTTTGAAGATTTTTTTGATTGCCGATTACGTAATTTATTAATGGTGCTTTTTTTCTTTGTCACATGATGTTGCTCTGGCATTTTCTAGAATTTCCTTTCATTCATATATAAGGCGGCGAGATTTTTATGCATTCAGAGTGGCAGAGTGGCAGAGAGAGAGAGAGAGAGAGAGAGAGAGAGAGAGAGAGAGAGAGAGAGAGAAAGTAGAGGAAAAAAAGAAGTGTATTGATCTGTGGTAATTTTTGTGAATTTCTATAAGTGTGATAAGCGGTTAATTGGTGGTTTTGGTTTTTGGTTGGATTCTGATCGTCATATTAAAGTGCTTTAGTGTCTGTGATCGACAAGCGAAAGAATTCAAAGCTTCAAGGCATTTTATAAATATATTTGTTCTGTTTGTGACCGAGACGTGCGTGATTCAAAGTATCTCAGCAGAAGCCAATCTTCACCTAGCTGTTAAGTTGCAGCCAGACTTAATTATTAAAGCGATACTATAAGTCGCCTCAATTTTGAGAATAAAATTAAGGTTGAGATAGAACCAAAATTCTATTGCACGCGACAGTTCCCTACTTTCAAACTACGGGAAACACAAGGCTGCATTGGGTTCGTGTCAGCAATAAACAGAACGCATGGACCTAAGGCATAGCTAGGATCTTGAAATGAGGTAATCAATTAGGAAAAGGATCACAAAAAGTCGTGAAAATCTTATGTGCAGAAAACACATAAACGTTTGATAACTTTTCTTACAAGAACCTGATAGGTGAAGTCGGATGAACCGCCACTCTCAATCCCAACCTCACCGATGGTGGCTCTTCGAGTGACGCCGTTGTATATACTATAAAGTAAGGATTTTTCTTATGCTGATGTGCTGCCTGTTAAGCTATATATCTATACTCTACAGCGTTGTAATAAAATTCCCAGTTTAAGAAAATATCAACATGAATCCATAACCACAATCATTTATAAACTGAATATAGAGAGAACAATAGCCGCTTTTGTCGCTATGCCGGAAACAAGACAAATAGTGCTGCAAATTAGGAACTTAATATCACTAATATCTAAATAGGAAAGAGGCAGCATCACATCGCAATATAGGCTTACCATTAAATAGTTTATTTCTGTAATTATGAAAGCAACCATCATTTCGCCGCTACAATCAGTTTTAATTATGTACAATCACTGCTCCCTCACAAGTATGAACAATAATTTGTGGCAAGATTCTTTATGAGCATTGCCAGTCATGATTAAGAGAATATGATGATCACAATTTCGTGTAGAAGAATTGTGAAAGTGCATAAAATTCATCAACTTTTCGCTATTGCTCACACAAGAGCCCGATGGGTGAAGCCGGCGCAGTCGGTTGAATCGAAATACTAAACCCCGACATTACTGATGGAGGGCCACTTGGCGGGCGACGCCGGCAAAGCCGGCTAGGTTGAATCTAACGTTACTTGAAGGGACCCCGCGGGCGACGCCGGTAGAGCTGGCTAGTCTATACTACTCGTATAAAGCGCAATTCTCTGTGCGTGTTTTAACTCTTCCAAAACTACTGAACGTACAGGCATCAAACTTGGCACGATTGACAACCACACCAAGGTGGGTGTCAGAAGGGCGTTCGTGAAAAAAAAGCCAATACCCGACTTACCAACTTCAAAAAATGCATTGTCGTTGGAATGTCACATGACGTCATAATTAACAATTATTTGCAAAATATATTTTTTAACTTACTGAAAAACTAGTGTTCGTAGAAATGCCATTAAATGCTTTGTTGTAAGTTACTGACGAGATGCTCTTGATAAAAACAAATCTAGAACAATTTAAGCTCAATTGACAATGTAACTACAGATTCTTCATTTAAGCATTTTAAGCCCTTCAAGCATGCTTTTCTCATTTTTTGTTCACTTTAAACTCGCTCTATGATGCCTTAATACGTTTGGTACCATCAACATATAGTCTTTCGCGGACAAAAATCATAATATAGTAATTTTTTTCAAATGGTGCAAAATTGTTACAAAATGAATTTATCAAAAAACAGATTTGTGACCTCATTTCTTCACCGAATTTCAAAATTTTTAAACAATTGAAGGTTATTTAAAGCAACGCAAGAGGCTAGCGATGCACTTAGCAAACTGCAAACAGTGACTCTGTTTCGACCTATTAGATCTCTTCAGTGCAGTTGGTGACCGACAAGAAGTTAGAGGCTTTTAATAAAGCATGACTTAGACTGCCACACTTGTGGGATCTATACTAGATCCACTTGGTGAAAAGTCTGTCAGTACTCTGCGAAGCCGTATCACTCGTAAATGAGTGGCGGTTATCAAAGGTACAATAAGTCTAGCAAATGCTAGAGTAATAGTGCTGTCACAGCCTAGTGGTCACAAGCTCTTCTAGTAATGCAAAGGCTAGCGATGCACTTAGCAAACTGCAAACAGTGACACTGTTTCGACCTATCAGGTCTCTTCAGTGTAGTTGGTGACCAACAAGAAGCTAGAGGCTTTTAATAAGCATAGCATAGATCGCCACACTTGTCGGATCTATACTAGATCCACTTGGTGGAAGGTCTGTCAGTACTCTGCGAAGCCGTATCACTCATTGTGACAACCGCCACTCATTTACGAGCGATACGGCTTCGCAGAGTACTGACAGACCTTCCACCAAGTGGATCTAGTATAGATCCCAAAGTGTGACGGTCGAAGCTATGCTTTATTTAAAGCAATTTTGATAATATTTTATTTGTATCTTTACTATTTTTATTTGTTTGCTCAAAAATTAAAATTTAACACCTATAGTATAATCTTTTACCCCTTTCCTAAAAGTGGTAAGCTGAGTAAAAACAGGTAAGTTGATATATAAAGATTGCGGTAAAGCACTAATAATCAGTGTCGTTTGAAAGATTAGAAAATTGCTTTTCAGCAATATGTAACTCTAATTAGTCAGAACTAAGGATTAATTTATAATAGCTAATCAGAAAATGATTATGGTGCATCATTTTCCATTTTTAGTTAAAATTTTTTCTACTAGACCTAAGTAGCTTGCGATTTTTACAAAAAGTTATTTTTTTGGTACATTATGACTATTTTTTATCAAAAGCGTGCTTCTTCACAATTATTTATGTTAATTTTCAAAAAGATTTATCAGAAAGTAAAGTCTCTAAAAATTTTCAAATGTACCCTACCGGTCAAAAACAATTAGAATTTTGGTGTCTGGGCTTCACTTAACGGCAATTTGTAGAAAAACTAAGACCTCTTGTACATTTTGTATTTTCTTTTTCAAAAGCTTGGTTCTTTGGCAATATGTATTGAAATTTGCAAAAAGATTCATGAAAAGTTGAAATCTCTGAAAATTTTATAAAGCAGCCTACTCCAGCCGAAACATTGGTAATCTCCCTATTAAAAGAAATGGATTAACGGCTGTTCTGCTTAATTTTTTGCAACACAGATATTATTCTCCGGCTGCATATTGTCTAAATGTTTAAGAAATTTTTTTTGTAATGCTGTGAAGAAGGCGCAGCCGGTTGGTTTGATATTTGTAACCTCGACATTATTTATGGGGGCTCTACTATTGTAATAACTTAACTACGAATGCTTCATTTCGGCTTAGTTTGCTCTTTCCCTGGCTGCATTGATGCCAGGATCAAGCAACATGCGCCCAGCCAAAGACTTTAGGTCGTACAGGTAGGAATACAATTTCAAAAAAGCTGTAAGTAGTGGTACAAAAAATTAACACTAGAAATTCCCTCGGAATCGTGCCGCATAAAAAGCAATGCGCTAATGATTTCTATGTTTCTTTATTGTTTATCATTTTCACGAGGGGTTTTACTAAGTCGTAAAATATGCAAACCACCAAATAACTGATTTGTGTTTTTGTATAACAAAAGTCATTACGACGCCCATTTCTAACTTTGTGTTTATTTTCCTACACTTATATGATTGAAGGAATAGAATTTGTGAAATGATGGAGAGTTTCTAAGACCTTGCCAAATCAGAAGCAATTGTACTTCAATCGGGATTGGGGGCATAGGGGGGGATATCCCGTTTAGTACCAATTTATTGCTTATGGTCTTAAAAATAATTTGTTTGAAGTGAGCTGAACCGATGTTGCTAACCCGACATAAGTAATTTGATGTCTGCACGCTTCTGGCTACTTGCTATTAGTGAAAAAATTTGTTGTTTAAATTTTTGAATACCAGCGCTACAATGAGCTCTTAGTATGAAGTGCATAATTTCATGATAAGCCATGAAAATTATTTTAATAGAAACTTTGTGACTTATTTAGCAAAGGTTGTTGGCGTTTAGCAACGCTCGGCAACCTGCAGGTTTTTTATCTCATTGTTTTTGGAGAACACTTCTGTTAAGAAGGTGCGAGCCTGGTGAGCGTGACTTGAATTCGGTCCTGTGCAACTAATTAAAGTGAGGGTCCTTTTTTCTCTTTTTAGGGAACACCCTTGATTTGATGGGCTATGTCATACACATACACCCGAACACAATTTTTTGGGGCTCTAGTCGTTGTTTTTTTTTCGAAAATCGAGCTTAAATATCTCTTCGCTCGTAGAAGTTTATTTATTGGACATGTTAATGGTGGTTACATATTTTTCCTGATGAATCGACAAAACGGTTCTTGGGTAAACAGGACGTCAAAAAACAGAGTGAGAATTGGAATGTATGCAGAAAAGAAGAGACAACGTATGGTTGGTTTGAATGAGTGAGTCGGGATTTTTAATCTTACTCTTGAGTATAATATCGTAATTGTTAAACAACTGAAAGAACTGTGCCCCCTAGACTCCCCACTTGCTTGTGTCGGTTGATTTAATTTTGCTCTTTCAGCCTTCAAAGGTGACAAAAAATTATTATTGACCGTTTCATTCATTCATCATGAAAAATATATACGGTAACCATCATTAACATGTTCAATAAATAAACACATCAAGTTACGGAAAAGTGATTTTGCGCACAACACTGCCGTTGTCAAAATATGCTAAAACGTCAAAGCTGTCACAGATTCTTAGAGTAATGCAAGAGACTAGCGATGCACCTCGCAAACTGCAGTTTGCTATCTCCCACAGATTATTTTGTGAATAAATTTATTGCTTTAAAGTACTTTAAAGTTGCAAAAGAATTCAAAGTGGTAGCATTGACAGAGCAATTCAAGGTATCCTTACTGACCCGGGATGAATTTTAGAGGCTCGATGGATTACTGTTGCGCCACCCCAGAAAAAGCACAAAATTTGATTTTTAAAAAACATCTCGAATTCGAAAAAGGGCCTAAAATACGCTTTCAAAAAATTGATTCCGAAAAAAGAATAAAAATGTCTTTAACTAGAAAAGGGATGCAACAAGCCTACCAATAAAAATTATGTTTTTACGTCTCTATGGTTCCAAGTCCTGTTCCTCAACAATTGCGATACCTGGCCAGGGTGGGCCTCCCAAAGGCTCAGATCCAAACAACAATTGTTCGGTGTGAATCTTCCAACCATCAACTAACCTTGCATAACGTTATCTAAACAACAATTTGTTTAAACAGTTGTTGGCTTAAAAGCTGTCGGGTCAAATTTCAGCCTTCCCAACTGAGTTGCATATAGTATTCGACAAAGAATTTTTCAGCTTTTATCAGAGTCCTCTGTGATTTCACTTCATTACAAAACAAAAATTACCTCGTTTGTAGGATGTAAAATTGCTGCCGAATCTCGACATCTTGATAGAAAACAATCCTCGAAATTCTAGAAAATGTTAAGGCAAAATAGAAAACTTGCTCAAAGATAATCTACAACATTATACTGTACAACACAAATCATTAACCCGGGACCGGTTTCGATGTTATTGGGTATCATCAGGCGCATGTAAAAAAAGACGATAATAAAATGTATAATGCACAATAGTCTTGTCATCGTGTGCAAAATGATGATGCCATATGATACAGTAATAGCTATATCAAGGGGGCTTCATTAGAGGATACGCACACACACATACGCACACCCACATACGCGCGCACACATACGCGCGCACACGCGATATGGGCAAAAAGTCACATCGGCAAATTCTAATAGAGAAGTGGCATCATTGTCAAGACTTTATCACTTTACAGTATTATAGAGGATGCTATAGTTGCTGGTAAGCAATTTTCAAACATATTTTTTATTAAAAGGGATCTAACTACATCAAAACTAAGGCAAAATAGAAATCCTGCTTAAAATATAATCATCACCACCATACTGTACAATACAGTAATCTATTATAACGGTTCAATAACCACCCGCTTGATGACACCAAAGAAGGTCGAATCCGGGTTTGTACGTCTTTGCTCTCTAGCATTTTTTACGGATACTTTTATCCGTTTGGATATTTGTATAGTGTTGCACAGTTATGTATATCTTGTTGGGTGAACACTTGAGTTAGTCCACAAAGCGCTCATTGAAACAGTTTTGAACGCTCTTGTCTGCAATAAACGTGTACGCGGAAATAATGAATAGCAATCTGTTGATACGTACTTCCTGATTTTGGTTGGTACTTCACAAGTTTGGTACATACTTTATAATTTTGGTTCGAACTTCGTAATTTCGGTTCGTACTTTGAGGACTAAATTGGATGTTTGGGCAACAATATATACTGTAAGGAATGTAAGGCATGACATAAATATCTAAGTGCATGAATATTTTTGAACAAAAATGCAAGATCTAAAAATGGTACAAAAACCGGACAAAACATACAAATACGTTTCTATGTACATTCACGTTTAGAAAATATAGTTGTGCATTTTAGAGACTTCGCTAGATGTTTCCCACCAGCTGTCATTACTGTTTGTACATGCATGCATTTTTCTATTTTAATTTCTTTGTTACTTGTCCAAACCGGCGCGATGGTGTAGTGGTTAGAGCGTCCGCTTCGCAGTTGGTAGACCTGGGGTTCATTTCCCAAGTAGAGTCATACCAAAAGACTTCAAAAAATGGTATTCACAGCTTCCCTGTTTGGCGCTCAGCATATAAGGATAGTGTGGAGAACAAGCCGGCAAGCTTGCTTGTTGTGTCCTTGGGCAAGGCACTTAACGGGATGCCTCCGTCTTTATGTGGCAGACAGATGGTGGGGCCATGCAGTCTACCCGTCGTGGTGGCCCAGTCTGACGAAAGACATGCAAACAGAGCATGAGCTCATACGCGTGAATGAATGAATGTTACTTGTCCAATTCGGAAACAGTTATGTGCTTGCAACATTCGGCAATTATCGCATCGAAAATGATCTTTCCTAACAATGATACGTACTTTCGATGTAGGGTTTATATAGCGTTGCTTGTGGTATAACTAAAGTATTGCTGCACCGACAGCAGTGAGTAAAGCAGCAGCATAGAAAGAGGCTACAAAGAAAACTAGTTGCCTACGCTTTTGTTTTGATATTTTGGAGCAAGGAGAAAACATGTTTTTTTGTTTTAATGAGTTGTGTCGTCGCTCTACAACAAAGATAAATCCTTTCGAATATCCTACAAGTGTGTTCTGAGTTATAGTTCTTTCTTTCATGCTGCCCAGAAGTGCCCGTTGTACAGTGAACGGAAACAATAATATCCAGTTCATACTTGTAGAGTGCACAACTGATACCGACATTTAATTCTGAGACTGGTCTAATACAAGACACTCAAGCAATAAGAAGATAGTTAATACTTTTTGACGGTTTGTATTTCAAGTACTATTTAAAAGCTAAAACGAATTGGAATTAGCATCATTGTTTTTAATATGTCAACCACTACAACAAGTTTCTCTCAAGATGGAAATCAAACAACTTTGTGAGTATTATAGATGAATTGCTGTCTGCTGCCTCTAACTTCCTCCGATCATCCTCATCTTTTAACTCATCCCTTTAGTACCAGGGATCTATCTGCATGTGAAAAAGCTCTAATTATTCTCTTATCTCTAAATTCAATGGAAACACAACACTTGTGTAAGTTTTCAATACGCCATGACTTTGTTGATTAGTTGCCTCATACTTTGAAGTGTCGTGTTTTGTAGCAGCTTTTATTGAATCTCAAAGTCGGGTCGCTTCTTCCACATTTGCTGCGCAACCGCCAGAAGTAATAGCTCAAGGAAAAATCTTAATGCTTGGCCATTCGTGTTTTCCACCATCCGTCATACCGTGAAATTGATAGATCTTCGCTCTGCATATCTCTGGGTTCTTTTCTATTTAGAACCGTAGCCAACAACAAATTTCTGGTGTGGAAAAAATTTGGAATGGCGTTTCTACAAATCGCCCTAGATTTACTAACGAATCAAAAATATCAGGGGAATTTCGAAGGCATTTGTTGAAGTGAAGTTTAGCACAAAGTGAAAATTTTTTTAAAGGGTGTTAAGGAAGTTGGCCAAGTATAGAGCTTTGATCAATTTTTTAGGCCGAGGGAAACATTTAATTGCCTATTTGAATGCGCATAACCATGCTCCTATTTTATAGCCGCAAAGTAAAAAGTTTATCTTAGAAATTCACATCACTGGACTGTAAAATACGTCCTTCTTTACAGAACAAATTCCTCCAAGTGTGCTGTCGCCAATTACTCATATCACTTCGTCAGCATGAGTGCAAGCCTCTTTTTGTTTGTCGTTCATGTATTTCTTTGCACCGCTTTCATCATTTATAGGTAAGTCTCTTTAGTACGTTTTTATATAAAAATGTGACCAACACAAGAAAACTTTGTCAACACTTTGCTCTATTTTAGCTTGACTTCACTTTTGTTTGTTTTGTAACATTTTTCTGAACCAGATATTAGAGTTTTGCTTCAGCTGTGATTTCCAGGCCGATTTGGTTTGGTCTTCCAAACAGACACCCAACCGTTTTTAGCTTTGCGACCGTTTGAAAATCATCAGTAGAGTGTATGTAAAATCCTTTTTGACGACGTTGTTTTAAAAATGTTTATTGAAGCGTTGTATTTAGTTTTTTCAATTTTTATCCTCAAATATTCAATTTGTAGCCACGAAAACAAGTTGGACTAAAACATACAGTATAACAAAAAACCTGCAGATGCTACGTTATGACGTTTCGCTGAGCCACTAATATATGGTGTGCTATGTCTACTCAGCGCAGCTGCGAATGCGCCGAAAAAGTTGCAGCAAAAACTTTGAGCTTTTCCGGGGTGGCGATTGGGTGAAGCGTTTCGTGGGGGGGGGGGGGTCGTAAGCAGGTCTCTACCGACTTAGAAGGAAACTAAGGCTTCAATAAATTTGCAATTTTGGAGAAAATAAAAACCACCCCAAACTTGTTACAGCACCGCTTGTGCTTTGTCTGTGTGGCCGGTGTTTGCTTTGTTATCTTGCCTTAGAATCGCAAATTGAATCGTCAAACCACGAAATCATAAAGATACGATACATAATCATGATTATTAAAACAAGTCTTGCTGTTGTCAAAAGATCGCCTTTTTTTATAAAAAAAAAAAAAAGAACGAGTCATTAAAACTAACCCTAATTTCTAGTTATCGGGCGTATTATGGCCCTGATATTTAGGTGAGGTTTTTGGGCGGCTGCGTCATGCAGCAACGCAGCGATACTAGTGAGGTCAGAACACAGAAAATGAAACAAGGAAATAATGGTGTATGTTGGATATTAAAAAAGATGAAAATAACTGGACGCTGCTTGCTAAAAATACATTTTGTTGTTTCTTCCGCAAATACGAAACTTGAGTTTTGGTGTTGACAATGAGATGCTACTATCGTTGTCATGTCATATGTAGTCAGTTAATGGGGTAGAGCAATTTTTAAAAGCACTTAAGCCCGATTGTGACGTGGGTAGCCCCAAAATGCCAACACAAACCCGTACCACCCATCTTGCACTCATAGAATTCAACTCTTTTTAGATCAAGGCAGGTTTAGATCTTGCCACCAGCTAATAACTTATCTATCTCATTGTGTACAGAGGTGACGACTAATGATGAAATGATTTTAAGCTATGGGCTTTAAACTAAGTGTGGCGACCTCAAATTGAGTTACCTGTAAATTTCTTGAAAGTAGCCTGAGGTTTTAATAACCTTGATTTCCAAAACAAGGCCTTAAATATTGTTTTGAGACAAAAACTCTGTGGTCAAGATCGTGAATACTTGCAAACTTTGCTGTGGTCAAGATCGTGAATACTTGTAGACTTTGATTTTTGTTTAAATGGGGTCGTCTCTAATGATAACTGAAGATCTCTGATTTTGAGACAAGGCTGACTAAGCCAAATTCAAATTAATGATTGTCGAAGCATTTTATTCAGCACGGTGAAAGCAACCACTGTTGTTTCTTTTATTCTGCATGGCAATCCAATAGTAGTGACAATTCCTAATGGCAGTCCGCCTTGTCGGTAGTGTATTTACCAAAGATCAGAAATTATCTCCCGTTTTCTTGCACGTTTAGAAAGTCTTCATACTTATGCTAGCTGGGTTTAAACGGAAAAGAAGCAGAAATCTATTTATTTAAAACAATACAATAGAGCCAAAATTTGAGCAATAATTTTGTGTACTTGATGTTTCTCAGAAAACTTGTATCTTTTACAAAAAAAAATATTTTGCAACTTACTACTCCACTTTTGCAGCTTATTTTCAAAAAGCAGCTTTTCTCGTGATAAAGCAGTTAAGCGCATTGCAAAAAAAAACTCAAGTAAACAAAATAATTGCTAAAATATTGCCTTTATTGGTTTTGTTAAAAGCTTTAAGCAAATCTAATCTATTTGATTCTGCTTTGATGATGTTTCAGGCAAAAGTTAAGACGGAATCTGGTAGACCTATACGCAGCAAATGTCGTCTTTGCAAACGCATGGCTCTCGACAGTGTGGACCATGATGGAATTTCTTAATTACTTCGGTCACAACCGCGATACAAATTCCTATGGCAGTCAGCCGATGAATAATTTCTGGTTTTTGTTGAACAATCTTCGGTTAGCAATGTTTGTGGGTGAGTGATTATGAAAATTCACTGAGAATGACGTGGCAACACCGTCCTAATCAATCTTATCTAATTGCTTTCAATTTTTGTCATCCTTGTTGCTCCTCGGAAGGTCCTGGTTATGCACACTATTAAGCAGAAAGCTCTCTGCGAATAATCTAAAATATAATGGAATATATGCTCTATATTTGGTTGTAACTACCGCTCTTTTTGTTTTAAACTAGCCAGCTTTGCCGGCATCGCTCGGCAGAACCGCTCAGTAATGTCGATGTAAACAATATCGGCTCAGCCAGCCACCCAGTGGATGGTTGTGAAATCAGTAACAAAAAAATGTTTGGATGTTTTTGACTTTGCCAAATCTCGTTCCGAAACAACACTATTATTTGGTGAAACGCATTTGACCAAAACATTATGAGGGTTGCGCATAGACTACATGTCTCCCAAGTTTGCCGAGCCCCTGGAAACGTCTTTATTGTCCTGTTTTTACCATAGGATTTCTTGAACTTAACAAACCTTAATCGGCTAAAGTCAGCAAGTGCTTGAATTAAACGCATATCAAAGTTGTGGTAGGGCACCGAGATGATTGATATGTATTTTCAGGATTAAGCCATTAAATATTGGGCCCACCACTTGTATCTGTAAAGGTATTTGTATGAGGTAACGCCTGTGGTTGCGGGCGTGTTGCGTGGCTCTGGCATAAACGCGGCCTGGCAAAGAGCAAACTGACGCAAATTCAAACACTCGCGGTTAAACTATTACAAAAGCAGCGTGCCCACCAGTTATGGCGGATGTAAGAATATTAATTCAGCTGGCTTCACCAAATCGATATTTGTGAGAAAAGTAATAAAAAGTTAATCTGTTGTTGGCATGGCCAATTCTCGTTCCAAAATTAAAAGCAACCTCTTTTTTGGAAATCGATTATGCCTTGAAAACATTACAGTGGGTTGCGCATAGCAGCCATATTTTTCCAACAGTTTCTGGAGTTCCTGACTACGTTTTTCTCGCCCTGTTTTGTTCTGAAGAAGCGGACCAATTCACAATTGAAACCGCGAACAATTTCAAAATTTTATTTGTTCATTAGAAGATGTGTAAGAAGCATAGTTTCAAAGTAGTGGGGAGGATAGGCGCCAAGGTGATTGATATACGTATTTTCAGGAATTGCCAACTAAATATTAGAACCGCTACTAACGACTTTTTGGTAACTGTATAGCTACTTGTATCACCGAAAGCCTAGGAGCACATGACATTTTTGATGGTTTTAGTGAAATAAATTAGTGTTATGGTCTTACAATAGCGCAAAAAATAGTTTTAATGAAAAAAGTAGCTGTTGTGTCGGAAGTAATTTTTGAGGCACTATATTTATTGATGCTTTCACATAGAGTTCCTCAATGTTTTCGTGACGTCTCCTTCAAAAAGTAATTTAGAATGGTTTTAAACCTTGCGGCCAATGAAATCAAGCGTTTTCATATAATGTATATCAAGAACTCTAACAAGAACAAGCCCGATTAAGTGTACTACCAAAAAGTTGATTTCATAAAGGAAATTTGTCCTAGTTATGAAACAATTTAACACAAAAAAGCAGATTCTAGCTACGATGAGAGCTATACAATTAATCAAGGCCACCACTGAAATCAAATTCACTTTCTGCTTAAAATGGATTGCAATTGTCGAAATGAATACAATTGAACAAATCTGGGCTTAAAAGCGAAGGAGATTTGCATGAACATCTACAACTTGCACGCTGTGACGATTTACAATTACAACATATTAACTGAAAAATAAATTTAGGAGCTAGGCTTTGTGTCATTCATAAGATCTTTAAATTACCATCTTTCTCTTCTCAGCCGAGATTTACAGCGCTCGGTGCTTAGACTGTCATCCACAGTGGGCAGAATAAAACCGATATTTTCACTGCTACAGCTTTCAAGTGGAAGACACTCAATCGAGTATTTGTCAGTTGGAGTCTTCAAGCTGCTCACCAACACATTAACATACTTTTGCTTTGCTATCTCTGCTTTATTCACCATAAAAAATTTTTGTCGTGAAGTAGTTCTCGAATTTGATTTTCTTTTTGAGATGCTAATGCAGCAACGCTAGCTCGGGCTTAAGTCTCAAAAGGTAAAAATTTAACCAACGTAGCAAACAAAGACATTAAAGCTGGATGGTTCAGTTTCTGAAGTTTAATAGCTGCTGCTAGGAATGAAAAGACTAATTTTCCTTAAAGTTTAGTTGATCTGGCTGTAAAAAGATTTACTGATTTTGGGATCTGATTTTTCTCTGCAATCCAACTAGTTGATGTTTACTATTTCTGTGACTTTCCACAAAAACTTTTTCGTGATATATAATCATTACGTCGCAAATGTTGCTCCGCAAATCGCCTGCTGGAATTGCCATAATTAATTCGAATATTGGCTAACTTTTGCTGCAGACAACATTGCTTTTTAAGGCATCTTTCAATCTAACTAGATATTGCAAGTTTAAAAAGACCACGTGTAGCAAGACATAATGTAGCAAGACACAACTTAAAGGACTAGATTAATTGCGCAATAATGAAGCGTATATGCATCAACAATCAAGATTCTAAAGTGAATACTTTTCTAAAAAACATGCATAAAGTGACGAATGTCCAGTTCATTCATCCATTTTATTGTGACGATAATGCATGACTGTTACAGAAGTTTTATTAGAAAACTTTTCTAAAAATAGTGTAGAAACAGAATATTTAACTTATTCGTAGCTGCTCAAAAATCTCGTAAATAACCAAGAAATTGTTTTTTTCGAAGTAAATTTTGATGAGACCAAAGTTCATGTTATTTTGACCTATAAAACCCAAAAAGAGTTGTAAGCAGCCGAAACCAATGTAAATATCAGTTTGATGACGAAACATACCCGTGAAGAAATTTTGACTTTATTGATTTTAGCGGGCCCTATTCATTACAAAATAAATAAAAAGCTTGTTTTTCCTTTTCAGAGCAAGCGCTGGTTTAATCATAACCTGTTTTTTATTTATGCGTATGAGCTCATCATGCTCGGCTTGCATGTCTTTTGTCAGACTGGGCCACCACGACGGGTACATTGCTTGGCCCCACCACTTGTCTGCCACATGAAGATGGAGGCATCCCGTTAAGTGCCTTGCCCAAACACACAACAAGCAAGCTTGCCGGTTTGTTCTCCACACTATCCCTATGTGCTGAGCGCCAAGCAGGAAAGCTGTCAATACCATTTTTTAAAGTCTTTTGGTATGACTCGACGTAGAGAATGAACCCCAGGTCTACCGACTGCAAAGCGGACACCATCGCGCCGGTAAAAAACCTGCAATCCAACGCAAAATCTGGAAATTTTAATTGTTAAGCGAGTCTCATTTACCAATTAAACTTTCAGATGTCCAATCTGCCATGCTTATATTTTGCACGAGCGACTAGACATAGCAAAGGGCTGCCAAACCACAGCTCGTGAGCTGCATGCGGCTTTTTGGGCTTTTGAATGTGGCTCTTTTAACTCGTGTTGTTTCATTATCAGTGATCCAGCTCAAATTTTAATATCAATTGATATCACACCTTAAGGAGGTCTACACCTTAAATTTAAATAAAAAAATACGTGAATTCAAGCTTGGAAAATTAGTGATTTCCTCAAAATGATCTTTATCTTTATTTTGGACGTAAAGTTTGTCTATTCCGGCTTTAGTAATATTGATTTTCAAAAAAAGATTCGCACTTTGAATTTGGATGCATGAAAAATGCGACCCAGAGTTACGACTCTTTTCAATTTTATTTGTGTCGTATGTGGCTCTGGCGGGAGGCAAGTCTGGCCACCCTTGACACATAGATTCGCATCAATTGCTTGATTTGAGGCAAAGCCAATGCTTGCTTCATCAGTGTCAGGAGACAAAATCAAAATAAAGTGCGTTCCAAAAGTTTTGGGCACATTTTGACATTGGATATCTCAAAAACTCTAATGGATATAATAACGTATCTGATATATTGTGAAAGCTTGCTGTCTCAAGTTTTTCATGAAGTGTTCAAAGATGTTCAATGTGGAGCATCGTTAGTCACACTGCACACATCAAGCCAATAGTTCAATTCTTGCCAAATGCGTTCCAGCAAAGCGTTGTCGATGATTGTAACTGCTTAGGTTATTCGGGCCTTCTTTTTATCCACGGCTTTTGAAAGGGGAGACACATGGACCAGTCCTTTCACAAACCCCCACAAAAAGAAATTGCATGGTATGAGATATGGAGGCCTAGGAGGCCAAGGCATGCAAACGCGATCTTCTTGCCCAGACTGTCCAATCCGTCTGTCAGGCAGTGATGTGTTTAGAAACTGTCTAACCCGAGGCTCCAGTATGGTGGCGCCCCGTCCTATACGTAAGTGTAGTTGTCAAACTCTTTCTCGCTCAATCTTTTCATTAATCAGTTTTGCAGCATGTCGAGTTACGTGTCACCATAGACCGTCGCTCCTTCAAAAAAGAATGATCCTTAGACAGCTTTCTTTGACATATCACAAAACACTTTCACCTTTGGGAAATCTCGCTGAAATTTCAAGAATTTCCTGTGGGTTCTTAGCACCTCATGTGCGAGTGTCATGCTTATTAACTTTGCCGTTTACGTGGAAGGTCGCCTCATCGCTAAAAAGAAACCGATCATCAAATCCGTTATCTCCCAACTTCTCTTGCATTGCAATGCAAAAGTGACAACGAGCTGGTTTATCGGTGTCCTTCAACTACCGGACTAACTGTAGTTTGTAAGATGTCATGTGTAGTCGTCTTTTTAAGACACACCAAACAGTTGTTGTTGGAATCTAAAGTCCTTTCTGACTGTTCTAATCGATTTACGGGGACTCCGTTGTAAGGCAGTTAGAACTAGCTTAACCCTATTGTGTGAAGTTGTGGGGCGCTCCGTTTTCTTAACTGGGCACAAACATCCACCCTTCATGAATTTAACATGCAATTTCATTGTGAACTTTTTTGTGGTGCCTCTTTTTGGAAGTTTGTGCGAAATGCACCCTGAACAAGTGTCCATAATTTGAATCTGAGAAGATATGAAAAAAATCATAAGCATGCCAAAAAACTTAATGAATTTAGCTTTAAAATAATACCAGTTTCATCATACTACTATTCATAGTTTAACAGATATGAGGACTAGAAATGTGCCCGAGACTTCTGGAATACCCTGTAGTTCTGTGGAAAGAACTGGCTGGAGCAGCACGCAAAAATAATCTCACGTCGACCTCTTTTTGATCACCACAAGTGAGACTTTCTACGATTCAATTGTATTTTCCAGTCAGACTCCTTGGTCGATCAAATGAAAGTTAACAGAAGTTGTACTGCCTCAAAGTAGGCGAACTCCAAAACACAAAAAGTAGAAATATTTTTGCGTCTAGTAGCGACAACTAAGACAGCTCAGCACAACTAAAATTATAAAGTGGGTCTAGACTCGTCCTACAAAGACCATTACTCGCAATCTAAATCTTGTTGCTTACACTGTCCCATGCTACCAGTAGCCCAGTACAGGTAACCAAGTTGGCTAAGCACTGTATTTAATTTTCCATAAGCTTAAATGAAAATACAATGATATTTATAATTCAAAAGTCGCCTTGCGAAAATGCTAATTTTGATAATTCAAAGTAATATTGATCTTATCTATATTTTTTAAATGTGTACATGTTATACATTTTTGCAATTTATTTCATTGACATATTTTCCTGTTTCAAAAATTAATTTTCTAAGCCAAAATACATTCTATAATTTGACGTCATCCATAAAACTCAGTGTTGTCCTGAGACGAGATTCCATCTGAAGATTACCGACCTGCTTCTAGTGGTTATATCTCGGCTTGCCGTCTTGATCTTGAGTGACCACCAAAACTTCTCTTTCTCGAAAATTCGATATTATTTTCCCAAGCTCATAATTAAAGCCAAGAACACACAGCAAGACGTAAATTAATTTGAAATACAGCTCAAATACTTAAAACATTACTCAAAACGTTTCTCAAACCATTAAAAGCTGCTTCAAGGTCTTATCAAAACAAGAAGCAAGCATTAGTCACTTCAATAATTTCCGATTAACGTAGATAACTTCATGTTTTATCCCTTGCACACGTGCTCAATTTTCTTGCCCAAGTTAATTTGTCGGTCCAGACTATCGTACAGTAGTTTCGAAGCGACAATGCTACGCGACATGTGCGGACATAGTAATAATAATTGTAAGCCACAAAGGGCAGCATTAAAAACTCAGTCTCTCACGCTAGCACTCACTTTCTTATTACCAACAGCAATGCAAACGTTATTATTATGAACTGCATTGTTTAAAAATAAATTGAAGGAAATGAAGTTAGTATCACCGTGAATTGTAATAACTTTAGGTCACATCATGCTCACGCCGCGATTTACTCTTTTTTACGTCACAATTTATGCCATTGTCTTGCCTACCCTAAGGTCTATGTGAAAATATAACAGTTACGATTCGGACAGAAAATTTGGTCTTACATGTATAATGCAAATAAAGTTATTATGATAAATTCTGCAATACACTGGGTAAATTTTTCAGGTTTCTGAATATGGAACTTCCGCTGACCATCAAGAGCCACTATTGGGCACCTTAACCTGCCATGGGTAGCATTTTTGGCAAAAATGTAATTTTCATTTTCGATGAAATTGGGATTACGTAATGGACCTACCAAACTATAAGCTCTCTTCAAAAAACAATGGTCCTGAAAAGGGCTGTTTCATGTCGTAAAAGTTGAGTTAATATTTTTTGCCCATTCATGATTTTTAATCACCATTTGGCATCATCGAGGTAATGGATCTACTAGTTCTGTGGGCTCTTCCAGTGATTTTACTCAAAACCAATCAAAATTTATCGAGAAATAACTTGTTTGATAAGTTACCTCTTCGTTTTCGGTTTGTTTTTAGATATTACTCCATTCGACATATTTTAGTTGGTTATAAATCTGGAGATTGGGCAGGCCAATCCAAGCTTAGAACTTTATGGCTCTGTACTAGTGTTGCACTTTTTCGGCACGGTGGAATGGCGCATTGTTGAAAAACCTAGTTGTTGTCAAAAAGCAAGGAACGTGCTCTAGGCAGCATTTTATTTTCCAACACTTAAATATACAGTACTTTGTGCCCCTTATCATTTATCACAGAGACCAGCTGAAGCCAACTGATACCGTTTGCTGCCATGCAACCCCATACCATATTTTACTGAGCACGTTTGACTGTTGGTGAGATGCAATACGGTCGGTACTCTTGCTCAGGTGTTCTTCTCACATGCAGTGATTATTGCCAGCATGATTGTCTATGGTAAAAGTCGACTCATCAATAAACAGAACTTTTCTCCGTTTCGCAACCGGCCATGTATTGTCAGAACGCGCCCACTCTAACCGACGTTTCCTCTATTTTTCTGTCAATAATGGCTTCTTTCTAGTCTTGCATCCTCAAAGACCATTTTCCAGCAGTCTTCTCCTCACTCTAGGACAATTCAACACTAGTGCTCTCCTTTAGCTCTCTGGCCAACTCCTTGGAAATCAGTTTCTCTCTGCCAAAGAAAGCCTGACCAGAGTTCCATCAGCTCTTTTTGAAGACTCCTGCTTTCTTCCAGATTGAGGCTGACATTTAGACTCTCCTGTCCCTCCCCACCGCTTAAGCACTCCTTGCACGCCTTTGCGAGATGTCCCAGCCTTTTCTGCAATAAATTTCTGTGAATTTCCTTCATTGTAAATTATCGCTTCTCTTATTTCTGAACTAATCGGCTTGAAGTCCATGATCACTAAATCGACAGAAAAATGAAGAAAAGTCGTAATAATTATGACTTCACAAAAACCAAAGCGAGGTGTGAGCATGATGTGACCTAAAGTTATTACGATATACAATAATACTAACCCCATTTTTTTAAATGTAGATTACTATGATTATGTTTTGAATTACAGTTCTTCTTTTTCTTCTTTCGGCTTCTTCTTATTTGGGGTTGCCACAGCGCGAAAGTATTTTCCATTTGACCCGATCGACTTCGTCTCCCTCATTAGCTCCAACCCTTCCCATGTCTTCTCTCGCGAAATCCATCCACCTCTTCCTTGGCCTTCCTCTTTTCTTTCTACCTGGCACCGCCATCTCCATCATCCTTTTTCCCACGTAGCCTTCTTCTCTCCTTTTCACGTGATCATACTAGCGTAGTCTTGTGTTCCGAAGTTTGTCTCCTAGCTTTGCGATTTTTTTGCATTGCAGTTACCAATGAATAAAAAAGTTTTATGCATGACGTCACATTGTGGAATGTATTTTGGCTTAGAAAATAATTTTTTGAAACAGGCAAATATGTCAATAAAATAAATGTAAAACAACCTAAGCAAAAGTGTATAACCTGTAGTCGTTCAAGAAATATAAATAAGACAAATTTTACTCTGATCTCCAAAAATATAAACATTTTCGCAAAGTGGCTCGTGAATTATGAACAGCTCTGTATATAGGTTTCTGATTGGCGCAAAAAGTGTGACATCATTACACTAAACAAGAACTTGGAGAATTTTAAAGCTGAATTAAAAAATTACAACTGCATTTTAGAAGTTGAACTTTTTGCTGTAAGTTATGCACTAACAGATGAACCATTTTATTCAAAGATTATCTCGCCATGAGAATAGTGGAAGGAACTTCAAGATACAGTTTACAGAGTACGGCCTAAATGTTTTGTGCCGAACCCCGATTTATTTTCAAGCAAATGTGTTTCCTCTAGGTACAATTTTACATATTAATAACCAATGGTTTTGTTTTATTTCCTTTAAATTTGGGGACTTCATTAAGAATAATTATATGGCCCTAATCCCGACCACTCCACATACAATCAAGATTGTTTTTGCATACACATAGCCAAGTATTTCACAAATGCTTGTTCATTCCTTTCCCTAAGAATCCTATGGGAATAGAGAAAGTTAATGAAAGATCTACGTAAACGCCAAAGTGCCTCCGAAATTGGGATTGACGCCAAAGTGATAGGTAAGCTTACAGAAATAACTTGTTGATTGGGTGGCCTACAAACGTCGTTTTTGTAATTGTCTCGCAAAGTTCCTGGCTTCGCTTACGTTTTTTGCTCCGGCAAAGGATCAGTCAAAGAACGACGAAAGAGGCCAGGTCTATCCTCCATCAGTTAGATCAGGAAATTTGACCCCGAATCCAGTATTTACAGCTCAATTATTACATTTTCTCAACATAGCGGACTATTTTTTGTTATTTTATTTGTTTTTGCCATATAATGCATCTGTTGTTTGTTTTTTGATTTGAATGAAACCAATAATCAAACTCAGTTCTTTGCGTTGATGCTTCAGTTCTTTACTCGGTTCACGTTGTTTGTGATCAATTATTATTGTTTGGTTATAAACGCCATTTGTCTGCAGTCTGCGATGCCTCATTTCGCAATTATCTTTATAACATCAGCTAAATAGACAGTCGAACAGAGTTGCGTTGTCAGATGATATCAAGTAATGAACTGGCTACCCAAAAGTTAAATTGCTGATCAATGAGGTTTTATATTTAGTTGCACAGAATCTGTAAAATTTATAAGTCAAATTCGTGCTTACCTAATTGCCAACAAAAAAGAAGACAAAGTGTCACAATTGCCAGGAAGTTTGTGGTATTTGTTAATTTATAATTGGAATCCGTTTCCATCAAGGCAAAGCTCCCCGAGTTCCTGTAAAAAAAGGGTGTGCAACCTGAGACCAACATCTCAAAATTTAGCAACCGATGCAAGAATAAAGGACGTTATATGTGGTTGCGTTCGTAGATTGAATTTTAAATTTTGAATTCCTTTTGAATTCAGTCCTTTTGAGGCCGACCTTGTAAGCAGATCTCCCAAAAAAAATGGCCAAGATTTATTTTGACAGAAATTGGCAAAAAGTCACTGAAGCAATAGGATTTCCGAAAAAACAATCTGCAATTTTGTTTAGCAACAGAAATTAGCAAAAGAGTCACCTTCTAAACGTTGCTCAAAAAAAGAAGATTTCTGTCTGTCAGCCTCACATGCAGTGTGGTCTTACGTCAGTGATCACTTGTAAAACTTTGGTTGGCACGCGGAATTTTTCACACCTGTGAAGTTGGCCATTTTGAGAAAAGGCTCCACACCACTGGTTTACACAGTCGACCTGTTTTGCTAATTCCTCGTTTTTTGTCTGCAAATGTAGCGCAAACATCTGCTATGCTAGCCATTCTTTATTCCGCCTGATACATTGGGTCATACCTTGCTTTGGTGCGTATGATTACGTAAGCTCTGCTATTCACTCACATGCGACCTGTTTACCCTCATTCTTCTCATTTGCCGCAATGCTGTAGTAGTGGTTAGGTAGTTATCGTCGCAGTCGGTGGATTTAGGTTCATTTCACGGTGGTGGTCATACGAGACTTTAAAGTAGTATTAACAGATTTCATTTTCTTTTTCATGCTCTTCAATAGAAGTTTTTTTGAGGATGAAAAATAAACCAAGAAAAATAGCTATTTAATCGTGATCAAAATATGTTCTGGCGCTAAAACAACACCGCCGTTGAAAATCTTTTCAAAACGCAGCATAATATTTCATTTTGAAGAAGCGATAACCACTGGTTATAAACCAGTGAAAGAAGCGTCACGAATAGCATCTGGCGAAATAGTTTTTCGAAGCTATGATGGAATGCAGTTACAAGCTGAAGTTGAAATATCGTTGCAACCCATAATTTAATACATTACTTTCGCTAATAAAATACGACGTCAGAAATTGTGATCACTACATACGGCAACTTGTAACTTTTTTTCAGGTTCAGGCAAAGTACGGTACTCAAAACCAGATATTGATATGGTTTGAGCTGTATGCAAGAATTTTATAATGCAACTTTTGATTTTTTAAATACAAGTTTTATCATATATTATGTTGCAATCCATCAGGGATGCAATTGTAATTGGGAATTTGAGGTTGAAACATGGAAGTCAAATTGAAATATGCAAAAATCCCCAACAAGGGTTTGAAAAATCCCACAACTGGCAATTTTCGGTGAAAACTGATAAGATTCTGAAATGTTTTTGCGCGTCATGTGTTTGACCTCTGCCACACAACCAATTTTCCAAAAATTTACGGAATAGTTCTCATTGTGGTGTTAATCTCCAAAGAAGAAGCTTTTCACCTTTGATTTAACACAAAATTCCAACTTTTACGGTTAAATCTTTAAAAAGTAAGAAGATTTTTACCCCAATTTTTCCCCAAAACATGCTATTTCGGGTTTTTAAACCCGTGGTTTGCCAAATACCTTGTCCAAAAAAATTCCAAGACTCTACCGAAATTCACAAGATCGCTTTCAACAATCCCAAGTTTCTACCAACACATTTAAAAAAAAAATCCAACGAAAACCTCAAGTGGCCTTGCAAATCCAGAAGATTGGCAACTATGGGTTGAAGACGTTTTTTATTTTTCATTTTTTGGAGGTCAACTATTTGAAAGCAAGTATTTTGTCCATCTGCTCTGCAAACAATCACAAAGATGTGTTTTTGTAAAATTAGCCACGAGAAAGAGATTATTTATGCTTGTTTGTTAGTAGCCCAATACAAAAAAGAGCAACTTTCGTGAAAAATAATTGCATCTTTATCAATATTTTTATTGCTGCAAAAACTTGCCTGATTGATGACGTTTGTTTTTAACACTCAAAGATCCTACAGCTATTCGATTAGCTATTGGAATCTTTGCTACGATTCAAAATAAATTAAAGTTTTATTGGTGCAAATAGAGCCGACGTCCCCAGCAGGGTCCCCATCAGTAACGTCGAAGTTAGCAATAACGGTTTACCCGACCAAGCCGGCTTTACCCACTGAATAGTTGTGAAAACAGTAACAAGAAGTTAATGTCTCATTACATTGCTCAAATTCGCTTTGAAACAACACTCTTTGATTTTGGAAACGCAATCATTTAAAAAAACATAATCTGGGATTTCGTGTGCGTGGCTACTGCATGTCTTCCAGGTTTTTCGAGCCCCTAGCAACGTCGTAATTACCCTGTGTTCACTATAGGCTTCCTTGAATTTTACAAACGTTTATCCGTTAAATCATGCAAGTGCTTGAAAGCCCTGAAAACTTAGGAACGGCGCTAAGATCGACATTTTTATGATTGCACTACTAAATATTGGGCCAACAACTTACGAGTTCTCGTACCTGTCGGGATATTTGTATGAGCTAACGCCTCTGGCTGCCCATGTTGCTTGGTCCTGACCCAAATGCAGCCAAGGAAAGGTAGACTAACCCAAAATGAATTACTCACGGATAAGTTATTACAATAGCAACGCCCCCATCAGTAACGTCGAGGTTAACCAGCAGGTTGGCTTGGCTTCAATAAATAGCAAAGAAAATTGCTTCAACATTTTGATGATATGTTGTTTGACACAGTTATTTTAGTTGCAAAAGATAAACAGTACCACCTTTACCCGCCTTTTTTGCATGAAGATCACCAACAAAAATGTTTAGAGACTTGTTACCTTCAGCTAAACTATAGTCTTATTCGTGAACGTCCTCAAATAACGTTTTCAATCAACAATGGTTTAAGCTTTATTTTCTTGTGGAGAAACTGTTCCAAACTTTCTCCAATCTTCTCTTTTCACCAGAGTCAGTAGAATTATTAAAAATTGTATTGAAAAATTACCAAAAAACGATTTAAAAGTGATCCAGAAATAAATTAGTGGTGTGCGCCAGCCAAATTTAGTTATCAAATATAAATCTTATAACTAACAAGTCCAATTAAGTGAATACGAGATCAATAAAGCCGAAAGCAGAGAAGATCTCAAAAACGAGATTTACCCAAGTTACATGTAGCCGCATTCCGCGAAAAACATCTTTGCTTTACCACAGCTAACTTCGACTGATTGATCTTGGCCACCAGCAGTTTTACCATTTCCTCCCTCGTGACCGCTATAAAAAAAAGGGCGGAGTTCCACAATTCAACAACAGGCATTATAAACCAAAAGCACACAAATGGCATTGATGGGACAATTTCGCAATTTAAAAAGTTGTTTGCCGTCCAAAAACCGTTAGGCCAACACTAGAAAAAAGGTAAATTTAAAACAAAGAACAGGTAATCAGTTTTTTAGCATGTCCATGCAATTAATTTTTATCGCAAACAATAATTTTTACTAAATGGAAAAAAATGAAGTTGGCATACATAATTTAGCAACTTAAACACATTATTGTTTAAATCCTTCAGCCAAGTCTACGCAAAAAAGCAGCAGCATTTAGAAAACCACTTTTGTGATTTTAACGAAACTTCATGTTCGCATAAATTTTTTTGAAAATTTAGACAGATGATGCCAAAGAACCATACTTTCGAAGGTAAATAGTGAAAATATACTGAAGGACTTGATTTCTGTAGAAATTGCAAGTTTGTGAAGTCCAGCCACCAAAACCTTGAGTGTTTTGACCGGTAGGCTACATTTCAAAATTTTTGAATTCTTCACATTTTGATGAATCTTTTTTGCAAATTTAGACAGATAATGCCAAAGAACCATGTTTGGTAAGAAAAATAGTCAAAATGTGTCAAAGGAATAAGTGTTTCCAAAAATTACAAGTTTCTTAGGTCTAGTAGCAAAATTTGTCAACTAAAAATCGAAAATGATGTATGGCAACGAATTTTCGATCTACAATTTTTAGCTAATTCTTAGCTTCGATTAATTAGAGTTACAAATTGCTGGAAAGAAAATTGCCTGAGTTTTCAAACGACACTGTGCGCTAGTACCTTATCATAACCTTTATACATGAAACTTACCAGTTCTTCTCAACTTGCCACATTTTTTGTTTGGGGGTTGGGGTAAAAAGTTACACTAAAGGTGTTAAAGTTCATTTTTTAGTTTCAAACCAAAAGTAGAGGTACAAATTATATGTTATAGAAATTGTTTGAAATAGCCTTTGATTTGGTATATTAATTTTGAATTGGTATATATAATTCAGTTAGCTGACTTTGCAATATGTTTCAATTTTTGAAACAAAAATCATTGTACGGCGATCTGTGGTTGCGAAATGTTGTGTTGATCGTATCGGACAGCTTTATGAGATCACACCGAGAGTTTGAAGCGTGCAGGAAAAATGAGAAGCATGGTTGGAAGACTCAAAATGCTTAAAAAAGAACCAGTTGTTGTATCGGCGATTAGCTTTAATAGATATAGAGCATTTTTATCGAAAAGAAATATTTTCCGTAAAAGCTTTTACTCGCCTTTCTGCGATTAAAAGTTTTTAGGGAAATGCAGAGAACATATTGTGCAATCAAACGTTGATTGTGATGTCGTTTTAACCCCAAAAAGATGAAATGTTTTGTAAGTTGGGAAGCTGGGTACTGGGTTTCTTTTAAGCAAAAACGATTTTCTTCTGAGAAGAAATGCAAAGTTTAAAACGATTGTCTTTGATCCTGACGTCACCAACCCCTTTGTGACACTCACCAAGTGATTGTAATCAATTGTGCGAAGTTTGATGCTTATACTGCCAGTTTTTCAAAGAAGTTAAGACACAAAGGTTCACGACACATGCACGCACGCACACACACATACACACAGAGGTAATTGCACTTTATAATAATGACTAGTGTCAGAATTATAATTGACATCAACGTGTCTCGCAGGCATCTATCTTCAGTTGCAAAGAAAACGCTTGGTTTGGCGCGATCTTAAATTGAAATAGACTTTCGTTTGGCAAAAATAAGTAGTCTTGTAGCATTTGGCAATGTATTTGTGGTCTGCAAGCTTACTTACATTGGTTAAAGGAAACTGAATTTGAAATCACGATTAGACGAACACGAGAGGGTCATTAATTTGCGAAGACCTGAGAAATCTGCTTTTTGTGTACACTTTATTATTATGGATCACAGAAAAGATGGCAATTGAACACCAATTGGAAAGGGCCGTATCCGGCCCGCCGGCCAGTTTGATCGGGCCAGCCAAATACCTTGCATATGTGATGTGATTTCATTGTTGTTATTGTACTAATTAACAACCCATTTTTGCCTAGAGACGTAAATCGCACCGCATCCAGCCTTTTTGTGGCCAGGGAGTCGCGAATTTGGCCACTCCTGGCTTAATCACCACCTACCCAGCGCAAAGCTGTGTTTGACCTTTCAAATATGACGTTTTAATGATTAATTATCTAACAATTCCGACTGGCAAATCTTGTGCGCACAGTCGTTTCGAAAATTTTAGTTGCTGTCGTAGATACGTTGCCAATTTGCCATGAAGATATTGGCCGCTCTGGCCAACGAGACGTTAGTCTAAACAAAGACACCACCGTTGGAATTTGTTTGTAAAAATTATCTACTCACTGGTAGAACAAAGACTGAAATTTAATCTTATTTGACCATTGAAAGTTGTTGCTACCGCTACTCAGACCATAGCTGATCCGCGCTATGAAAGTAGCGCCCTGCTGCCCACTACTAGTAGTAGTATCTATAATGCATGTGTTTTACAAGTCATTAGCATTTCGCTGCTTTTAATATTAAACTAAATTTCGGATAGAGGGGAGCTTTTCTTCCGAGTTTTTAGGAATCAAACAAAAATCCAAAATTATACTTTATTGAACATAATTAAATTAACATAAGAAAATTCTCCGAAGACCTGAAGCCTCCTCACATGTGAAACGACGGTTAAGATGCTGGTTCTTGAGCACATTTAAGAACAATTGAACTTCGGTTGATGAATTAAAGATAGCGAACACATCGTCCACATAACGTACATAAAATGATGGATAAAATGAAAGATGTTGATCGAAAATTTTCTTTCAATCATTCCAAGAAACCAATTGGCTAACGTAAGACCTAAAGGATTACCCATAGCTACTCCATCAATTTGCGAAAATAATTTACCACTATGAATAAACATACCTTCTGTACTAACTTTTAAAAGTTTTTAAGATGTTTTGCTTAATTGATTTCTTGGCTTCAAGAAAAGGTAACTTAGGGACGACATCACACGAGAATAGTTTATTCGCAATATCATCAATTACAAGGTTTACTGGAACGTTAGTGAAGAGGCTAGTGACATCGAAATTTACTAATTTTGCATCATTGGTGGGCTTAAGTTCTTTAATGTTGTCAATAAAACTCGAAGTTGAATGTAGGGAATAGCGATCAGAGATGTGAGGTTCAATTAAAGAATCGAATCATTTGGCGAGATTATGTTCAGGGGTATCGATCATGGAAGTGACTGGTCTAAGGGGACATCCGGTTTTGTTAATTTTTGCTTTACCATAAGACGGCCAGGCACACTGCCTGAAGGTAACAGGTTTAAATAGGTGACAGGATCAACAATTGGTTTAATGTACGTTGTAAGGTAATATTTTACACAATTAGCTTTTTTGATCCAAGGGACAGGACTTACATTCTTCAAGTAAATTATTATCAAGATTAAAGTTGATTTTTCTGAATTTAGGAGGGTCATTAACTATTGAGTCTAACTTTAAAAAAAAACATTCTGAATTCAATACGAATTACGCAAAACATCTTAAAAACTTTTAAAAGTTGGTACAGAAGGTATGTTTATTCATAGTGGTAAATTATTTTCGCAAATTGATGGAGTAGCTATGGGGAACCCTTTAGGTCTTACGTTAGCCAATTGGTTTCTTGGAATGATTGAAAAGAAAATTTTCGATCAACATCTTTCATTTTATCCATCATTTTATGTACGTTATGTGGACGATGTGTTCGCTATCTTTAATTCATCAACCGAAGTTCAATTGTTCTTAAATGTGCTCAAGAACCAGCACCTTAACTTTCGTTTCACATGTGAGGAGGCTTTAGATCCTTTTACTACCATTTCTTCATGTCGAACTAACGATATACAGGGTATCAACAAAGTCTTTAAACAATTAAAAAATTTATTGATGTTACAACTGACTTTGAAAATGTCTGAAACGTTTAAATGGTCAAGTTTTTATTTAAAACATTAATGAACTCTATCTCTGAAATGATTAAATAATATCAAGTAAATAGTCGAGTTTTTATTCAAAGCATTAATAAATTTCTATATGAGCCCCATTTGTAGCACGAGGACATCTGAACCATATTAAATTTCAGTCCACGTTCTTCTTAACATTTCTTCATCAGTTGTCTCCACAGCGGCAGTTATGCTTTCCTTAACTTCACTTATGTCTTTTACTTTGGTGTGGTTCACAACATCTTTCAAGTAGCCCGAACAAAAGCTGAGCGGATGGACTTTGTTGGGCTACGACTAAATGACTGACGAATACGCTCGATGCCTTTTTCAGGAGTTTTTGGCCATCCACTCCTCGATTTTAGTAGCAAAGTTCCCGTTCCCACAAACTGCTTATGCCAATTGCGAATCGACTGACGTGCTGGGGCTCGTTTTGTATATTTAGCTATGAAATTTCTATGTGCTTAAATATCAGATTTCGTTTTGATAAAGCAAGAAACACATTGTGCTTTTTCTTGTGGAGTAGTCATTTTTGACAAGGGTTGGAAATCAATTATTTTATTTAGCTAACTCATCTCTGAAATAAAAAAAAGTGATATTATAAAAAACTTTAATAACAACTGATTAATGTGCCAAAAGAATTATTTTGATAGCATTTAAAAAAGACTTCCTTTACCCGCTATTTTCTCCTCCAATGTTGTCTATAAATATACCGTACTTGTCCTTGTGATAAGAACACGTCATACTTCGGTATAACGACAAGACAACTATTCGTCAGAATTGAAAACCATCTTTCCAATAACTTAAGCTCATCTAACTTATCGCGATCAGTGCAAAGCCTGCAAAGAAACAATGCCAGCAGAGCAAAACTTCACATTATTGAAAAAGTGCCGTTTTAACACTGAAACCGAACTAGTGGAAGTCCGTTTCAATCCCACCCCAACTTTTCTTGGGGTCACGTTCCACCGCACTCTTTCCTTTTCTAAGCATGTATCTTCACTGAAGGCCAAGTTTTCCCCACGTCTCAAGGCCTTACGCTGTATCTCTGCTTCCACATGGAGCCCATCTAAGGAGTCACTCTCTCTTCTGTATAAATCTTTTCTTCGGTCCCTTCTCACTTACGCTTTACCCGGATGGTTTCCTTTCCTAAGCGCTACCAATCTTACCAAATTGGAGCGCCTCCACCCAGCGGCCAGTCGCGCCATCACCGGCTGCCTTTCGTCCTCCCCTATCCCACTTCTTCTCTCCGAGGCTTCTCTGCCTCCCCTACGAGTCACTCTGACTCATTTCACTCTTTTATCTTATGAACGGGCCCTTCGTCTCCCAACCTTCTTTCCTATTTCAGGTTTGGCCAAACTAGGAGTGAAACCAAGACTCTGCAGATTGTCCTGGAGAGCTTTTGCGTCCACTCACCCGCTGATGCTTCCTCCCACTTCTCCTAGGGAGGCTCTTCTTGCTTGCCCTTCCTTTCCTTCTTGGAATCTACCTTCCTTCACCGTGGAGTCCACCCTTTCCTCTCCATGCTTTCGCTCTGATCCCCCTCTCTCTCGCCAAGGTGCAGCTCTCGCCCACCTTGAGTCTCTCCCCCCCACGATCTGGTGCTTTGGACAGACGGCTCTGTTTCTTTTCTATTTGGCAAAGGCGGCTCCGGCGTTCTTGCCAACTGCTCTCCGTGTGGCACTGAGGCCACTCTTTTCTTTTCAGCAGGCCCAGTATGCTCAAGTTTTTCCGCTGAAGCCTGCGCCATTCTGCACGCTCTTTGTTAGTCTCGGCAGCACCAACAAGTCTGCCATTTCTCTTCTCTTCTCCTATTATCTGACTTTTGTTCTGTCCTCGCCACCCTGTCCTCTCCTCCATCTTTCCTCTTATCTCAAACTCTGTGGCAGATCTGACAGGAACTGTCTTCTCTCTCCTCCTGTTCTATCAGGCTACAATGGGTTCCCGGACACTCATTTCTCCCGGGGAACGACGCGGCTGATGAGCTGGCCAGACGGGGAGCGCTACTTGCGCCCTCCGCTATCCCTGGTGGTCTCTCTCCTCTTATCTCTCGTATCCACTCTCGTCTTTTCTCGGACTGGAGGCGTACTGTCTCTTCGAAGTATTTTGACACACATGTTCCCTCAATTTCCACTGAGGAGCTTGTGCTCCCTCGTCATGCTCGCTGTGTCCTCTCTCGTCTTCGCTGCAACGGACACAGCCTTCTGTTAGGTTCTTATCTCTCTAGGATTGGCAGAACTGAGAATCCTTCCTGCAGCGCCTGTGGACACTCGTCCCAGGACACCTCATCTCATTGTGCACTGTCCAGCTAGGGACTCTTTGCGCCGCTCACTCTTTGGCGACTCTCTATCTCTGTACGACCTCTGGTCCAGGCCCTGGGGAGTTGTCCGGCTTCTGGGGCTCCGTGATCTTCCGCCATGCCCCCATCCCTCGGAAGGGGTCGGGTAAACAACAACAACAACAACAGCTAGTGAAAGCGCTGCTAATCGAAAGCTTTAAGCCATCATTGAACATAAACTCTTTCATGCACATAGAGCAAGGTCGCTTCTGCACTTGTTTCATTGAGAGGTACAGTGCTGAAACGTTACTAATTGAATCATTTGTGTTCAGTATCTTAATATCATATTAAATTTAATGTAGGTATTAAAGCTTTATTTGTTTAGCCCTGATGGAGTCCCTGAAAGGGGAAGAAAAGCTTTGGAGAATTTTGTTATGTTAACTGTTCTGATGTTCATTTAATTATCTTCAATATAGTACAGTATAATATTAAATTTTTGTTTGGTTCCTCAAGATTTAATACCAAACTGTGGAATAATTGTTTCTTATGCTTTCGATCTTTTTTACCACAAGTTGGGTCGCCGTGTAGGGAGGACTAATTGAATCACGATCGACCATTGCTTTGCTAAATGCAATTCGACATAGACTTATGTTGCGATGCAATGTAGGATATGTTGAGGTTAACAGATTTCCATTGACTAAATAATACTTGGAGCACCTTGTTGTCGCATTCCACTACATAGCCTATGTGTAATATCTTACCAAGATGACAAGTGTGGAAGTAAAATCATTTAAATGAAGGTGAGAGTCACTTACCTCCTATCACACTATTTGACTTCTAAATCAACTATGTAGTTTTTGAAATTGCTTATTTTTGCACCCACTGGAGCGTTTTTTGGGAGGGCTTAACTCCATTATTTTTTCTCATTACAAATCAACACCTAAATGGCAATGAAAAAATCACCCAGTTTATGGCCTTTGTTGCTTTGGCAAGAGTCCAACCTCAACAGTCACTCGCATATTACCAGGCACGGAGCTTAGATCGGCCGTTTTGCAGCCGATAGACCTAACTAAGCTGGTGTCGATGATTCAACTTCCTTGCCAGAAAGTACCATACTTTTTAAAATCCTATTTACAATTTTCCCGGTTTGTGCTCGTCACCTGAGCGTTAGCTTAAAAAAGTCATGGTCGCTTATGGCGCCCTAAAATGGGGACGATAAATTTAACACAATTTCTTCATTTGGTGTGGTAGATCTGAGCAGCCTTATAGAATACAAACCGAGCATGATCTCGTGGTTACACATATAAACAAACAAATTGAATGGTTTTGCATTTAAACCTCACAGTGAGTGCGTCGCTGTTTCCTCGGGCTGGGAACTTGACCACGATTTCCACTGCCGCGAATTCAAACGAGCACTAAATTTTTAGAAAACACCGTAAAAATGTTCAAATGGGCTGAAAAACATTTTGCTAGTTATTCAAAACTAGTATGGGCCATCGTCCAATGTGTTGTGAAACTACCCTTGTGATAGGAGCGTAGACCATGTTGATATTAACTACAAGCAAAGGAGATGTACAAATTAATTGGATTAATTTTGCACTTTTAACATCAAGCATGATGAAAACCACTTTGCCACATTTTTTAATTTCAGTGGTTAGTGGTGGAATTGGTTTCCTTTTACTTGCGACAAAGAAGAGTTTCTTTCGTGTGCATCGGAGCGTGGCGGGATTGAGTCAAAATTCAATGCCAAAGATTGAAGAAGACTACCTGATAAAGAAAACAATCAAATACAGGTATAGATCAGTTATATATTTACCAATAACTGCGTCCATAAACAATCAATCAATTTAAATTCTGAGGTAAAGTAAAACGATTTTAACATGCAATTCCTTGATTACACGAGACACGTCCAAATAATAGGCCCACATCATTTTTTGCAAAACGCGACAAAGCATATTTTACAAGACCGTCGATAATGATCAACGATTACCAAGGTTTAAATTATACGAATCTTCTAACCCCTGATATTGGGAGCGGGGGCACATTCAGCACACCCAATCTTAGATATACTGTCAGAGGAAAATTGCACGGCATGAGGCCTTTGATCTAGGGGGCCGTAGAAAATGGTGGTTGTCTGGTCCGTGAGCTTCAGGATCTTCATGCTTTAAAAAAAGGTGTCATAAAGTGACAAAGATATATGAAACGCCCTGGTGTTTAAGTGAATAGCTAGCGCGCTAAAAAAGTAGTTTGATATGTCATTGTTGGTACGTTTCAAGGTGAAAAGTATTGCAAGTAACCACTACCTTCTCCTCAAACAACACTTTTAATAATTTCGGAAGGCGGAAGTGTTGGTTCAATTATTGAAAGAAGATTTATAATACGTTCAGTGCAGGTGATGACACGCTGAAAAAAGACACATCATTAATAATACTAAAATGCAATCGTGTATACCGCCAGACGATCTGCCGCACAATGAGGTACCTGATAGTACGCAGACTTTAAATCTAAGGTGCTGAAAATTGTGCTTTTAGCAGTTTTTAGCACCTTAGATTTAAAGTTCCTTCTTTTAGCAGTTTGTTCACCTCAATCCTAATAAATTGCTTGTTCTTTTCATGAAAATTACGAGATTTCGTGGCGATTGGCCTGCAGTCCGAAAATAAGTTTTGGAAAAGAGGTCTGGGTTCAACTCTCGAAGCTGATACCGTGCATTGAGTCGTATTGTTCAAAACAACTTTTCTTTGTTTTTTGTGGACCATTCATTTGGATAACAATTTGCTTCTGACGTTTCAAGCAGTCTTGACTGAGAATGACGTCAGCGCATAGTGCAGTTATTATTCCAAAAGTTATGTTTTCAGTTGGCACAAGCTTCACGTGATGTGAGTGGACAATCTCGTTTATCTAGTGAACAGGTATCTTCTATTCTTGAATCATTCCAAGTAGAAGCAGATAGTCGGTATTTCACTACATAAGATTCGATGTTTCTTTGAGCTCGATCCAACATTTCAGCTTTACTCACAGCAAATTGTAGGTTAAGATCATCATCCTCAAGTAGTCTTTGTCGAATTGAAGAAAAACTAAAGTCGTTTGTAAAGGCATCTTTAGTAAGCTCATTTCGATAGGTTGCAGCATGTATACGTCTTGAAAGTTACAGTCTTCAGCAAACTGACTAAGAACGAGCATGTACTAAAATATGGACTCATTAGGGTTTTAATTTCGGGACATAAGCAAGTGACGAGCAAATACATTGTTTTTTCTTTTACGGTATCCATTGTCGAACGCTGTTTGAACTTCAGCGTGTGAAGTAGCATCAAAAATAAACGCAAAGATTCGATGAGTAAGAAAGTTTGTAAGAAGCCCGAGCTTGCTTACAGTTTCGGCGTCTTCTGAAGTAGCAGTAACAGCTTTCAAAAATTATAAATGAGAGTGAGGATTTGTAATAATTAAGTCACTCACTTACAAATAGCAGCTACAGTAGACTCCGCTTAACTGACTCACGGATAACTGGATCACTCGGCTAACTGGATCATTTTTTCTAAGTCCCGAATCACATGCGCTTTTTCTATGCAAAAGTACGCCGCTTATCTGGATCACTATTTCGGATAACTGGATCACTTTTACACTGAAACTTACCGTAAAATTCCGTATTTCGATTTTCGAATGGCACGTATCTCAATCATTGAATGATAACACGCTAAAACATGCTTGTGCCATGCAGTGATCATGCGGGTAAGCGGCCGTAGCAGTTATACGTAACAATCGTCACGTGCTGCCGTGCTGCCGTAGCGTGTGACAGTTAAATTTTAGCAGTTAACCAGACATCATGTCAAAACGCTGTGCCTCAAGATCTCTAAAAGAAATTCAAGAATTGCTGCAAGCTTATGACAAACTACCAAATGTAAGTTGAGGTTTCGCATCCATAATGCTGTTTTTGATGCATAAAACATGCAGAAACTTATTTATTTTATTTTTGCAGGGGACATCACAAAGAAAGGCAGCTGAGCTGTTGGGCATTCCTCAAGGCACTTTAAACCGGCACCTCAAAAACCGGAATTCTCTTGAAGAAAGTGAAGAGTCCAACCGAAAACGGAGGCGCAACAGTAAGGTCCCACTTGTGGATGAGGCTGTGAAAGAATGGATCAAACAAAGTTTACATCGAGGAGCCGACTTCCTTAGTGGTCCAATTGTGCGTGAAAAGGCAGAAGAGTTTGCCAAGAAACTCGATGTTCAAGGCGATTGGAAAGCAAGTGAAGGCTGGTTCTCGAGGTTCAAGAAGCGAGAGGGTCTGGTGCATAAAAAATTGCACGGCGAGGCCAAAGATGCAGATGTTCAACAAAGAGAAAATTGGATTGAAACAGTGTGGCCTAGCCTTTGCCAACAATATGACGAGGAAAACATTTTTAATGCTGATGAAACAGGCATCTACTTTCGCGCCATGCCTGACTCAACGCTAACTTTTCGAAATGATACAAGACGTGGCACGAAGAAATCTAAAGAGCGCATCACGTGTCTGTTGACATGCAGTATGGCTGGTGAAAAGAAGAAGATTCTTGTTGTTGGGAAGTCAAAAACCCACGTTGTTTTAAAAATGTGAATCCACTTCCAGTTGACTATGAAGCTAATTCCAATTCCTGGATGACCGGAGGAATATGGGAGAGTTTTCTTCGTGCTTGGGACAAAGATTTGAAGAAGAAGAATAGAAAAATCCTACTGTTAGCAGATAACTGCTCAGCTCACACACAAGTCACGGGACTGTCCAGCATTAGAGTGGAATTTCTTCCACCTAATACAACCTCTGTGCTGCAGCCTTGTGACATGGGAATCATTCGAGCTGTCAAGGCAATTTTTCGCAAGGCCATGTGTCGACAAGTGCTGCAGCAAATGGATGAATCAGTCACTGCCACTGCATGCGAACTGGCCAAAAAAATCACTCTTTTGGATGGGATTCTGCTTATGAAGGCATCCTGGGAAGAAATTGATTCAGTTACAATTAGAAACTGCTGGGTTAAGTCTGGATTAAAAATGGGCCCGCATGAAAGACCTGCTCACACTTCGCAAATAACTGCAGTTCCTTCTGAGCTACCAATGAACCAAAAACAATGGGAAGATTTCGTCAAAGCTGATGATGACCTGGAGGTTGCACATGTTCTTGATGAGGATGAAATCGTGGATATTGTGCGAGCTCGCCATGAAGAAGAAGAGAAAGAAGAAGAAGAAGGTGATGACGATGCAGATAAAGAACCTATTCCAAGTGTTACAGAGACCCGCAAAGCTTTGAGTACTCTCACAAGGGGTCTGCTGGGACGAGGTTTCGTTGACAATGAAAATCTGCTGACGAAGCTTGAACAACATCCAGTCATGTTCTCACAGCAGACTTGAAACAGTCTACTCTGTGTCGTTTTTTTCCGCAGCATTAACTGTTTTTTACAATAAAACAACTTGATTGTCTTTGATGACATGACAAGCTTGATCTTTTTTTAAATACGCAACTTTTCGGCTAACTGGATCAAAAGCTCTCTGCCCGAAGTGATCCAGTTAAGCGGAGTCTACTGTATAACATCAGCAGCGGCGTCCAGTCAGGTAGTCGAGTGGTGCTAACCACAGATGAAGGTCTACATCTCGATGGTTCGGTTCCCTGCTGGTCGGATAGTGCCACTGAAGAGCCCCAACGATGGCGAAACCGGTCTGGTGCTTCCTATTGTTTGTGTTTGACTACTTTCAAAAATTCTAAAGCTTCTTCAGACTAAACTTCGAGTTCAGTTGGCGGCAATAGATGATCCATTATTGAGTAAATAAAATTGTAATAAATCAAAGAAATGCTTTTATTTGCTCAAAATAAACACATCTAAAAATTAACCAACTAAGATTTTAGAGAAATACAAAATATTTCTAAACTGTAACATACTCACCTTATTTACGGGGAGATGTAAAGCAAACTTGTTTTTAGAATCCCGGGTATGCTGAAGTAAAACCATATTTTTGCAAACCAGATTCAAACTTTCTGATAGGAACGCACAGATGTTGGAAAGGATCATCATTAGGGTAACTCCAACAAAACATTTTTTGATTTTTCGGCAGCATGGGTTTAAAGTGTTCTATTTGAAAAAACATCACATGTAAACTATTTTTGAATCATCATTACATTTATTAGAGGTAGCTCAAGCTATCTATATTTTACGTAGGGGCCCAACTGGTTTAAACAGCCATATCCCGCACACCGCATATATTGGAAACTTCTCTCCTATTTCAAAAGATGCGGAACATGTGGTTTCCTATCCAACTTTAATACATTTTATAGCCCTATAGTATGTCTAGATTTCAAGTTATGTAAAAAAAAACTACAAATTTTTACCAAAATTGCTATTCGAAGTAGTTAAACATGTTCAAGTTAGTTCACAGTAGTAATCTCATTAAAATAAATTCATAGTTTACAGTTTAACAGCGATCACACACTACTGGTACAAGCAACAAAATCGGATGAACATTAAGAAATGTCTAGAAACATGTCAACACTATCAGGGGGATGATAAAGGACAATGGCCTTTAACCAATTCGCCAAACAAAATTTTTCAATACGCCTGTGATTCATGCAATTTTTTTAGAATGCTAAAACTTAAAATTTCTAAATGTGGTTATGTCTCACCAGCATTCTCAATTTCCCTCAATCCACACCATCATCTCACATGCCAGCCATTCACAGGTCTACCACACAAAATTAAATCTGTACTAGCATATTGTAGGCTAGTCCATTCACAGTGTTTCCCGCATAAAATCTAAATGTCCTTCTCGGGAATTTTAGATCATGCCATCGATCCATAGCTGCATTACTACTGCATCCATAGCTGCATAGACCTTATGTAAGGGAAACGGTTTTGTGAAGTGCATACAGAACCTTATTTGAGATCTATGCAGTAATGCAGCTATGGATCGATGGCATGATCTAAAACTGTTCAGAAGGACATATTTGGATTTTATTTGGGAAACGGTGTGAATGGACTAGCCTACAATATGCTAGTGCAGAACTGATTTTGTGCGGTAGACCTGTGAATGGCTGGTATGTGAGATGCTAGTGTGGAATGAGGGAAGTTGAGAACGCCTGTGATTGTAACGGAAATTGTTTAGCGTTCATTCAGGCAGTTATTTGATGCATAAAAGTTTTCTTTTTGTTGTCGGAAAATATTTTTGGATACTGCTGGAGACTTGCACGAGGTACCAGAGCTTATCCTCGTCTTATGTCAATACTACTAATCCGCAGTGCTCATGATATATAGTGTATTGTGGTACAAGGGTTTATCACGATTATTCACCACCTTTTATTTTCTCACAGTTGAAAATGCGGTATGAAAATCGTCATTACGTTTCCAAAGGCTGAATCCTTTCAAAAGAAAGTAATAAGAAGCTTCAGTTTCTGGAACAATTCTCTTGACGTTGTGGTTTTGCATGCCATCAACATATATTTGAATTGATTATGGGAGCCATTTTCACACAGGGATCGGGAGTCTTTTCTGGATCAGAAATTCATCTCTTTACGGGATTCCAGGCTCCTTGACTTGCTTTGATCAAACAAAAGTAAAGATGCATCAATGAGTGCATCACTGAAAAAATAGCTGATGTCACGAATAATATCCTTTCTTTCATTGTTATCCATTTCGAAGAAAAATATCGCGAATGTTTAGAGGTGGTTACCATTCTTTTCGAAGGAGTTCATCCCTGTAGGATTAATGGCTCCTGAACCAATGCATGATACCGAATGATTTGAGCAGGTGATTTACATTTTGAAAGTTTGGTTATTTCAAATTCAAATGAAGATAACAGCAAAAAAAAAAGAATCACCAAAGTAGTAATATTTTCGGTTCAAGTGTTCCTCAAACATAAATGGTGGTACTTCTAGCAAAGGGTGCTCTTTATAATAATCTTCTTCTCATGAAATCATTGGTTGAGTATAGGAAGATCGATAAAGAAGTTTCAGGGATTGCATCAATAATGCAGGTGGTTTACACGTGGTAGTAATCACAGGACCTAGTTGTTCAATCATAGCATTTTATAAGCTGGTCGATTACAACTTTCAACATGTGTGGCTACCTCGAATAACAGTTTTGGTAAAAATTTGTAGTTTTTTACATAACTTGAAATCTAGAAATGCTATAGGGCTACAAAATGTACTAAAGTTGAATAGGAAACCACATGTTCCGCATCTTTTGATATAAGAGTGAAGTTTCTAATATATGTGGTGTGCGGGGTATAGCTGTTTAAACCAGTTGGGCCCCTACGTAAAACATAGGTGGCTTGAACTTACCCCTAAATGTAAAGACTGTTCAAAAATATTTTACATGTGGTGTTTTTCCAAATAGAACACTTTAAACTCCTGTCATCAAAAATATTCAAAAAATACTTTTTAGAGCCATCCTAATCAGCATTGATTTTAAACAATCGCTTCAGTTCAGTGAAAGTCCTGTTATGCTAACAGTTATTGACGAATACACTTGCTGTTCTAATGAATTTTTGTGTAAACGTGGTTTGGTCTGGGTTATTGGCTTAATTCATCTTAAAAAGCAGCTCCAATATTACTGTCAATGTAAAAAATCAATTAGAGAAACATGACTATGAAAAGCCACAAAATGATCACACAAAAAGGGTCTTCGAGTCTATAGCTACATTAAGAAATATTATCGAGACAAAACGAAATAATGAAAATAACTGTGAAACTGTCAATCACGAATTAATGAAATTCAGGGGTGGCATAAAGGTAAAATTAATATTTTTCCTAAAAAATCTAGATAGGCCTATTTCAACAAAAAAATAATTTAGCCTGCTTTCCATTTGTTTAAGGGGATGTTTTCAGTTAGTTTCAAATTTACTAACCGACTGACTGGTTTTCACGTTTGATTAATAGAAATTCGATAATGTTGGGCCACAAGAATTACTTACACTTTGTAATTTTGTCGTTTTACAACAAGGCAGCCACTAACTATTTTCAACTAATGTGCTATTGTCGTTAGTATAAAAATTTTTATTTAAAGTGCAATACTCTGCCCAAAACATTTGATTTTCAATAAGCTTACTTATTGTGTTATCGATAATTCAAGGAAGACGGGTTAATCTTAGGTATATGAGCATGGAAACTGATATTTTCCGAGAAATCGACTTGCCATCAATTACTGACGCATTTGCTGTTCAAAAAAGCAAGAAACTGCTTTTTAAGCAATTTTAATGATGAAATTTTGAAGCGAAAGACATAAAAGTTTCTCATGGCTTACAAATAAATTACTTTTCTTTGAGCAGTTTACCTATACATATAAATTTGTATTCAAGATTAATTTTTTGACCAATTGTGCAAATTTTGTTATTCTGAAGCTTTGCGGATTGCTTCATTTACTTAATGATTTCTTCACAGCGCTTCTCAATCAATCAAATTCAACAGTTTTCATCTGTAGATCAACTTCGCACTTTTGATTTATTTTTAAATACTTAAATTCCAAATTTACACAAAACACCCCTTTCAGTATTGTCCTTTGGTATGTCTCGGTCTCACAGAACAGCGAAAGTGGGCTGAGCACACAACGACTGCCCAGACATGTTTTTCAATTACTGAGTTTCAAAATTCTGCTTAAATTGCTTGAGAATATCTAAGTTTCGATAAATGATTTGTTATCAATAATTAAATGGCCCACCAGAAGAAATAATTGTAAAGCGTTCTTTGAAAAACACAAGAACAGAGCCATCGCGAGGCATCAACTCTCGATTCTTAGATCATTCTAAACGCAAATCTTTTTAATATTTTTTTTTATCAAAAGTGGGAGATGTTTGCGCTAAAACGATATCTGCTGCTTCTCGTTACAAAATTTTCTGCATTGTTACAAGATTTCGGATAGGGAAAACTTTTTTCCAAGTTTTTATAAGCCTAACAAAAATCCATATTAATACTTTAAAGAATATAATTAAATCAACCTAAGAATAATTAACATAACAGGATTAAATTAAATAAAGTCCAAAATTAAATTTAATATGATATTATGGTGCTGGACACTATTCATTAAATTAGTAACGTTTCAGCGCTGTACCTCTCAATGAAACACGTGCAGAAGCGACTTCGCTCCTTGTGAGTTTTATGTTTAATGATGGCTTAAAGCGTTCGATTAGCAGCGCTTTCATTAGCTGTTTGTTTGTTGTTTGTGGTTACCCCCCTCTTCCTCGGGATGAAGGTTCGGCATGCCGTCAACCTAATTGAAATTAGGCTAGGGGAAAGATGGCAGCCCATTTCGAATCAGTCTTCAGTGACTGGTAATCCCAACACCAACAAGGAGGACTGCAAAGAGTCGTCTTTTGCGACATGCTAGGTTAGCAACTTCACAATTGTAACCCGGTGAAGTACGGGCGGGCCACCTGTCTGCCACATAAAGGTGGAGGCGTCGCGTTAAATGCTTTGCCCAAGGACACAACAAGCAAGCTTGCTTGTTCTCCTCACTATCCACTTCTTTTTTTTCCTTCCATTAGCTCGGTTTCAGTGTTGTAACGGCACTTTTTTAATAATGTGAAGTTTTGCTCTGCTGGCATTGTTTCTTTGTAGGCTTTGCACTGATCACGATGAGATTTGATAACGGAGTTAGAAGAGCTTAAGAGTTAGATGAGCTTAAGTTATCGGAAAGATGGTAGTCGATTCTGACAAATGGTTGTCTAGTCGTCACATCGATGTATGGCGTATTCTTGTCCACAAGAACAGGTATATTTATAGACAACATTCGAGCAGAATAAAGCGGGTAAAGGAAATTTAAGGTTGAAATACAAAATTGTTTTAAAAGTTTGATGGGGTATTATCATACCAGTGCCCAATCTGTCGAGAAAGAATGCAGCAAGGCGATTGCTAAATTTAATGGATGGGGTACCAATATACGAGAGTGTTAAACAAGGATTTAAGTTAGGTGTATTGTTTGGGGAGTCAGCAGAGAATTGTCGGTTATGATTGTTGAATTTACTTTTAAAGCTGTCTATCACATTTAGAATGGGGGATATTAGGTAGCCGTTCCCTTTAAATAAAGAGATGATACAGTTAATTTTGGTTTGCGGTAACGAATCATTTGAAGAATATAAATAATCACAATGTAATAGGCAAGTAATAAGGCTTCGTTTCCAGGACAAAATTGCTATGCTGTTAAAATGTAAGAATACTCTGGTAAATGTTGGTTTGCGGTATACACTGACGTTGAATTCTCCGTCGCAAATCGTTAATTCGACATCAAGAATTGGTAGTGAAGGGACCAAGACCTTCTCACATGTGAAACAAAGGTTAGGATACTGGTTGTTAAGGACACTTAAGAAGAATTGAACATCGGTTGATGAATTAATGATCGCAAATACATCGTCCAGGTAACCTACATGAAATGATGAATAAAACGAAAGATGTTGACCGAAAATTTTCATCATAAGAAACTTGGAATGATTCTTTTTTGAAATGACTGGAATAATTCTTTTCAATCATTCCAAGAAACAAATTAACTAACGTAGGGTCTAAAGGTTTACCAATAGCTATACTATCAATTTGCGAAAATAGTTTACCGTTATGAATGAACATGCCTTTGGTATTAAGTTTCAAATGTTTTTTAAAGATGTTTTGCCTAATTAATGTCTTGGATTGTGGGAAAGGGAACTCAAAAGCAACATCACATGAGAATAATTTTTTCCCAATATCATCTATTGCAAGGCCCACTGAATCGTTGGTGAAGAGGCTAGTGACATCAAAATTTAATAGTTTTATATCATTTCTAGGCTTTAAAATTTTAATCTCGTCAATAAAACTCGAAGTTGAAAGTAAGGAATAGGTGTCAGGGACATATGGTTTAATTAAAGAGTCGAGCCATTTGGCGAGATTATGCTCAGGCGAATCAACCATGGAAGTGACTGGTCTGAGGTAACATCCCGGTTCATGAATTTTGCTTTACCATAAAGAAGACCAGGCACACTGCCTGAAGGTAACAGGTTTAAATAGGTGACAGGATCAACGTTTGGTTTAATATACGTTGTAAGGTAATATTTTATACAATTAGCTTTTTTGATCCAAGGGGCAGACTTGCATTCTTCAAATGGATTATTATCAAGATTAAAGTTGATTTTTTTTAATTTGGTTGGGTCATAAACTATTTAGTCTGACTTTTTAAAGTAGCACTCAGAATTCAATACAGCTACGCCATTACCCTTATCAAATTGGCAAATTTTAATTGTTTGATTCTGGGAAAGTTTTGAGAGGCAATTGTGTAGGGCTCGGTTGTATCTTGAGCAACATCGACTTGTTGAAGCTCATTAAAAAAGCCAAAGTGGCAAATTTTAGTTTATCTGTAAATTCATCGTCTGGTGTGACTTTGCGTGCCCTAAGTAACTTACTGGTACAGCTTTCAACTGTAGACTTCAATTTCAAAGTGTCAATTTCTTTCGAAAAAATATGGTGTTTTCACCTATGCAAAGTCTGCAGAAAAACAATGCAGCAGAGCAAAACTTCACTTTGTTAAAAAGTGCCGCTTTAACACCGAAACCGAGCTAATGGAAGCGTTACAAATCAAACGCCTTAAGACATCCTTAAATATAAACTCTTTCATTCACAAGAAGCGAAGTCGCTTCTGCACGTGTTTCATTGAGAGGTGCAGTGCTAAAACGTTACTAATTTAATAAATAGTGTCCAATACACCATAATATCACATTAAATTTAATTTTGGACTTACAATTTATTCTCTGATGAAGTCACCAAGTGGAGACAAAAATCTTTGGTGCATTCTGTTTTGTCAATTTTTCTTGTGTTAATTTAATTATGCTCATTAAAATATTACTATGATTTTTGTCTGGCTTATCAAAATTTGTTTTGTTACTGTTATTAGTTTCTCATTCCATGTGCATTGAATAAGTGGAATAAAAAATACAGCAGAACTAAATTAAAATCGAACTCGCTACCAGCGGTACTACTGTCACTACACAAACGGCTTTTCTTTCATTACCTTTACTAAAGACTCAATAGATGCCGATCAAGACCATGTTTAAACAGACAGACATACAGGGCTGACTCTTTTTTGAAATACGGACTGCCTAAATAGTTTAACTTTTTCAGAGTTTGACTGAAACTTTGTACCTTGCATCTGATAACTTTTTATGGAGAATATTTATCTGTGCGTTCAAGGCCATTATCGTCTTAAAACTACTTGCTGCTAACGATTTCCAGGTACTAGTCTTTCAAACTATGCCCTGAAAATGATTGTCTGATATGAATAAATGTAAGAATAACCAAAAATGATTTTGAATTCCCATTCCATCTTTATATCAGAAATTTAATGAAATTCAATTTCAGAATCCTACGTTGGATCAAAAAGAATCCTCGTTGCGTTGCCAAGTTTCAAATCATCATTCTATGGATAGTTTCTGTCCTGATATTCACTGTCTGTTTCTGGAATAGCTCTCACTGTCTTTATAAATGCGAATGCAAATTGAATTTTGCATCCGCACCCAACGTTTCCTCTAATTGTCCGTCAAAAGAAGGTAAGCACTCCAATTTAAACGCAAATGCTACTGTAGGCTATTTGCGCAGAAAAATACAATGTTTTCAGAGGGTGTAACTACAGTATGATGGAGAGTAATTTTTCTGACAAAATGCTAAGGTGGTTCAAAGCAAGTAACGTTTTTTACATATTTGTGTAAGAAGTTGACCCCTGCCCCGCAAGCATCCTTTTATACAGTTTTTAATTCACCCATTCAATTCTTTTAGGTTGCAACAAGGTCGTGCCAGGTATGACAAACGTATCTGTCATAGCAACCTGTGCTGTGTGGTTCATCTGCATCTTGATTCTTCTGACGCTTTTGCTTCATTCATACATCAACTTCCGTCACGTGATGCTGGAGCGGCAGAACGCGAAAGACGCAACACTAGGCAATAGCGTTATCGAGAAGCAGAAGAGGGAAGCAGGCGAAGTAAGCGTGGAGGAGATATCACCGATTGATGACAACAGTGCAATTGGTCCAAGCACTCTTCATCAATCGAAGGTGGAGACGAGAAGTTTTGGACAAAACGGTCGATGCAGCCATCGCAAGAACTCAAAGAGCCTGTTTTCTCAGAGTTTTAAAAGCCATATTCTTCTCCTTGTACTGGTAGCGGGGATTTTCATCATTGGTACTGCTCCTATGGTCAGTGTTTTTTTCATTTCTTCGATAAACTTATACATACATGAAAATATTGCAATCGTTGCAATTTCCTCGATCTCCCTCAGAGCTCTTTCCGTTTTAACCAACTCCATTCTCATTTGTTCAGCTTACTCAGGGCTCAGCATCGCTGTAAAATCGTTAGTTCGCTCGATGGCGGAATGTCATTGTTTCAAGAGTCGGCGATGAGTTTGCACTTTATTATTTGCAGAAGTAAAAGTGCGAGTTCTACCACAGCTCCTTCAAGATTCTAACGTGACTGAAGACACCCAAAACCGCTTTTTAACTTCGAGTAATGCTTCATTCTAACAACCAATTTTAAATTGTCCTTCATGATTCATTTTTTTATTTATGCACCGTAAACTCCTTTAACAGGCGCCATGGTGTAGTGGTTAGAGCAGTGGTTCTCAACCGGGGGCGATATCGTCCCCCAGTGGGCGAATGTTCAGTTGAGAGGGGGCGATAAACTGCCACAAACAACGCTACAAATTTTAACAAAAATTAGTTGACAAATATCAATTGCTCAAAATATGTTCCGATAGTGCTGCAAGCACTACAGCTCTCAGTAGCCGAGAACTGCATAGCCAGTGCCACCTATGCAGTACTCTGCGCGCACATGTGCACGTGTATATGGCTGGGTTTGTTTGTTCTGCCACTGTCGATTACAAGAGGTGTTGTTTGTTGTCTTCCATCCGCCTCTCTTTTATTTACTTAACTCCTATTCCCTCATTTCTCCTTGTTTTCGATGTTCACTGATCAAGTACATTACATTTAAGTACGTTTTGTACATGAAGAAGACATTATTTGCAATTAAATTGATGCAGTTTCATATCGTTTTGTACATTCTTGAACAGATTGAGTACTGTAACATAAAATCTAGCGGTAAGCCTGAAGTGACTGATTAGTTGCGTTTTTGCCGTTGCCTAAGTAAGGGTGTTGTTAGAAACAACAATTGCTTTGTTCATTAATTAATTATATTATTACGCACCTGCTTGTAGATTAATCCAGCAGGGTAGTCACGTGATCTGATAACCTTGTTTCATTATCTCGCGCCTGCTTGTAGATTTATTTTGCCTAGTAATCACTCTATTTGATCACCTTGTTTTTATTTTCTGATGAAGAGGAAAGAGTAAATGCTTATTAGATAGGTGGGGTTATTCGTATAAATAAGTTTGTTGCCTTGAATACGGTAAATAAGAAAATTTTGCTCAAAAATGATCACCAACATCACACGGTACCATACAGCTGTTACAGGCTGTGTGACTGATGTGCTGAGCATGCTAAGTAATTCCATTTATTTTTGCATTTAATTTCATCAATAAAGCCATTTAGTTGGACTTTTGCAGTGATTTAAGACCCTGCTTATCAGTGCTGCTCGTTACTTTCTAACCGCCAAAGGGAGTGGACTTAAAAAGGATCGACCCGTATTCTTTCAGGAGTGATTTCGTGCTTTCTCGTTTGCATAACAATTCATTAGTTATAGTAAGTCGTTCAACGCCGTGTAAAAGTTATCAAACATTTTCAGTTTCAGATTAGTGTATTTTGTAATGATTGCACATAATTTATGACTAATAAACAATTAGTTTATTTTGTAGTTAAATGGATTTTGTACATTCAGGTTTTAAAATTTAGTATTGCAATCAGATGTTTTTGAAGTAGTACTACTAAACATCAGCTTACTGTGATAAGTTTCGTTGTGATATTATGAAGTTCTTTCCCCTCATTATGGCGAGCAAAAAGAAATGTAGACAGTAGAGAGAGAAGCATTTGGCTTTTGGCTTCGTAGAAAGCCCGCATGATCAGAAACGGATGATCAGAAGCAGCCTATGTGTCTTATTTGTAACAACTCGTTTTCCAATGAAGTTATGAAGCCATCCAGGCTTGTAGAGCATTTGAAAAGAAAACATCCCGATGAAGTGGACAGAACCAGAGCTTATTTGGAAAATTTGAAGAAGAACTTCGACCAACGTAATGCTCTGTCAGCTTATTTGAAAAAGAGCTCACAGATAAATGAAAGTGGCTTGACTGCATCTTATGAGATAGCGCAAATAATAGCAAAAACTTGGATCGCACATACAGTTGCTGAAAATGTTATTCAGCCTTCTTTTGAAATTTTCATGAAAACTATGTTACAGCAAGGTTCAGTGAGTGATTTAAAAACATTGCCGTTAAGCAATGATTCAATCCGAAGAAGAATCGACAAAATGTCATCAGATGTAGAAAGCCAACTAGTTGAAAAATTAAAAACCAGTAAATTGTCAATTCAACTTGACGAGTCAACAGTAAGTGATAATAAAGCTATTCTTATGGCGTATGTTCGCTTCATAGATGATAGCTGCGAACTTTGTGAAGAGATGTTGTTTGCAAAATTATTAGATAGATAACGTTATGCAAGGTTAGCTGATGGTTAAAAAGGTTTACACCGACATATACCACAAACATTATCTTGAAAACAATTTAGTGTGTATTGCAAACAATGTACCCAACCCAATTTGACGAGACCATCCCTGGACGCGTTTCGTCCTCTTGGACTCCTCAGCAGGGCCTGTCCCGTCCCCCAACCAAACCAAACCAAAAAATTATTAGAAACTGGTACGACTGGATGATCCATTTTTGAAGCTACAAAATCTTGGTTTGACGAGAATCAAATACCATTTGGTAACCTGGTATCCTGCGCAACGGATGGTGCTCCATCCATGCTTGGTAAGCAGAATGGCTTTATTGCTCATATAAAGGAATTATGTTCTTCAATCCTTGCAGTTCATTGTGCGGTGCATTAGCATCATTTAGAAGCTAAAAAAATCAGTTCTGACCTTCATGAATCATTGAGAGTAGTTATTCAGACTGCAAATAAAATAAAGTCGCACAGTAAACACAACAGACTTTTTCGAAAGTTTTGCATTGATACTGAACAAGAGCACGTAAGACTTATTCTCCACACAGAAGTCCGCTGGCTTTCGAAAGGAAACTGCCTGGCAAGATTTGTGAAGTTATTTGATACAATTGTTAATTTCTCGGAAAATTTAAACGAAAACAATATTGCAAAAGAAATTAAACTCCACAAGTGCGACATTTTCTTCTTAGCGTGGATTTTTTTTAAGTTTAATGAAAAGTCACTTTAGCTTCAAGGTAAATTATGTACACTGCTGGATTGTAAACGTGTTCAGAAAGCCATTGCTGAAAAATTACATTGGTTCCGAATAAATATACAAAAGAAAAATTTTAAAGACGTGCCCGAGTTAACAGAAGTAAGTGAGAAGCTCTCAAAACAAACTAGAAAAAAATAAGAAGAATATTTAATGAAATTGAGAGAAAATTTAAATAGCCGATTCTCAGATTTATTTTCATTAGAAGTTCATCCGTGGATGATGGATCGCTTTTGTTGTGACATAGAAAGCGTCGATGAAAATTTGCAGAGGAACTTATTGAACCAAAATGTAATGATGAATGTAATTACAAATTTGAAAGAGGTGAAATAACTAAGTCATGTCAATCAAATACAACAAAACAGCTATTTCCAAAAATGTGGTTTGAAATGGTTAAAATACTGCTACACTTTCCAACCTTTTATTTAGTTGAATGTGGCTTCAGTGCAGTCAATGAAATTTTGACCAAGAAAAGAAATAAGATAAATATATGCATTCGAGGAGATATCAAACTAAAACTTACAAATTTCAAGCCAAATATTGAAGGTTTAGTGGCAAAGCATCAACCACGGAGATCTCATTAAAAAAACGTGAGCAAAGTATTTTAATTTAGCTGTTGATGATTACTGCAATAAATATGGGCGATTATTTTTAAAAAATGGGAAAAGGGGGCGTTATGATGAAAAAAGTTGAGAAACCCTGGGTTAGATCGTCCGCTTCGCAGTCGTTAGACCTGGGGTTCATTTCCTAAGTCGAGTCACCTCAAAAGACTTTAAAAAATGGTATTTACAGCTTTCCTGTTTGGTGCTTAGTAAAAAAAAGATAGTGTGGAGAACAAACCGGCAAGCCCTTGGACAAAGACAGTTAGCGAGATGCCTCCGCCTTTATGTGGCAGACAAATGATACATGAAGATGGAGGCACATAAAGAGCTTAGAGAGAAGATGAGCGCCGCTAAGCTCTCATAAGCTCACTGCAAGGATATGGGAAAGTGAAAGAGTTGCCTCTGCTTTTAGAATTCCCCGACGGCTAACCAGTCACGGGATGAGTTGACTTGACTTTAAATTCTTTTGTAACCTTTGGACTGGTTTTACGCACATACTCGATGAGCGTATGCAAAAGTTTTTAGTTTGTTTGTTAAACCCAAAGCATGAGCTGGAACAAGCGTACTTTCAAAACGTACATCAGGAAACGCTTGTATAATATGCGCATGAACGAAATCTTGTAACATCTTGAAAAAAGACTACATTTGATCAATTAAGAATCACTGGCGATTACGGCAAATTTTATCAAAATATCTTTCACAAAACCGGATAAAAAATGGTCATTTAACCCAGGGGCCGGAAACACATGGCTCGCGAGCCAGATGTGGTTCTTGTGATGACGGCATCTGACCATCAGATAAATCTAAGCTCACATTTTTTAGCACAATAAATGGTTCAGAATTCTGCTGACATTTTATAATGAAACATAATTACTAAAGGCAAAGCTGATTTTTGGAGCAAAACGGAGATGCTTAAAAGAAAGAAGGATGACGATTATCCTACATTTTAGAGCGAAAGGACAGAGGAGTTTGCTTCTCTGAGGAGAACAGGTTTTGCGTTGTGTCCAATATGCAGTAAAAAAATTTCGTCGATGAAACGGTTGGATATAAAGCGGCTTTTCGACACACGCCATGCAACATTTACATGAAAATATCCAGCGAGGAACAGCAGAAGACATGCCAAGAGCTACTACGCAGAGTGCAAATGGTCAGCAGCAAATCCGTGTATGGACCTGGAAAGATGACTCCAATTTGGGCTAACTTTGCTGGTTATTTAGCAATTGTGAGGAACGGAAAACTATTCACAGATGACGAGTATGTTAAACATTCATGCTTGATGTGGCCAATGAGGACTTTTCGGATAAAGACAAAATAATCAAATGAATGAAAGGCATGTCTCTGTTAACAAGAATTCTTCACGACTGCACCATCATAATGGCAAATTGAAGGATATAAATGTAGCGGCATACTTTTCCCTTGCTTTGAATGAGTCTACAGACGTGAGCAATTTATCCCAATTCATTGTGATTGCAAGGTATGTTGCCGGTGACACACTAAATGAAGAAAGTTTTGCTGCTTTGCCAAAAAAAGGGACAACAAGAGGGGAGGATTTATTCAAGTCTTTTATTGAGTTCGATAAAGAAAAATATCTGCTAATGAATAAAGTTATTTCAGAATGTACTGATGGTGCTCCCTGTGGTGGGGAAAAACAAAGGATTTGTAGCGCAGCACTTCTTCGTAAACATGAAAATAGACTCATCGTAAGTTTTCATTTCATTCTGTATCAGGAGCCGTTTTGTGTTCAACTGTAGGGCGAGCACCTTGATGAAGTCATGGCTCTGGTCATTTCGGTGGTCAACTTTATCGTTGCCCGAGCTATAATGATCGCTAGTTCAAAACACTGCTGGACAAGAAGAATAATAATTAGTACGGTGTGCTTTTGCACAGCGATGTGCGTTAGTCATCAAGAGGTAAGGTGATTAGCCGTTTTGCAGCTTGCCAGAACAAAATACGGACTTTTCTTAAAATGAAAAACGTCGAGCATCCTAGCTACCTAACACCGAATGGCTGCGGAAGTTTTATTACTTTGTAAACATGACTGAACATCTAAATTAGCTCAATGTGAAAATGCAAGGCATTGGAAATACAACCTTATCCTTTCAGCAAGCAGTGTTTGCATTTGAAAACAAGCTGGAACTCTTTCATTACGGATGTTGAAACAGGTTGTTTATTACATTTTGAAAAATTGAATGAATTTAAAGATGCGTGCACAAAAGTAACCCCGCTCAACATTTTGATCTTCAGCAGCAAGTTGGCTTCACGGTTAATCTTCTGCAGCCATTTGAAAGCACACTTTGTTGAATTCCGTGAGCGCACTTGTCTTTTTAAGTTTATCACTCATCCACGTGAGTATGTTGTGGACAAAGCCGACTTGAGTTATATCCTGGTGTCCCCATCGGAGATTTTGATTTAGAAGTTACTAACGTGAAGGCCTTAGACATGTGGATGAACAAATTCAAGCCACTGAATGAAGATTTGGAAATACTTGCACAATAGCAAGCACAAGTGAACAAAAATATAAAAAACTTTAACCTGCAGACCAGTTGATTCTCAAAACTTGGAACGTGCTTCCTGTCACATACGCCACACTGCAGAGTGTGTGTATTGCCGTATTGACTATGTTTGGCTCCACGTATGCATGTGAGCAGTGGTTCTCACTTTTAAAAAACATCGAGACCGACCTACGATCACGTTTAACAGATGGAAGTCTCAACACCTGCATGAAGCTTAACTTCACCACGTATCAATCAGACTACAAACCCATCAGCAACGCCATGCAGCAACAGAAGCCGCATTAATAGTAAGAAGCATTTTATTTATTACTGGTTTGCTTCGGTATAACGATGTTATCAAAGAGTACATTCAGAAATGTATCGTCGTCTAAATGTGTTGGTCTTGCTTAAAAATGCACACGTGGGTTGCATTCAGTGCTAAAAAATATTATAGGGCTCCCACGGAAACACGTGTAAAAATATGTAGGTTTCATGGCTCTATTAGCCAAAAAGGTTCCCGATCCCTGATCTAATCAAAATAGTTCTGCTATTCAAGACCTTTTTACTTCAGAGTTTATTAGAATTGTGTTTCATTGCATTGCAATGTTTTATTAATTATGAAAATTAACACGCTAATATCGTAGCTACTGTCAACAAATAAATAAACAACTAATATCCAACTTGGCAATACAATTCAACACAGTAGGTAAACTAATTAACACTGCGTGCGACTCAATCCGGTTTATGCGGTCTTCACACCTTACCACTCAATTAAACTACGCAAAGATAGCCACAATGAGAAAAGCGAGCGACAAGGCCTACTGTACACTTAAATCATTGCAATCGTGTTGCACTTACATCAAATTTACAAGTTTTGTATAATTTATCACAGGGCCTCTGGAAAACATTTTGATGATTATATTGGAACTTTTTGTTGAGATCCGCTGCGCAGTTTCCTGTATTTCGGTGCAGTGCATTTCAACCGCAAACACTGTGACCAAGCAGAAGAAATTGCAGTGGGGAATGGGGAAATTTTTACAGGAACATACAAAAATGGCCATTGGAAGGTTTGGACACGTGACCATTGGTATCATAGAAAGCCGTTTAAGCCACTTGATCGAATTGCCAACCAATTCCAATTAGCTAGATACCGCAACCTTGCTTTTAAAAGTGATATTTGAAAGTCTTTCGTTTATGAATTACTATCCGCACAATTCCAACTCTCCCATTGTCCACCATAATACCCAGGATGACTTTTTATACTCTAAACTTATAATAACCAAGATGAAATTTTAAGTTGTAAACTTCTATTTTTATTCAGTGTGATTGCTTTATTCGCCCAAGTGTTTTCAATGTGCTTTAAAATAAATTTTTGTCTTTGGAGGTTGCTTCTTGTTTATGTGATTGCTGGGGGTGTTGTTCAGGGACGTCACTAAAATTTTGATCAAGAAAAACGTGAAAATAAAGAACAAAAGTAAAATTTATCCATGCACATTTATACCAGAATAAATTTTGGTCCTCTAATACAACTAGCGAATTGTTTAAAAACACCGTGATGAATTGAGTGACATGTCAATGATGACGTTTTCGTCGTCGATGTTGCAAGCCAGGTGCATACAATCCTTGAAATTGAGGACCGGGGTCATTACGTTAATAGTACATGAGGTGTTCTTCCCGAATCATCCTCCAATTTAACTCCATTTATAACTTACTTACTGTGCAGCATGGAAGGCTAAAAAAGTCCGGCGATAATTGATTGTATGTTATATACGTACAGTATATCTAAAACTTGACTCAGTCGGCATTTTTTTATGCAATTTATACAAAATGAAGGAGACTATACTGATCCAAGTCTGGTTTAAGGAAACCCTGAGAACGAACTTAAATCAATGTAAAAACATCAAATAAAATTTAAAACAATTCTGAGATGGTTTTACGGTTTTATTGCTTTCAATGAAAAGAACAAAGAGTTCTGAAGTTTTAAGAAGTCGCACGATCTCAGCTCTTCTGAACTTGATCACCTCGGTTAGAAAGTAAAGATAAAAGTTTTGCAGCACGACGTGACGCCAGCTTAAGAAATTCGATTTTGCATCGAACAGCTACATGTTCGATTTACTAGTTCTGGGCTGTAGCATGTTAACCCCTATTTGAGTCAAAAAATTACTTATAAATTCTTGTTACAAACCTATTCCTAACTGGTGGTGGATTAAAAGGGAGGAGGAGGGGCGGGCACACATGATGCCCGTAGCTTAGCACAAGTTAGATGCCCCGCAAAAATTGGGGATTCCGCAAAATTTACACTAGTGTTGTGCTACGTATACGCCTGCAGTAGAAAGTCAATACGAAATTTTATTGGTACACTAGCCGGCTGTCGCTAGCAAGGCCGACCATCAGAAATGTCGAGGTTGACAATATCGGTTCAGCCGGCCAAGCCGATTTCACCTAATGGATAGTTGTAAAAACAAAAATTAAGACTAAACGTTTTCGACAGCCAAATCTTGCTCCGAAACAAATCTATCGTTTTTTGAAACGATCTACTTAAAACTTTTTTTTAACTGTAGGCTTACTTGTGTGAGCTAATGCCTTTCGCTAAACGCAGGTTGTTTGGTCCTGACATAAACGTGGCCGGGAAAAAAGCAAACTAACCCGAAATGAAGTATACGCAGGTAAGTCATTACAGTTGCCGGACCCCATCAATAATGTCGAGGAAAAGGACATCAAATCAGATGGCTGCGTTGGCTTCACCCGATCACAAAAGAAATATCTTCAACATTTTGATGATATATAGCTCAACATTAATATTTCGTTGCAAAAGATAAAACAGGTCATCTTCCCCCTTCTTTTTGTAGAGGATCACTAATCTGTTGGCTTGGGGTAGGCCTCTTTTCATAATGTTTAGAAACCTCATTTTGAGACAAATGTTTTTGAGAATATTAATAGGTAGGCCTAATGTCAAAGTACCGTCCTTTTGGGGGAAAAATAATGAAGAAGTACAAAAGGTTTTGGTTCTTCTAGAAATTGAAATTCTGTGAAAACCGGTCACCAAAATTTTAAGTGTTTTTCACCGATAAGCCATCTTTTAAAACTTTTGGAGACTTCATGCTTTGATGAATTTTTTGAAAATTTATGCAGATAATGCCAAAAAAGGTTAGATTCCTGGATACAAATAAAGTCAACGGGATGAGACGAAATAAAGTGCAGCAGTTCAGTGCTCCTGGCTCGGAAACCCCCAGCATTCTATTGAAGAACCCTAAGGGGGAAGAGAAAGCAGGAGGTGTTGAGAAACAGCCTGGAACATGAGGCAGTGATGAGGGTGCAGAGGGAGAAGATACGAAGTGAGCGGAAAAAGAATAAGAGGTTTGAAGGCGAGGATGGGGCGGGAGTGATGCATTAGCAGAAGGGGGCCAGATGGGCCAGATTGAGCAGTGGAGGTATTCAAGATGGAGGAGTTCGAGAAGCAAGTCACAGTGCTGGTAGGTATGGGATCTTGAGAAAAATCAGGGATGCAACAGAGAGGCAGCTCCAGAAGTGAGAGCCGCCAAGAGTTCTGAACCTAGAAAAGAAGAGTAGTAAGCATTTTAAATGGACCCATTTGGAGTAGGTGCAGCATTGCACTGACCTACCCCGCAAGGTCACATTTCCAGCGCACACTGTCTAGGGGAAGACGGGACAAGGGTTAGAATAAACGTTGCCACTCATCAGGAGAATGATGAGAAGACGGGCAAGAGAAGGCAGGAGAAAAAAGAAGACAAGAGATTGATTTTAAAGAGACTGTATGCTGCCTTTCTGCAGTCTTTCAGGGGGCAGCACAGCGAAAAAATGGTTTGTGTAGGGTTGAGTGACCGGGGTAACTGGGACCCTTGGAAAAGCCAACAGCCATTTCGACCCAACCCAAACGTGGCTATGGACCGCACCATCACGTTGAGGCGGCTGTTGATTAAAGCAGTTCAATTTTGCTCGCTTTGTATACTGTATATAAGACAGAAATTTCGCACTTCACTATTCAGAAAGATTAGAGGCAATACGTGTTTTGGGGACGAACAGAAGGTCGTATCGATGATTAGAGTTAAAGTCAACTCAAAGTCAGAGTTAGTTGAGGATAGAGAGGGAAAATCCGTGCTATATTGTTGTTGTGACGACAGGTTATTGTCGAGAGCTGTAAAATGTGGTCATACGGTTTAGATCTGAGAAGCATTAGGTTAACAGTTGTAAGTGGTTGCAAGTAGTGAAGAAACTTGTAATAACTGTTCATTAATTATTTTTTGAAGCATAGTAACCAAATATTTAATTTTCTTACAAGCAGCTCGTGATTTCTAAACTTTTGTTAGTGGGAGTTCCGTGACAAACGCGAAAATACATCACTTCCGCGATGACAAAAAAAGTTGAAGAGTACTGTTCTACATTTAACACGAGTTCTAATACCTAAGAAAAAACAAACAGAGAGTAGTTCTGAACAATAAGCTTAAGCGAAGTAAATAAAGTCTGCACCAATCAACAGCCGCCTCAACGTGGTGGTGCGGTCCTCGACCCCGTTTGGGTTGGGTCGAAATGGCTGTTGGCCTTCCCGAGGATCCCAGTTACCCCGGTCACTCCCCTTCATTTTTTCGCTATGGTGCCCCCTGAACGACCGCAGAAGGGCAGCACACAGCTTCTTTAAAATCGGTTGCTTGTTTTCACTTTTTCTTTTCTCCTACCCATCTCTTGCCCTTCTTCGTCTCCTCATTCTCCTCCTTCTCTTGATGGGCGGTAACGTTCATCCCAACCCTGGCCCCATCTTTCCTTGCTCTGTGTGCGCTGGAAATGTGATCTGGCGGCGCAAGAGTGCAATGCTGCGCTTGCTCCAAATGGGTCTATCTAAGGTGCTCACAACTTTCCTCATCTAAATTCAGAGCTCTTGGCATTTCTCACTCTTGGAGCTGTCCCCCCCCTGCCGAATCACTGTGACTCCCTCCTCGGACTCCTCCGACATGTATACCTCCACTGTGCAATCTAGCCCCGCCTCTGCTAACGCTGCTCTCTCGCCCCACCCTCGTCTCCAAACCTCTTATTCTCCATCTGCCCATTCTATATCTTCTCCCTTTGCCCGCCCACCACCAACTCTTGCTCCTGGCTTTCCTTCTGCGCCTCCTGCCTCTCCTCCTCCTGACTTTCTCAGGGTTCTTCAATGGAATGCTGGAGGTCTTCGAGCCAGGAGCACTGAACTACTTCACTTTCTTTCGTCCCATCTTGTCGACCTTATCTGCATTCAGGAATCCAATCTTAACTCATCTTCCTCTTGCCGGATTCCTGGATTCTCTGCTATGCGTTCTGATTGTACCCACTCCCGGTCTGGCATTCTCTCTTCTGATACCACGCACGCTAGCAGCGGCGTTGTCATTTTCGTCAGGCAGGGCCTATCTTTTTCTGAACTTTCTACCTTTTCTCTTTATTCGCTTGATCCCTACTCTGATTATGTAGGGATCAACATTTCTCTAAACAACACCTCCTCGCTTTCTTTTCTTAATGTGTATGCCCCCCTATGCGCTCCTCCCCAACGGATGGCAGAACCGATTCCTTTTCTCTCTCCATTCTTCCCTCCTCCAGAAATCTCTTCATTCTGAGGGATTTCAATTGCCATCACCCCTTTTGGGACTCAAGAGTTACTTCCGACCCCCGGAGGGAAGAAGTATTCGACTGGGTCATCTCCTCTGATCTCCTCCCCCTCAACGACCCTGACACACCCACCCTTGTCTATCGCTCCTCTGGCAGTCGCTCCTCCCCTGACATCTCCTTTGCTCCCTTCTTCTCTTGCCCTTTCTTGCTCCTGGGAGGTGCTTCAGGACCTTGGTTCTGACCACCTACCAATTCTTCTATTCATCCCTCTCTCTCCGGTCTTTCGCCCCAAACGAGCGCCCCCCTTCCTTCAATTTTTAGAAAGCTCGCTGGAATGGGTTTGCCTCCTACATTGACTCTCACTGTCCTTCAGCAGAGGAATACTCGTCTCTTTCTTTTTCCTCTGCTGCTGCTCTCTTTACCTCTCTGGCACTGAATGCGGCCGCATCTTCCATTCCTTTCGGCCGCATCAAACGCCCTTCTAAAGCCTGGTTGTCTCCTGAGGTGGAAAGTGCCGTTAGGGAAAGACGCAAAGCTTTCGACTTGCTCTTCTCTTTCACCTAAATCTAACCCTAAATCTGTGCACTATCTTCTTCGCTCTGTCGCTGACTCATCTTCCTCGTCTTCCTCCTCTCCTAACTTCCCCAACTGCTCTTCTCCCAGGGAATCTGCTTCGGTCTATGCTGCTTACCTGAGATCTCACTTTTCCGTTTCTCAGCCAAAGGCCCTGCGTAGCAGAGCCAGAGGCTACCTCTCTGAGCTCCGCCAAGTCACGTGCCCTGTGAAGTCTCACTCGAACTTTTGCTCTCTTTCACTCTCGCTGAATTTCTTGCGGCTGCCTCCAACCTTTCCTCCTCCACTGCCACTGGGCCAGACAAAGTTGCCTATCCCATGCTAAAGCATTTTCCTCGCTCTGGCATGGATTTTCTTCTTCACTTCTTCAATCTTTCCTGGTCTTCGCATTCCTTTCCTTCCATCTGGAAAACATCTATCATTATTCCTATACACAAGATGGGAAAGCCTCTCGACTCTCCTGCTTCCTTCCGGCCTATCTCTCTCACCTCCTGCGTATCAAAGCTGTTTGAACGCATCATTCTATCCCGTCTACTCTTCTTTCTGGAATCTAATTTCATTCTCTCTCCCCGTCAGGCCGGTTTCTTGTTTTTTGTTTTTTTGTTTTGTTTTATTTGCCATTTTTATTCTCCATTCACGAGAAAGCGAATTGTATCGCTATACTTTGGACGGGAAATCCGCACTCGCTTGGGAGTTGCCTTTTTCGAGGTTTATGGGCCACCTGTCTTTCACATGAAGGCGGGGGCATCCCGTTAAGTGCCTTGCCCAAGTACACAACAAGCGAACTTGCCGGCTTGTTCTCCACAACCTCCCATAAATGCCGAGCGCCAAGCAGGAAGCTGTAGATACCATTTTTTAAAGTCTTTTGGTAGGACTCGACAAGGGGAATGAACCCCAGGTCTACCGACTGCGAAGCGGACGCTTTAACCACTACGCCATCGCATCGCAGTCTACTCTATATCAAATTCTGTACCTTTCTCAGTCCATTTCGGATGGGTTAACAAACCCTGGCCGGGCTCTCGTAAGATCCTGTCTACTATCGATTTCTCTAAAACTTTTGACTGTGTCTGGCATCTCGCTCTTTTCCACAAAGTTATTTCGGCTGGCCTCCCTCCTTGCTTTGCTCGTTGGACTCAATCTTTCCTTTCTGATAGGCGCGCTTGTGTGGTTTATCAAAATCGCAAAAGCCGCTCCTTTCGAGTCCGTCGAGCTGTTCCGCAAGGATCCGTTATTGGCTCTGTACTTTTCTCTCTATTCATCAATGATCTTCCGGCTTTTCTGCCTTCTTCCGTCAGCTACTTTCTATACGCTGACAACCTGGCTATTTGGTCCTCTTCCCCATCGGTCCCCACTGTGGTGGAGGCCACACAAGGAGCTTTGTTTCGATTGGAGCGCTGGTCTGAGTACTGGTGTCTTCCTTTCAATTCGAGCAAATGTGAGGCTTGCTTTTTCTCAGTGGATCCCCACCAAGCTAACCTCCAACTTAACCCCCACCTACTCGGCTCCGGCCTCCGTTTCAATCCAACTCCTACCTTTCTTGGGGTCACCTTCGAACGCACTCTTTCCTTTTCTAAGCATGTATCTTTGCTGAAAGCCAAGTTTTTTCCATGTCTTAAGGCCTTACGCTGTATCTCTGCTTCCTCATGGGGCCCATCTAAGGAGTCCCTCTCTCTTCTGTATAAATCTTTTCTTCGGTCCCTTCTCACTTATGCTTCACCCGGATGGTTTCCTTTCCTAAGCGTTACCAATTTCACCAAATTGGAGCGCCTCCACCGAGCGGCCAGTCGCGCCATCACCGGCTGCCTCTCGTCGTCCCCTACCCCTCTTCTTCTCTCCGAGGCTTCTCTACCTCCCCTACGAGTCACCCTGACTCATTTCACTCTTTTATCTTATGAACGGGCCCTTCGTCTCCCAACCTCCTTTCCTATTTCAGATTTGGCCAGACTAAGAGTGAGGCCAAGACTCTGCAGATTGTCCTGGAGAGCTTTTGCGTCCACTCACCCGCTGATGCTTCCTTCTGCTTCTTCTAGGGAGGCTCTTCTTGCTTGCCCTTCCTTTCCTTCTTGGAATCTTCCTTCCTTCACCGTGGAGTCCACCCTTTCCACTACATGCTTTCGCTCTGATCCCCCTCTCTCTTGCCAAGGTGCGGCTCTCGCCCACCTTGAGTCTCTCCCCCCCATGATCTGGTGCTTTGGACAGACGGCTCTATTCCTTTTCCATTTGGCAAGGGCGGCTCCGGCATACTTGCCAACTGCTCTCTGTGTGGCACTGAGGCCACTCTTTTTTTTTCAGCAGGCCCAGTATGTTAAAGTTTTTCCGCTGAAGCCTACGCCATTCTGCACGCTCTTTGCTGGTCTCGGCAGCACCAACAAGTCTGCCATTTCTCTTCTCTTCTCCTACTATCTGACTTTTGTTCTGTCCTTGCCGCTTTGTTTTCTCCTCCATCTTTCCTCTTATCTCAAACTCTGTGGCAGATCTGGCAGGAACTGTCTTTTCTCTCCTTCTGTTCTATTAGACTACAATGGGTCCCTGGACACTCATTTCTCCCGGGAACGACGCGGCTGATGAGCTGGCCAGACGGGGAGCGCTACTTGCACCCTCCGCTATCCCTTGTAGTCTCTCTCCTCTTATCTCTCGTATTCACTCTCGTCTTTTCTCGGACTGGAGGCGTACTGTCTCTTCGAAGTATTTTGACACACATGTTCCCTCGATTTCCACCGAGGAGCTTGTGCTCCCTCGTCATGCTCGCTGTATGCTCTCTCGTCTTCGCTGCAACGGACACAGCCTTCTGTTAAGTTCTTATCTCTCTAGGATTGGCAGAATTGAGAATCCTTCCTGCAGCGCCTGTGGACACTCGTCCCAGAACACCTCTCATCTCATTGTGCACTGTCCAGCTAGGGACTCTTTGCGCCGCTCACTCTTTGGCGACTCACTATCTCATTACGACCTCTAGTCCAGACCCTGAGGGGTTTCCCGGCTTCTGGGGCTCCATGGTCTTCCGCCATGCCCCCATTCCTTGTAAGAGGTCGGGTAAACAACAACAACAACAAGAAAATAAAGTAATAGCATTATATGGATAGGTTTTTGTCCCTTAAAAATGATAAAGTGTAGGACAAGGCTGGCTACAAAAAGTTTTAAAAAATGTCCACGGTCGTTTTTTGATTTTTTGTTAGTGGAAGCGGAAGAGATAGGTGTGGAAGCGGAAGCGATTGACGAATTAGCCGGTTTCACATCCCTGGTAGGAACAGCATTTTTCCGAATTACAGAAAGCATTTTTTTAGTGTAGAAAATGACATCTATCGGAATTTTGTTAAATCTAGTAGGAAAATTTGTTAACTAAAAACAAAATATGATGTACGACAACCAATTTATGATCAGCTATAATGAACCAAATCTTGGTCTTAACTACTTGGAGTTACATATTGCTCAAAAGAAAATTTCCTCAGCTTTCAAGCGACACTACGATAATTGTTGATATTTTATCATGGCCTTTGCATATGAAATTTTCTTGTTTTTCCTAGGTTATCAATTTTTTGAGAGATATAAAAAGTTACATCAAGAACTTGAAGCTTAATTTTTTTAGTTTCAAGACAAAAGTAAAGATACGAGCTATAAGTTGTTGAAGTTGTTTGAGATAACATTTAATATGGTATAATATTTTTGAAAATCGGTTGAGAAGTGAGGTCATAAATCAGCTTTTAAGTAAAGTGATTTTGTAAAAGTTTGCAATTTTTGAAAAAGTCGTTATATGATGATTCATCGTATCAGAAAATTTTATGAAATTTTGGAGCGAGTTTGAAACGTGCAGGAAAAATGAGAAGCATGGTTAGAAGGCTCAAGATGCTCAAAAAGAATCTGCTGTTGCATCGTCTATTTAACTCTAATTGTTGTCGATTTCTTTGAATCAATAGCACGTTGTTGATATTTCCTGAAAAAGCTTTTAATCGCGTTTCTGCATACAGTAGTTTTTGAAAAAATACAGAAAACAAATTGTGCAATGAAACGTTGACTGTGACGTCATTTTTGACCCCAATAGGATGAAATGTTTTGTAAGTTGGCTGGCTCCTGTTACAGGAAAAAACGGTTTTCCTAAATCAAAAATGCAAATTAAAAAAAGCTATGTTTAATTATGACGTCACCATAACGTTACCATTACCCTTATGGCGCTCACTAAGAGGTGGTGATCAATTGTGCGAAGTTTAATGCTAACCGTGCGATGGCGTAGTGATTAGAGCGTCCGCTTTGCAGTCGGTAGACTTGGGGTTCACTTCCTAAGTCGAGTCATACCAAAAGACTTTAAAAAATGATATTTATAGCTTCCCTGCTTTCCGCTCAGCATAAAACAGGATAGTGTGGAGAACAGGCTGGCAAGCTTGCTTGTTGTGTTCTTGGGCAAGGCACTTAACCGGACGCCTCCAACTTCATGTTGCAGACAGGTGGCGTACCCGTACTTCACGGAGTTAGAATTGTGAAGTTGCTTACCCAGCATGTCGTAAAAGGATCTTGGGTACCCACCAGTGGCAGTCCGCCTTGTTGGTGGTGAGGCTACCAGTCACTCATGACTGGTTCGAAGTGGGCTGCCATCTTTCGCCTAGCCTAATTTCAATTAGGTTGACGGCATGAATCGTCGTTCGTGCCATACTTCCATCCTTGAGGAAGAAGAGGGGCAATCACAACAACAACAAGTTTGATGCTTGTACGCTTAGTAGTTTTGGAGGAGTTGAAGCGACTCATGTTCATTGTGACGTGTGCAGCGACTTCTGCATATTGTGACGTGTGCAGCAACCTTGTTCATCGAAACGTGTGCAGCGACTTGTTCTTCGTGTAGTGTGCAGCCACTTGTTCATGGTAACGGGTGCAGCAATTTTGTTACCGACCATGCGGTAGGAAATTTTCTGGTCTCTTTCTTCGCTGGACGTCTTGGTGGACGGTGGTGTTTTGTTATGTCTGCCATCACTGCATGGGTAGCGGGCCAGATTCTAGTGTCAGAGCATTGACGCAACAAAAAATGATTACCGTCGTGCTTCCTTTAATCTTAACTGCCGTAGCGCCGATTTTAGGGTCTCAGTTAGCACGCCCCCGTCAAACAAAAAAACCTACAATTTCTTTGCTTAAACAGAATTTGTGGCGAATTTGAGTAATGAATTTGCTTGAATACTTTTGTTTATAGGATGCGTCAGACGATAAAGGGAGGGGCTTTACAAAAAAGGTCATAATGCCTGACATGGGGGAAAGTAGAGGTAAAAATTGCATAAAAAGCGCCATATGATTTGTGAAGAGTCACCAATATGATTGACTCTTTTCAAAAAATTTTATTTGCGTTTGACATTATTGAATACGTGTAATGTTTTGATGCAGTTCTAAAGCACAGTACTTATCAAAATTATCGCTAAGTCTATTATGAAAAAATTAGTCGCAGAATTTTGTTTTTTCTAATACAAAAATATCATTAATTCGCAAAATGCTCTTACATTGATATCAGGTATCCATTTGAATACAGTTTGTTTGGCATTAAAAGTTCATAACGCAAATGATTCTATGTTGTATTACTTGAACACACTGCAGTATGTCGTTTGTTGCAGTATCCTAACGCCATATAATTTTTATCGAAGTGAATAGGCAAAACTGGTGGGCTACACTGTTTGACCATTGCTTTTATGTTTACATAGTGACTTATTTTTAAACAAATTTCTAGCTACATTAGCAAGTTTGTAAGCACCAGTGCCTACATGTTCATCTCAAGTGGTATTTTTACCTACAAGCAGAGATCATGGACAGTATCGAGATACATCAATCCGATCGCGCAATACCTTTCTATCGGAATCGATATCACTTTAACATTGCGCAAAAGTAGGGCCTGTCGAGGATCAGTGTCGTTTTATTGCATTTTTGTGTATCGCCAATACTCAAAAATCACAGACTTGAAAGTCAAATTAAAAATTTGTTCCGAAAATAATATTTCTAGAAATAGTAAGTCCGGGTTGCCAATCTTGGTCTCATGCTGTTTATAAAACCATTCACCATATTTTTCACGGTAGAAAATTCGTTGGGCATTTTTACCAATTTTCAGTATCACTGTTTAATTGCAGTGTTTTAATCGACAAAAACTCAAAGCATTATGCTTTACAACTTTCCCAAAGCTACGTTATATTTGTTTCGCGAAAAGAAAGAGTTTGTTATCCTAACTCCACCATTGCCTCAAAGAAAACGATTTCTTTAATGAGGTGTCGTCTGATTCAAGACAGAATGAAAGAAATGAAGCTTCCGGCAAGAACGGTATCCTAAAGTAAAAACCAATGCCAGACGTTGCATTTCATGATGTCTAAATGCCAGTAAGCTAGTGTCAGCTTTATTGCAAGTCAAAGCAATTTGGTGAATAGGACAATTGAGATGGAATGTGGGTATACTTTAACTTTCTTCGGCCTGAAAATTGCAAGTCAAAGCAATTAAGTGAATGAGACAATTAAGATATGCAGGGTTTTTTGAAGGTTTGCTTTAAGGGACCACTAAGATATTATACGATCGCCCTGTCACTCTTTGTCTATCCTTCGCTGTTATCTATTTCTGAAACACCGCTAATGCGTTCTCATCATTAAGCTGCTTTGGGTCTTTTATTAATACGTTTGATTTCCTTTTGGCGTAATGAAAGAGCTGATTGCATGTGAGGAAAATGATGGTTGCATGTTTTGTGAAATGACAAATATGAAAGCTGCATACAAGAAAAATAAAAGCAATCATAGCTTGTTTGCAAGCTCTAAAGCGGCGTGCAGCAGGAAAAGTGAAAAAAGAAAGCGTTTTAATCAAATTAAGTGAAGAACACCAACTGCTATGCAATCCGGTGTAGACGAAAAATAATTAATTGCGGCGTACACAGCCGATAGTTGTACCTTCACTGCAATTTCAGTCTCGTCATGAGATAGCCAACAGGTAAAGCAGGCTTTAAGTGATTTCCACTCAGAAGAATCAACATCAGCAGGTAGCATTCCATGCAGTTTAGCCGTTTTCAGCTCTGAGATTGAAAAGTACCTCCATGTTTGGACTAAACGGCGTTCGAAATCTCTGTGTGCTGTAGCTTCTTCACTGTATCTGTACAAATCTGTTCGAAGCGATGCGCATGGCAGTGCACCGTGTAGTGATCGGGTTTTGTTCAGTCAACTTTCGGGGGAGAGTATTTCGATGGCCTATTATTGCACCAACTCCATCACATGCACAAGTAACATTCTCGCTCACATCAAGATCGTAATCGGCGGAAACATCATTTCAAAGTCGGAACAGGTTAGCAGCAGTTGCTCCACGATCGCCAATGCGTCGAATATCATAAAATTCTGTTGCCTGGCATTCTTTTGTATGCATGTACTGAACAAAAACAATGTATAGCTGCAGCGCAGCAATATCGGTTTTCTCGTCGACCATAGATGCCCAACATGTGATCTGCTTGACATCACAAACAATACGTTGACTCATATGTTCCCAGATGAGCAAAATAAAGTCGGTTACTATTGTTGAACTGATAAAGCGCACATCGTGAAGCCTATCGTCATAGCCCACATAAAGTCTGCAAGGGAACTATTTTTCAAATCCTTATCTCTTCTTTCGAAATCCAGTAAATCAGATATTATCGCTTAGCTACCGTGCTAACTTTATTTAAAATACAATCCTGACGAATAACATGGAATAGTGAAGCACATGGAGATTTTTCAGACTATCGGGCTTTCGGTGCTAATGAGAGCTGAGATGGTTATCCAGCCGGTCTGGGTGTTGAGGCCTGGAAAGATCGGTGGCGCAAATATTACCATACTTTCCTCGGCCTAAGGTAACTGTTGGGTGCTTAGAGCATAGCAAACATGTTATACCTCCGTGATCATGCAGAGCAAAGGCGTTCATTTGTAGGGATCCATCAAAACCTTTCAGCTTAAGCCATGATTGAAAAGTCTTTTCTTTTGATGCTACTGACTGGCTGATAGCTGAAACTGCGATGCTTTTGCAACAGTTAAACGCTGTTCTTCCTGCACAACAGAATCGAAAGAACTGCAACTACTGCTGCTGGCGTTTGCATTTCTCGCTGGCCGACATCAGAACTTTTTGTTCGAGTCTACTTCAAAAATACTGCTTTATACTTGGATGGCTAGCGCTATGTTTCTGCTGCGACATTATCTTATGAAAATACACGCAAGAAAGTAAACGTAGAAAATTTGGAAAAGACTTGACTTGCTAAAAGAAAGTCTTTGTTTTTGAAAACAACCAATTCTGTCTATGTGTCGATGTGTCTATATACAGAAACTTTCTACGAAACTACTGGACGCAAAAACATGAAGCGCTGCACGATTGATAAACACCTCTCGGTGAGTGTGATAAGTAGGGCCATTTTTTGACCTAAAAAAATATATTTTTGACTTTATTTTAGCAAAATTTTGACTTTATTTTGACCTAACCGCTTTCGCCTATTATTTATGTCTTGTTGCACTTTTCTGATTAAAAATGTTTTATAATCTGCAATTTACATAAGTTTTTAAAGAAGAAGGTAGCCTACTTTAAACATTTTCTCAATCACTCAGTCTTGAAACTAATGCAACAAAGCGACGCATGACGTCAAAACCTACGATAACGAGCCATTGTGTGTACCGGTATCAATTAAGTTAGTGTGTAATACAACAAATGCGTTGTTATCGCAACTGTACTGTACATTAACAGTCTGTCTATGATGCTTTTAACGAAAACCACACAGTATAATTACCAGGACTTTTTATTGTAATACAGCATCATATATTTTTTACGTTCTTAACATCAAAATTTCTGTCTTTTCTTAGTAATTTACTGAGCATAGAAAACAACCTCTCAACAGCAGCAGAGGTTGGCTGGGCTTTTTGCGATAGTGCGTAGCTTGTTGGGTCAATTGTCAAGTTGATACAGTTTATTATTGTTTCTAAATCAGAGTTGGATAGTCGTTTTTTAATGTAATTTTTGATTGCGCACGGATCATCATCGAATTGCATATTCTTCAGCAGACCGTATGCTTCGGCTATCGTGCAGGCACATCCTTCTAAGAACTCTACGTTGGCTGCTAGAATCCGGTATTGATTTATTTTAACCAAGTCCGGCACCAAATCTTCTACATTGATAGCGTCTTTTGCTCTGCTGACAAAGAGGCC